>JAMKCH010062622.1:0-328186 GCA_023653785.1 Ophioderma brevispina
TAAACCACAATCAGCTGTTTGGTGTAGATTTTCATACCTCATTGCTTTATGTCTATTTGCGGGAGACGGTATGAGAAATTTCCTCAAATACTTAATTTTTTCACTATTTGGTGTTTTTGTTCCTACATTAAAGTAATTATATGGAATTGTACATACTTATCTTAGATTTGTAAGCTAAAAAAATGCATTTCCATATTTTTTTATTCTCGCACGATCGCTGTGTATCCCTTTAAGGTCATATAGGAGTTAAATGAGGTCATTCTCTATAGTAAAAACATTAAGATGGAATGTTAACTAATTAGCATGTTAAAGTCCTTCCATTTGCAAAGTCATCTCTAACCTTCACAAAACTTAGTGATAATAATCATAGGGTGAGGTCAAGGTCATAGGGATCAATGAGGTGAAATGTGTATTGATATTCAGAGCCACAATTTCTCATCTTGAATCCAGTTGGGATATAAAATTATGCATTGCAAAACTAATTTATTAAAAAAAAATTAGTAACATTCCATATTTTTTTCTTGTACTATGATGTGAACATTTCTAACAGAAATGTAACATTATGGGACTTTCTCATTTATGGGGTTGTTTTTTATTTGGTTTTATTTTATCTTGGGACTCATTTTAAATGTTGACAGCTCAGTGATACAGCTTTCCAAGTTGTCACCTTTAAAAATAGGGTTTGTTAACACCACTGAGTGAACCTCAACTTGCTTTTCTACTTGGCCAAGGTACAGAGTATACTTTATCAAAATTCGTAATATTAACAATGATAATATTGATTAATCTATTTTAACTTTTTTGCTCTTAAATTTGCAGGACAAGGCTTTAATTGGCACCTATTGTAGGCAAGCTGTTGTGTGAAATGTCAATGGGGAAACAAACCAGCTATGACCTGACACCATTCACCCTGGAAACACACCTATCCCATACAAAATCTAAACTATAGTTAAATATTAAATATGCAAAGTGTATTCACCAAATCCAAAATTGGCCTAGGCAGCAATAAAACCAGAAAGTGTGTAATGTATGTAAAGCCAAAATGTGTGCTTATGTAGAATTGATAAAGCAAAGTTGCAAATTGCATGCTCCATTGCTCCTGGCAGCACTAATCAGTACCAACTCATTGTAGGTTGCACACCACCAAATAAATTGCCATTGGTTTATGTAAAAAATGGCCCTAATTAAAACGTAAATTTCTCATTAACGAAGCGACTCAGTCGCTTCAATCATGCATTACCTTTGACTACTAGACCTCTGCATCCCATTCAGCAAGAAGAATCCATAAGTTGACCACAGATTTTTCGAGCTACTGAAGCATGAAGACAACAATGAGTTCCGATCCCTCTGAAACTGTGGCTTCTAGTCAAAATATGTCTATGGGGTGGGTGTAAAATTAGTACTGTAATTACTCAGTAGTAAGCCTCACAAACTGTTTTTGTCTTTATATTGTGCTGATTTGTATCTTTAAAATAATTTCTAACACAAAATATGGCCCAGGAAGTTCCAGTTTCTACTATTTTTCCATTTTAACTTAGACCTGTCACTTTTTTTACCTTTTTTAAAACACTTTAAAAAAAAAAAAAAAAAACAAAGTTGTGATTTATATGAAGACATCGATCTGGGCTTAGCTATTAAAACAATGAGTAGTATTTGGACAGGCATAAATTATATATGCAAAAATATGGATTGTTGGAGGAAATCTCTGAGTCGGCCTTTAAAGACAAAACTACAGTCTGAACGCGACCCTCTTGCTATTGCGCGAGATTTATACCACAAGACCACAGGGATTTGCTTGTATGGGTGAATACAGTAAAATAGTACTGAGGTAGAAATGTTCATTACAAAGGTGCAACAAGAGAATTTGAGGCACATATATTGTGTCATTGTAGTGATTTCACATAGGTAAGACCCCTATAGATTTCTTAGCTTGTATTGGGCTACAGAGATGCCCTGAAAGTGAGAACAAAAGGTGATTTTCATTTGCTCAATTTCAATCTAAAACATAGGCTGAATTTAGTATTTGCTCCTATAGTCAATTAGAAATTTCACAATTTCTGTACCAGTAATTTTCAGCTTAATTCTTTCACGTGGGAATATATTTTAGAAAGCTTTACATTAGTGCAAAAATCAGAATATTCACATTTTAAGGACACATGTTATGTGAAATCTCTCATTGCACCTTTAATTTGTAGATTCTATTAAAATTTAATAATATTATATAAATATTTCATATATAGCCTATAATTATGATTCTAGCATTTTTTGTGTCACCTGCCTTAAGGCAGGAAGACACATAGTTATCACTTTGTCCACTGTTGTCGATGTCTGTTGTTGTAGTTGTTGTGAAAAAGGGTTAACATTTGCCTGTAATATTCGCATACTTCATTGGATTTAAACCAAATTTGAGTCTTTTGTTGATAAGGTCAAAGGTCATATTATAAGGTAAAGTTTTAAGATAGGCTGAAAATGTAAAATTGGCCTCAATTGAAAAGTTGAGGTTCAATTGGAACCAAACTTAGTTTATGGATATTACACAAAAACCTTCATTTGTTTATGAGGTCAAAGGTCACAGGTCATATAAGACCTATCATTCATAAACCGGGACGGCAGGTGACACAAGCAGTCCGAGGACCACAATATTTGGTAGTAATAAGAAGATAATATTATCAACATTTGTATAGTGCCTTTTCCAAAGGTTTCAAAGTGCTGTTGCCTATTATTGGGGCTGTCTACACTATGCACAAGATCTGCATTAATGTTGATCAATATTGGTACTTCCATGGCCCGCGTGGTGTCTACACAGACGTATGTGGTACGCGCTTAAATCATGCTTCCGTTACACTTTCCGTGCACTTACGCATTGCATTTATTTTTAAATGTCACATTACTCACACTGTAAGAGTGTGAAATTGTGCATCATGTAGACAGTCCAACACACATCCACATATATAGATCTGGATTTTAGAAGTAACACATTGATGCAGATATCTGGTGCCTCATGTAGACAGCCCATTGTTATACTGCCATCAGGAAATTGTCACAATCATTTCACTTCACCAAGGCTGGCAGCTGGTCAAGCACACAATCCTATCAGTACTTTTTTTGTAATATTCCCCATAAGGGACTTAAAACCACAACCTTCAGATCATGGGTGAACCATTGCATTCACTGGACCACACACGTCCTGTGATTTAGCATTTTCTGTCATGCATAACAGAATATCCAAGCATGTGAGGTCTGATCTTTGTTCCCAAAATGAATCTTCAAACAATAACAACGATGTTTCCCTTCAGTAGAATAAGAGTAAAACAAAGAAGATTTGTCAAAGGGATACAAGAACATTTCCAGAAGAGAGTGGCCTAATTCTTTTAAACCAAGATTTTTACATATTTATGCATAGTTTGCATCTAGTTAAGACCAAGATTTTTTGCACAGTAATGCTTACCAATGTATTAAATCGCAGCTGAGGTGTAAAAAAGGTGCTTTTGTATTTTTGTGCATGATAATATATTAGTGTGCTTCGCTATAGGGCTGGTTAGGACAATATAAAAAAGATTTAGGTATTCTTTTCTCCCTTTTCAGGTTTTGTCCTAAAAACTTCTGAAATATTCTTGGTAGGTGTTCTTAATTCAATCAATCAAATGCAAATTTTGGGAATGTATCCTTAAAATGTCTTTGTGTCACTTTAAAAGAATCAATCATGCTAATAATTAATGTCATTACAGGTATTTCCTCCATGACAATTACATATAGTCCGTTAGGGTACAAGTGTTTTATAAATTCGAATTTATAAATTTGACCTCCATTGCAAGACCTCCCAGTGAGAAATACCCGGATGTAACATCACTACGAACACTAAAGAATAGGATGTTTGCAAACAAATTCCATTAATTTTAATATCAACATTCAACATGTGGTGCAAAAATACGATACCGCTGACAAATCCCATCCTTTGGTATAATGTGAAGAACTAAATTTCAAAAATATTTTACGTCAGAGTAGAAAAAGTTATCAAGAGGTATGCTTATGATATATCAACAAATTTGATAAAAAAAACACAAAATTTGCTATGAAAATTGATCACATGCAGTTAGCAGCTTCTCATTGCTATGTATTCCTGTCTACAAGCTCTAATGGCGGCGCTCAGGGGTCTTTTAGATGAATTTATAAATTCAAATTTATATAATATTTGTACAGTACTGACAGTGAAGGTGTTAATCCACCTCGCACCTGCAATTTAGAGAATAAAGGTATGGACAGATGAAAACCAAGGCGATGCCATTATTTCAAATGGAAGAATGGTTTGTATCAGGGATGGCACCAGTTGAAAATCTTATGGAGGGTGAAAAATTACATCAATAACTCATAGGTAAAAAGAACCCTAATTTTAATGCAATTGAATGCTTAAAACTCTTTTTCAGAATTTTGAAAGTTGGGGGGGGGGGGAAGCTGCCCCCGGTGCCACCCCAGGTATGTATGTGTGTCATCTTACATGTGGATTTGATCTTCCTTGCAATTTTTAAATTTCTCTCCACAAACAGATATTACAGATAGAAATAGCTGAAATTTTGGAAATAAGCCTTTTTCAAGGATGTCTGTTGAACTATAAACCAAAGTGAAGATCTAGATGCTGAAAATGTACAAAATGTACCTTGAACTATTTTGTACAAATGTAATGACATTGCTAGAGCTTTATCAATCTTCTGGTTTGTTTTGTTATATATCTTTCTACATTGTAGCAACTGTCTCTTTATGAAAGATAAATGGTGAAGTATGAACAATTTGGCTATGATCAAGCCACATAAATTAAAATCAACCTTAGTTGTGTAATAAAGGTTATGTGACATGGCATACCAAATGGTACATCTTGGATGAAAGTGTATAACTGTATAAAAAAGCTTTCCAATGGTGCCTTAACTTTTGAATATTGAAATTTTACTTTAGAGGGTATAATGGGAAATGTGTACTTTTTTCTTTTGTATTTTGCATAATATTTTATGGTACCTTTCTAAAAATGAAATTGATTAAAGAGATGTACATTTTGATGCGATGCATCACTTATATGCTGTACATAGTGAGCCAATAACATTGCATCACTTAAAGCAATAATGGCACATTTTTTGAAGAGCGCCCCCAATTTTCAAAATTTGATATTTTGGCACAGTTACGTTTTTTTTTTTTTTTTTTTTTGTTGAAAGGTCAAAGGTCATGTGAGGTCAAGTTGAAAAATGGGCTTAAAATGTAAAATTGATCTAAATTGAAAACTTGAAGTTCAATTGGAACCAAACTTTTGTCATAGGTGCACCATGCAATCCCCATATGTTGATGAGATCAAAGGTCACATGCCAGGGTCAAAGGTCATGGGGCGGCCCACAGCTTATATTCTTTGAATATAGCGAGCGAGAACCGCGAAATTCTAGTTTCGTATTTTGCATAATATTTTATGGTACCTTTCTAAAAATGAAATTGATTAAAGAGATGTACGTTTTGATACGATGCATCACTTATATGCTGTACATAGTGAGCCAATAACATTGCATCACTTAAAGCAATAATGGCACATTTTTTGAAGAGCGCCCCCAATTTTCAAAATTTGATATTTTGGCACAGTTACGTTGGTAATTGTCTAGGAAACTATACCTGCGAACGAGAATGCTAAAAAATGCATATTTATCATAAATTAAGCGATTTTGTAATTAGAATTTGGATCCCAGATTGGACTTAACGGCAGAGCTGGAAATGCTCAGTTTATGTCCGTCCATGATGAAATAGTGCCACCTCGAGAAAATAACCTCTAACTTGATTTGCCTGAACCAATAAAACAACTAATGGATGAGCGTAGACACACACATGGTGCTATTTCCCAGCTATTTCTCATTGGAAGGCAGTTTCCAGCAGCCGTTGAATTATCGGGGATCCCGATAATAATTACAAAATTCCTTTGTTTGTGAGACACAGACATTTCCGAGCTTAACCATTCACAGGTATGGTTTACTAGCCAGTTACCAATGCAACTGTGTAAAAATCTCATTTTTTTTTGAAAAATTGGGGGCGCTCTTCAAAAAAATGTGCTAATATTGCTTTAAAGGTGGGTGACCAAATTGACAACCTAGCTAGTCTCCCCACTTTGCCCATCGAAATTGAGATTTTAGTATCAGACATAAGTTGATATTTTTCTCATTGCCACAGTGAAATATAAGGCCCGATAAATGTTTCTCAAATGTGGTCGACCTGACTATAGCTCTTAACACACTGTCCTATTGGCCAACTTAGTGAATTATGGTTCTACTATCCAAACAGTGGACCGATTTTAACCCTTATCATGTTTTGAGGAGTCAAGTGTGTAAAAATATTGATCCAAAAAAGGATTTGTACAAATATATTGGATGATTTACGCCCAATATTAATTGGTCGCGATATGAGTTTTAAAATATTGGGCCCAAATTTTTTGACAAATACTGTATTAACTCAAACCAATAAATATGGGCTCCAATCAACCAATTTTATCCATTATCATGTTTTGAGGAGTCCAAGTGTGTGAAAAATTTGATCCAAAACAGGATAATGATAAAATTGGATGATTTACACCCAATATTAATTGATACTCGCATGATGATGATTTAAAATAATAGTAGCCCAATATTTTTGCAAAACTCATAGGCTCGACCAATTACTTTGGGCTTAATCAATACCATTTTATATCAAAATTTGTAATCTAGTGTTTTTAGTGATATGCTTGCATATAAGAAGAAACAGGCTTGAAAAAATCTGACCATGATTAGGTCGCCGTCCCTATAACATGGAGGGGCCTAGTGTGATCAAGCAGAATGCCGTTGTCTGAATGGATGTCGACACTGAGGTGTAGAAAAGAAAATTCATAAATAGCTATCAGTGGCATCCAAAAGAATCAAAATATTCAAATTTGTGGGGGGGGGGTAGGTTTAAAGTGAAGGATGTCTGTAGAATATTTTTTCCAAACAAAAGTAAAGAAAACTGCAGTGTGTTAAAGAATTATGAATTCCAATTCAATATTATGTTGTAATAAGTGTCTGTAATGGAGTAATGACAAAAATATCAAATTTTGTCTCTTTAGAGTGGTTTTCAGACTTGAGTTTGCAAGATATGTTACGATAGCTTACTGTTGTTACAGAGATGCAAAAAGTATGAATTCTATGCCTTAATTTTGATGGCAAATCATAAAATTCCGATAGTGCCTTAGTCTGCTCTACCAATGAGCACGCATGTCAATGAACTTCAAATGTGGTCTGGTCTCGTACATGATCATATCTGTCCCGGGGGGGGGGGGGAGCACTTGTGTTCAAAGGTGGATATGATGTGTGAAACCAAAGAAAATGTGCAAAAAAGGTCCTTTTTCCCAACAGGCGATGTACACGCGTACATTGTTAGGGTGTCAAAAATATGAAAAAATAAGTGAATTGTGTTCCAGATAACCAGGAACTTGTGATGTACGTGTATAGGGTATGTAATATAAATAGCAGACATCAAAATCATCAAAAAACTAAAATTGGGAAGTAAAGCAAGATAATAAAGGGTATAATGCATTGCGTACTTGTTTACGGGTAGCAAAAACGGGTAAATATATTTTTAGCATAGCAAATAGACGGACATACTTGTTAGGTATGTTGTTTCAGTCAGTGGAAATATTGTTTAGCAGGGGTGCATTTTTGTAAGTCCATTTTCACGCAATCATATCACCTTGGAATAAAAGTGGCCCCCCGGTATCATGTGCTCGTTTGACAGTTTGAAGATTAAAGAGCTCATTTGCATATTTCCGTTATGAAACCCGCACACATATGCACCACCTAACCAATGGCCGAGGACTAGTGTGTTGGACATCTAAATTACAACGTAATTCTTGTTATTTGGTGGAACTTCAGTTTAAGATGTAATTAATATCACTTAATCTTAGAGTCATGAACTTAATGCGACTTATTGTTGGATAACTCCACGAAACATATTTTGTTTTTTTTCTCTGTTCAACAGAATCTTCCAATTAATTTAAAACCAAATTATTAATCGAACTAAAATGCCAAACATTTATCGGATGCCTTGTCCCTGGCCTGTCTTTTTTGTCTAATGATTCTTAAACCTGTGTAGGGCAAGCATGACAAAAAAAGAAACGGTGATTTTTACTTTCAGCCCCAATGCTGTTTTGGTCCAACCTAAAACCAATTTGTATTACTTGTTACATTAGTAATAACCTTGAGTCTACGCCTAACCAAAAATAATATATCCACTTTCACTTGATTGGTTATTTTTTCAATTGGGGTCAATAAAGTTTGGTCATGTTTGTGACCTACCAGAAGGTCACACACCTGACCAAACTTTGGGGGGGGGGACATGACAAATACCATCTACCAAAGTTGAAACATTATTTTTGGGTGGTTTGGACGTAAGGGTGTAGTAATAATGTAAAAGTAGACAAGAGGTTACGTTGACAAAACAGCAGTTGGGCTGAAAGTAAAACATCACCGGTTTTTGGTCACAACGTGACCGGAATGGCCCATGAAGTTGTACATTTATAAGTAACATAGTATCCAGGGCCACCTCCAGTGACAATCTCTGTAGAAGTACCACTAATAGGATTGTTGTCCGGCGAATGGTGCCAAACAAATCACAGGACTTATCCACAGGGAATGCAATCTTTTAATTGTATGCATGTATCCGTGCCCTGTGATTTGTTTGGAACGAGTTACAGGGGCACAACTCCTAAGTAGTAGGCGTTTCATATTAAGTCCCTAATGGAATCAAATTAGATCTTACAATTGATTCCGTTTAGCCTTGTGCCGTTGTGCTCGGGAGGCCTTGCTAAGCATATACCAACAAAGGCCAGTGAAAGTGGAACTTCACGCAGGCAAACTGTGGACCAATTCAAGAACCTTGGATTGCAGAAGTACCCAACCTCCAACTCCCGACACCACCTCCCCCCTGGACAATTCCTACACACACTTGTGTCAACTCTTTTTAATATAGCGAAAGAAGACCAGTCCACGTGGCTGCTGTCGCAGTTATATCCCATCCTGGATGAGGAATGTGATACGCTCTACAATTACTTCCTGAAATTCCTGAACCCGGGAAGACGTTCAGCAGGCTTCAGCAGACCTACTAACTGCTTGACAGGAAACGCCGCGAGCGCTGGTGAGGAACGTCAAGGAATCGACTTTCACCCACTCACCCAGCAGGAAAGCCTGGAATACTATAAACCGCCTCACCCGGCAGAATTTCCGAAACATCAAAATGTGAGTGACTGCCAACTCCATGCTGATGCAACTCTCGCAAATGGTCAGATCAAGAACATTGATACGGATCACACTCGCTCTGTGTCAAAAAGAGATCACCAAACTCCATTGAGCCCCCGGCGTGGACGGGGCACTTTCACCATCCTTCTCACTAGATGGGCTTACCTCTGCTATCAGCCAACTAAGAGGAAAGGCCCTGGGCCCTGATACCATACCAGCAGAGTTCCTGAGGCAATGTGGGCCCACTATGTCTGATTGGCTCCAGGAGTTCTACACATGTTGCCTTACCACCATCCTTACACCCAATATCTGGGATGGAGTGCTACTATCATCGCACTCCCCCAACCAACCAAGCGCCCTGTCGACAACCCTAAAGAACTACCGCCCACTATCACTTCTGTGTGTCTCCTTTCAAACTCCTTGAGAAGATGATCCTGGCCCAGCTTGCCCGTCGTCGAACCACACCCCATCTGCCGGACGAACCCAGATTTCGCCGTGCCTGATCAACTGTCCACCAGATTGTGAAAACGCACAAATGATATTGAAGGAAAGCTTTGAAGCAGCCGCTAAGGCAGGCCGACTCTCACAATCTCGGTGGACCTTACTGCAGCATAATGAACGCTGTGTGGCCCCAGTGCCCGACACTCAAGCTTCTCAGACATCCCGGGATCGTCAGCCTTGTACATTCAATTAACATGCTTTAAACCGTACTTATTTCTCAAACCAGTGATGGGCAGATTAGTCTGAGGAACGGAGTACCACAATGATCTGTATTGGCTCCCCATGCTGTTCACCTTGTATATCACCGATTTACCTAAACACATCTAGACAATATGGCTACGCCGACGTCTTCCTCCTCCACTCAGGACACGCAATTGGACAGAATAGAAAGCACACTTACTACAGTCATGGCCCTACTTGCAGCATCCTATCTCAAGACCTGGAGACTGAAGCTGAGCGAAGCCAAGACCACCGCTACGGCCTTCCACCTCAACACCAAGAGGCTCATCGCCAGCTTTCAACAACCCTCAATGGAACGCCTCTGCCTACAATCCTACACCAACCTACCGTGGAGTGAAGCTTGACCGGCAGCTTACTTATACCGGCCGCACCTCGAGTCCTATGTGCCAAGGTATCTTCGAGGGAATAACCTCCTGTGCAGACTTGCTGGGTCTTCATGGGTGCTAGTCCATCCTCTCTACGCACCAATGCCCTGGCTCTGGTCTAAGCACTGCTGAGTATGCCGCCCCCGCATGGTGCCACGCTCTCACACAAAGAAGCCGGACACGTACCAACGAGACGCCATTGAGAACCATACCTGGCTGCCTCCGCCCCACTCAGTCGTAAGTTCTACTGCTTTCAGCTTGCCACCAAGGGGGTGCACAACTTCGTAGGGACACCACTCTGCAACAAACTAGTGAATAAGGCCCTTCGGACAACAAACGCCGCTGCAATAACACGTCCGAGAAATCACAAAAACCAACTCGGTAGACAGCGACTGCGCTCTTCCGTTCGATCGCCGACCTTTCTGTCGACTTCCTGCTAAACTCTCCAGTTCCCATCCACATCTTAAAGACATGGAATACTGCCTGCTAGCCTTCCAAGACCAATCAACTCTCTATTACACGTAAGACAGACTACCGACCGGGCAAGCAATCTCCAACGCAAGGAATGGGTCACCTTAAACCGAATTCGCCCAGGAGTCGGTCGCTTCATATCAATATGCACCGATGGGACTGCGGCCATCGCCAGCCTTCCAATGTGTTCTCCATCACAGACTGGGGATTCACATTCTCATGAGTGCCGCTCCCTTTCTCTCCGGTGGGTACAGATATCTCAAACCCAACCAATCACATGATTGGCTCAAACGTCTAAACACATTACTGCTGCCGTCTACGCAAGTAATAATAATAAAACGCTTGTATTATGCTACAGAATTTTTTTTTTTTAAAAAAGAAGAAAAGGTATTGGATTTGCTTCTATTTCACTATAAACATAAGCTGAATTGTCGTAGTTTGCTCCTATATAATTAGAATTTCACACTTTTTTCACCAAGAAACATTTCTCACTTAATCCTTCAGAAAATGGGGATATTTTGATGAAAGCTTACACAGGGCAAAATGCAAACTTCCATTTTTTTTGGGACATCTGATATGTGAAAATATCTCGTGCACCTTTTAATCACAGCAACAACAGAATCGCATGTCAAAACACAACATTGTTCATCCTTTGATATGATGGATCACATAATTAAATTAACACTCCAGTGTTTCAGTATTTTTTTTAAAAACACAATGCAACAGTGAGCTGTAATAAAATAGCCAGTTTTCATTCATTCCATCTCTTATCTCATCCTGCATTACCGACGACTTATCTCAACTATCTGCTTGCTTAAAGGTGTTTGTTTCGATTTATGTCTTTTATTCTCTACTTGAGTTGGAGCCGGCACTTGCACATACGACGCCCCATCAACTACCTGGGAAAGGCAACTTGCGGTTTTGATAGTACTCGGAAGCAATAATGCATATTGCAACGCCCTATTCGCTGCTGTGCTAATATTGATGGTTAACCGGGGCCACTTAATATTCAAACTGATATGATTCGTGGACAAGAAAACGCGTAACAAGGGTCTCTTTTTTTTTCCCCACAGGTGATGTACCCGCGTGACATTAATTAGAGTGTCCAAACCGCAAAATATGGACAAAAGGTATGTTTTTTTTTCGCAACCCTGAAATTGTGATGACCGGATCAAAATCACATCAAAAAATATTGGTAATTTGAGTAAAGCAACATGAGCAAAGCCAATAATAATGGTTATTATCAACACAATTTTATTGCTTACTTGTTTAAGGAGCAACACGACAAAAAGACTTGTTTTGGGTATCAAAAAACAGACAAAGGGCAATCTACACGGCAGTCCGTTTCCTTCCCGTAACCAGTTTATTTGCGTCTACACGGGCAACAGCACACTTGATCCAATCTGCAACTACGAAACGCCTACATAGGGTTACACGCTTTGTTTTGGTCTCTGCCTTTTAAATCGCGTACTTTTTAGTTCGCGTAAAGGTTTCCGCGCGCCAAGGTTTTACGCGTAGCCTTTTGTACACTTTACCCTTCGAAAGGTCGCCGTACTTTCGCACTCACTGGCGCCGTGTAAGAATTCCTTAACGGTCTCACGCGATCTGGATCTCTCAGATCTGGATCTCGGTGATGCGCATCGGATCCGGACTCTGCGCTCCGTGGTAGGCCATGCGTGAGAGTTTTTTTTAACCTGAGTAATCATCCCGTCCCACGTTGTTTGATACTGTCGGACCAAAATTTATAGTCTATGACATTCCAAAATCCGCAAAAATCCGCTTTGGGTGAAAAAATTCTACGCGTGTATTTAAAGAGGAACTTAATTTAAATGCGAAGAGGATTTCTGAGTAAAGTTCCATCATTCATTGCAACGCTAAACCGCGTAAATTTCGAGCGCTATGCTGAACCGCTCATGTCCGCAGATTTCATGACCAAAAATGGAAGTTGCGTCCGCCTGTGCGTAGACAAAATAGGCATTCGTCATGATCCATTCCCGTTAATGTGCTGCATGCCGAGTATCATATCACGATTAAAGGAATTTTTCAACAAAATCTTCAACTTTAATGTCTTTATTACGCCGTGATATCGCTATTAACTCACTCCCTTCAAAATATAATAATTGGACTGATAAATTTCGTGCACAAGAGCAGAAATTGTTGATTGTTTTAAATCAACTAAAATTGTCACAAATGCATGACAGCGTTGTTCGTTGTTTCGGTCGGTTTGCATATCAATAACAACATCTACTTCAAACTGAATTTTTAACATTAGATACGCACGACGTTCATGTTTCATGATCATTTCATATATAAGTTAGAAGTGTTTGTCCATCGAAATATGAGCCGGAAAAAAGTAATTTCCATGCCTGGAGTCGGGCTTGGCGGACAGGTCAGTTGCGTTTGCTACTGGGGCAGTTGAATATAGGCCTAGGCCTTTAGTTTTCAAGCTCTTCTCAATAAAACAGCTCATGTTATTATTTCGCTTTTAACCGTATAACTGTTCGTCAGGACCGCTGAAAGCTTACACGCATTTGATTACTCAATTAAATTATCTCTAGGCATATAAGAATTTTGTTTTTTCGCAGAACTGTTCTTATTTCACCCAATGATCAACCCATATATATATTTGCGATTAGAAGCCAATGGATAGTGTTGAGGCAGACTGACCTACACTGCAAACAGTGTTTTAGAGACTTGGTGCAAATAGTGTTCAGAGATTTACATGTTTTACTACCACCTAACACTTGGATCAAATGTGATCGATACGCCTAATGTCAATCTCTAAACGTGTTTTAGATTAAACATTTTAGATATAATGTGTTTAGATATTAATAGCCCTTTCAAATGTTTGAGAAAACGTGGTGCAAAATAGTGGGTTAAAAAGTGTTTAATTTCTTTCTCAGCAGTTTTGCAGTGATGGGGTTCAATTGGGATACCGATATTATGTTACAAGTCTCTTAATTTCCCCAATTTCGGTTACAAAAATCTGAGGATCTTCTGTCTAAACAGGGCATAATTAGACATTCCCACACTTGGGAATTGGTCAAATGTAAACCCCCCCATTTGTAGTCGGTGTATCTACTCTCCAAAACGTTAAAGTGAATCGAATTCGTTTATTGTTTGATTAACAACGGAATAGGCAAAGAAGATGAAACCGCCTAATATGTGGCTTAGCCCTTCTGAGTACTAAAATACAATCTGCAAATTAAAATTAAGCAAAAATAACCTTCCCTTTTTTTTCACTTTAGAAACTGATATCCCCAAAAAGTATATGAGGTTTTGATCTCTATTTCCACAATTATTTGTGCAAATCCAAGGCACTTGATTAAGCGGGTTTATTGGTCAAGAGAAAAAATAGACCAGTTTTTGCCACTGCCAACCAGAGATCCCCCCTTAAAAAGTTCCCATGGGACTAGTGGAATATTCTGGTTCACAATGCTATCCAATGAGTAATGCCCATCTTCTCTCCTAAGATAAATCGTTTTTTGAGAAATCCTTGACAACAACCAGGACATACGTTTAAATTCACTTTGGAGATATCGGCGATTTGTTAGAAAAACTGTTTTCCTAATGTTGTTGCATAGTTTTATAAATGCTCTTTTCTTTTTTTATTACTATTTTAGAAAATAAGTGCTTGATTTTTCACAAATATTGTGGAATGAAGGTCAAAAGCTCATTTATACTTTTTTGAGATAAGAGTTGTTAAAGTGGCAAAATTAAAATCCCATTTATAATAGCTGAGAAAACAATAAAATCATACGAAATATCATAGGCAATTTCGAATTGCGAAGTTACATTTTACTATAACTTTTGAACGTAACCTCCGCTGTGTCAACAAAAAGCAATAGAAAGTAATTTCTTCAATTTTAAAATTTTAAGTTTTTATTTTTATCCTTCCTGAAGGGGAACTCACTTTAACATATTGATCACGGTCCATTCCGTCTTTCCGGTTTTTTTTCCCATCAGAACAAATCCAAGCTTTTGTTTTCTTACCTGTTGTCTTTTGCCCCACCTTGTGAAAAGAACAAAATAAGAGCAAGAAAACGAAAAGGAATAAAATATAAAAAGAAGCAAAGAAAATCGCTTTAAAACTAAAAGTCCTAATTGGCCGATCATGAGTATTGTTTTAAAGGGCTGTGAAGGTAAACGATTTGATTACAGTTTTCATAGATGGGAAGTTCAAAATGACTACTGACATGAGTAATCACTCAACATTCCAAGCTCAGCTTGCCTTTGTTCAAAGTTAAAAATAACTATGAATAAATACAGTACAATATTAGTGTGTTGCTTTTATAATCAATCCCCTTTTGCTTACGTAATTTGTGTGATGTTTGTGTGGGGGGGGGGTCATCGATCGCTTGCCATGCATGTCCTGTGGCCTGTTGTTCCTATAAACTCGGATATGCATATTCGTTCTACTCGTTTTTTTGGTTTTATTGGCATTTTTTATTACCCGTCTACGCTTGGTTTGGCAGAGTAGGAAAAAACATACAGAACTGGTCACCAACCCACCCACACCATAGCGTATATATTGTTTTGTACAGTGATATTTTAAGTTTTAATAAAGCATACAAAAAACCAGAGCGAAGAAAAAGATAAAGATAAAAACAGAATGAAAGCGAATAAAGTAAAGTAAAAAAAACAATAATGCAAAAGTGCAAAATAGAGGAACCCACTCCTGAATGAAGGTCACATCTTTCGAGATTAGTTTTGTCAATATCCATATTTACAAAATATAAAATATCTTCTAAATACATTCAAAATGGAATTCAAAAGTTCACGGTACGGTAATCCATTCCTTTTCAAAACATGGACCTTCCATTCTTCTGGCGACTTGAAAGGGTCAAATAACCCGTTTTGCTGAATTGTATACTACCAGGGGGGTCTCGGGATGAAGGGTGCATGCAGAAAGCAGAAAAAGGGAACTCGTTCAAAATGGGCCCGGAAAATGGGAGGTTGGCCAGTAAATGTTTTGACTAGAAGAAAGATGAAACTATATACGGGTTAAACTATAACTCTGAACTGAAAAACTGCATGCTTCGTTGTCCTCATTTATGGCAGAGGATCTAACTATTACATCTATACACATGCATGCTATATGTTAAAATATCACGGCTTCCCATTTCAGGACGATAACTATATGCATGAGTAAGGGGGTAACTTTTATCCTTGACTCAAATTGGCAGGTCTGTATCGAATTAATGATGACGGGTCTCAAAGAACCCTTCCTTGTTGTTATTTTAGAATTCTTTAATCTAACCAAGTTTAATATCCATGTTTTCTTCTATTCGGAGAATTTAACATATTATTTTGGGCCTTTTATTCCTCAAGCAGACCTGTTTCTTCATTTGAAATGCGACTACATTAGACTAAATAGCCTTGATAAAGCAATCAATACGGCCAAACGACTAATAAGTGGAGTAAATGTTTGCAGGCCTTTATAATTTACGCGAAGCGCGAACGCTATTTCCTTATGGTGGCTGATGAACTCTCTGCGTTGACCAGGCACATATAGCGCTCAGCGACATATACGCTAGTGGTCGCGCTTTCAATTCAAGCGGGGCCGAGTATACTGATCGAACTTTCTATAATGATTACTCTCCACCGAAAAATCAGTTCTTTTTTCAAATGCTTTAAAAAAATGGTCCCCAAGCGGATTTTTGCGGATTTTGGTATATGTTATAGAAACATTTAATCTGCGTCCGCCGGTATCACAAACTTAGACTGGGACGATTAATTCCAGTTTAGGGGTCTAATTACATCTCAACTCCTGGCCTTAGATGCGCCCAAAAATGCTTTGTTTCCCGGGTATGTTTTTAGTCGTAGTCTGGAGGCGAGGGGTGAAAATATGGTTCAAAATATTATGATAAAAGCATGAAACTATGGCACAAATGATCAAAACAACATTCTAAACATTTTCAGGGGTGGAGCCAAAATTAAACTCTCTATAGTATAATCAACGGTTTCTATGCAACACATTTTCCTTAGCAACCGGTAAATAGGATGTATTGTACCATATCTTCAATGAACTAGAATGTGATTAGTATCACAACTTCAAATTTCATATGAACATTATTTTGATTCATAAGCTCTGCCAACAACACCAGATCGATTGGCAGTTGCTAGGCCACATTTCCTTAGCAAACCGGTACAATAGATGACTATTGACAATGATATTCATGACTAGATGTATTTAGTACTACAACTCAAATTTTTCATATACATTATTTTGAACTCTTGCCAACAACACAAAACCGAATTGCATTGGCTAGTAACATGTTTTCATTAGCAACCAGTATAAAATTGACACGATTTCTTATGAAGTACACTCATACGTTTAATTTCAAAACATATTCACTCTGCTAAACATCATAGTTCCCTGTTTTTGTGTCATCTATTTGAGCAAGTCCCTCTTGCTTTGCCCTTTTGGTGATGCAATAAACAATGAGGTGAATGAATGCTCCATTGACGATATTTAATCATATATCATCATATTATCCAGACTTTGTGTATTTATTATACATTTTCCACTTGGTGATGTAGATGTATATGGTCAACTACTCATCTATAGCCCTGCATACTTCACCAAATTACCTCCCCATCAATGAACTAACCTACCCCTGCATACTTCAAAATGACAAGCTTTCACATTCACTATCCAGGCTACTGGTCTAAATGTGTCCCTTTGGCAGCTCCGAACCGACAAAGCATTTCGATAACATCCCACTGATAGTAGTAAATCCAAGTTTTAAATCTGTTTTGTCCCTTGAACGAGTGAGCGTCCGTATTACCTCACACTCACGCATCCTCAACCGTCAACCTCCTATTCTCCTCCTCTCTCTTGCTTCTTCCATGTCTTTTTAGTATCTCCTCTCCTCGCCCTCTCAAACTACCTACCCCAACTCAAGGCCCGTCTAAACATACTGCCGCATAACCAAGTACACCCTTCGCCTTCGCCAACATCTTCTCAAGTCTTATAGGTCTTTCTTTCAAATAACCTCGAACTTAACACCACACATAGCTCTCGCCATCCTCAAATTCCCATGTCCCATTCCCTTACCATCACCGATCTCACACAACTCTTATTAGACACCATTCTTAATTATCTTCAAAGAAATCTTTCCCGTTTTGCAACTCCCCACATTCCCTATAGACGTCACCCACCCAAACCTTACTCTAGCTGCCATAGCCGACTCGCATCCACCACTTACATTTACCATATTCTTCAGGTACGAGAACTCCTCACCGATTCCACCTCATCACAACATTTCCAACTGTTCCACCATCCCTCCATCTTGTTTCACATCTTCTGCACACAAAATCTCTAGCCAACTTCTCCCATGAATCGATTTCCCACATCACATATACCACATGTGTCTACCTTACTCACAGACACACCCCCTTCCACCCACTCACCATCACCTTTGTCTTCCGACTATTAACCTTCAGACCCTTACTCTCAAAAGCCTTCTTCCATTTCTTAAACATTTCCTTCAGTCCCTCCATTGCCACACTCATCAAAACCGTCTTTTGCACTCTTCGTAACCACATCAATTATTGCAAATGTCACCGGCGACATACAGAACCTTCCTGACACGCACCTTGCCTCAAACTCCTCAGGGACAACTCCCAAACCCCATTCTAAATCGTGTCTGGCTCTCATAAAAAAATCATCACTGTTCAACCAGCCTCTAGTATGCCTCTCTTCTCATCGCCATCATCATTTCCCGGGACTATCAAATGCCTGCTCCAAATCACAGGGTTATCAAAGTATAGCTGACAAATATCCTTAATTTAATTAAAATCCGATGCATGGCAAGATTATTAACATGCTTGGACCATGTGAATGGATTTGAGTCCACATCAATAAACAAACAAAGTGCAATTGGCATACATCATGCTATTTAAAGTTTGGTAAAAGTATCTCGGTGGTAAGCGCAAATCCACTAAAACGTATTTTCACAAGAAGCAGTATGGGAGAAGCACAGACCCCAGACCCGTACACAGACAAAATACCTGGTGATATTTTTTGGTGTGGATCCAAACCGGAAACCAAAAGAGAAACTCCATGAATTCTCCATATTGAAGTAGAATTTACGGGGACAGAAATGTGCACATGAACTCAAGGTCAGGAGTTCTAGCGAAATTAAGGATGGAGACCTTATGCTATTGGAGAAACACATTCACACCAAAGATGGCTCATCAACTGACACAGAACACGCAGAATGGTCCAACAGGAGCGAGGAACCTTAGTGAACAAACATGCAAAGCATGCATAACTGAGCTGAGATCCTATACATTGAGGAGAGCAGACAAGTTGAAGACATAAAGGGTTCAGGCTTGCTGAGAGGCTGGATAGATCTGGAGGAAACTAGATGTATAGGCCACAGGTATATCTTAACAGACAGGAACTCATGCATCTCCAAAAGAGATATCTGTTCATGGCATATGAAGATGACATAGGCACTGTTCTGCGACAAGGATATGAGACTGATCGAGATGATCAGAGTGTCATGATGACCCAAATTGCTGATAGGATCCGACATGACTTTATACACAGAAGGTGTCATTCTCAGGCTTTGACTGTTTGAGCAGAGCAGTGGAATCATTGCCACTGATGCCGCAGTCGCTTTTGTCCATAGTCGGCATGTCAAATATTAAAGATCAAACCAGCAACACATACCTTAGCCAACCAGTGCAGTGCTCACCATTGCTCAGCTACTTGTGTTCAGCTGCATTAAAAGGTGCCGGGAGCATGGGGAAGTGCCCAGAGTACCCCAAAGACGGTGAAACGCCTGCATGCTAGTCTACTTGGGACTTAAGGTCCTTGCCTTAATCATGGAACGGCAGTTGGTTGATAGCCTTTTTGCTCTCGCTGTGTCAACCTCATATGATCGTACCATGGATATATTTTTTTATTATGAAATAATGTATGCGAGTATTATTATTCTTACAAGATTGCGACAGTCTGTCCTCCCAGAAAGGTAAATTTATCAGTGCAGCGGCATACAATATTGACCACAATCCATGCTCAGCCACATCCACTTGTTCCTTTCATTGTACAAGTTTGTCCTTGTTGAAGAATTTTACAACTGAGGAGGGCAACTCGAGTGATGATACCGACCACGGTTTCAACCATTCTATAGCACCTTTGAAAGGACAAAGAAAAGTGAATAACTTTCAACGCACAGCTTTTTAAAGGCGTGTCACGGATTCGATTCCAGACATAGTATTTTTTAATTTTCATTTTTTCGCTAATGCAATCCACATTTTATTGGACCATACAGGTTGGTTCTAAGAACTCTTCGGACTTGAATACATGTACAGCTGGAGTTCTGCGGTAGGCTGATTCTTGCATGGAACTGATCAGACTTTTAGCTGCACTTGGACTGCGGTACAGAGATGTTTTCATTGACTTTTAAGACAGTATCCGACTTTGTATGTTTTTATGCAGGTTTAAAATGTTTTCTGTACAATAATATTCAAACGTAACAGTGCTAAAGTACAAATACATGTGTGCTCTTTGGCGGCTCTTTGTTGTGGCTGCCCTTTTTGCTGGGTACGTTTTTGTGATTTGAGGGCCCTGGTTTCATCTTTTTGCCATTATGGATTGTCCTAATCTTTTTTTGCCAAAGATTTTGTGTGTCATGTTGTTGTGTTGTGTTTGTTGTGTTGTTTGTTTGTGTCTTGTTCTGTTCTTGTTTTGTATGTTTGCGTGTGTTGTGTGTTTGGTGGGTTAGTGTTGGTGAAGGAGTCTTGTAATGTTGTCAGGGTGGCACCATTCTCTTTAATAGTTGTTTTATTTTTCTTAAGTTTTTTGATTTTTTTCTTCTGGCTTTAAAATTTCCCAATTTCCATTTGCAGGGGTTTACAGGACAATTTTAAGCGGAAGAAAAATTTTTTTAATTACTTTCATAACGCAAAAGATGATATTATTTTTCTCCAGGAAACCCACTCTTCATGACAGATGAGAAATGGTGGTCTACTCAATGGGGTGGTCCTATGTGGCTCTCTATCACAAACAGTTAGGGGGGGTTGGGATCCTAATCAAGTCCTCCATTGTTGTTTATATTAATAAGCTTATTGGGACCATGGAAGGTTAGATAGATATAGTGGATGCTTATTTAATGGTTCCATTTAATTTAGTTAATGTTAGCACCAAAATAATGATGACGCCCTGATGTTTTTTCTTGATCTATTTGATTTTTGGATATACGGATTCCTCTCGGCTGATTGTTGCAGGGGATTGCAATTTTGGACTTAGGGCCCTCTAGGACTATAAGGGTTCTCTCGCACGTCATTCCAATATTAATTCCAGGGACATTTTTGAGACGCGTTGGTGAATTCAACGTGGTTGATTATCTGAGATTAGTAGAACATCCTGGACCTCATGGAAATACACTCGGCATCAAACACATCCCGGTTTGCCTTATCTAGACTTTATTATATTTGTATCCCTAATTGGTCAAAATGTGAATGCTCCCCTAGTATTTCTCCGGTAGTAGTTCTGACAACTCTATTTTCACTGCAAAATTTCAAATGATATCCCTGTGAGAGGTAAAGGCTATTGGAAGCTTAATTGTCCTTTTTAAGGCATGATGCTAAATTTATATCCAAATTGCGGAGTTTTTAAAAACAAATCCATAGTCATCTCTGCCAATCCTAATATTCGTTGGGCTGAGTTTGAATGTTTTATTAATGGCTTCTGCATAGAAATACTAGCAGGAAGAAAAAGGAAAGGACTAAGACTAAATATGATCTTGGGACAAATTGAAAAAAGGTGAGAAAGACATCTCTGATATCGATGGGAATAGGAAACTATACATCCCCATCTTGAGAACTGGTCGATCAACTTCACTCATTGGAAAATAAATCAAATGATATTTTAAGTCAGGAAACAGCTGGTTCGGTTGTCGATCTAGAATAATGGGCTGAAAACATGGTGAGAAGAGCTCCAGGTACTTTTGAAAAAGTTAGAAAAAAGCGGGTTCATGCGAAAAGCAAAATTTTTGTAGTCTGTTATTGATGATGGTAATTTCTTCAGACTGATCAGGATATATTAATTTGACGGGAACTGCATGCTTTTTATGGTAACCTTTATTTCTTCTGATTTTACTGTGATTTCAGACAGGGCTGCTTGATCCTTTTTCTGGATCGCTTAATATCCCTCACTTCTGAGCAATTCAAAGACTCTTTAAATAGGCCCATTTCGAAAGCGAGTTATTGTCAAATCTTAAATCCATGCAGCATAATAAGACTCCTGATTTTAAAATAGAAAACAACAATATTATTAAAAAAAATGATCCCAAAAAAAAAAAACCGCAACACTTGGTGGAAGCGCATAAGTTTGAACAAAAGAAGGACTACTTATTCTTTGATTGCTAAGGAAGAGGGACTATTTGCGAATTTTCCTGCAAAGTTAAGATAATGGAAGAATCAATAGGTGTTAAGATATGACCCAAACAATCAAGTAACCCGCAGAACCCATTTTACAAAAAGAGGAGCTGGTTAACAACAAAGACTGGCAATGAAGAAAAGATCGGAAATACAAGATGATTGCAGTCAACAATGTACTTGCCCAAATTTTCTTGCAGAAAAGAATTCTACTGGTTCAAATGACGCATTTAACATTCTTATTATTTTTAACTGATAAATAAAACTTATTTATTGGTGATAAATTAAAATAGTTTCAGGATCTAAAATATGACTAAGTCAGAGGACAAACTCACATTATACAATAAAATGATAAATGGAGGGGTTGGGCTGGCCCTGCAAACTTGGTGTTTACTGAAAATAATGTACATTCTCAACTTAATGAAAAGTAAAAGCTAGTTTTCAACACAAAACTTCAATAAAACAATATCAGTATATTATATGTCATTAAATTTTGGGTTAAATGAAACTCGTGTGCCGTCACAAAATGATGAGAATGATAGCTCTATCAGCAGTTTATTTGGACAATACGAAGAAGTTTGTTGATCAGACATTCCTAATTTCGATCTTTTAAAGCTTTTAAATACGTGTGTTAAAATGCATTTTTTAGTGCTATTACCAAGGGGAAACATTCATATGTTATATTTGTTGCAGCATCTGTCTCTTCTAAAAAAGGGGAAAATGTGGAAGGGTGGTTGGGAATTAGAGAGTCATATTTGGTCTGGGCGCAAAACGTACCGTGCCGTATTTGTAGTTAAGGTTAAGAGCGCCTCAATTTGGAAAAATTATGGGGCCTGCAGATTCTTGATTTTGGGGTCAATCTTTAAAAATATCGGACTTTACGTTTATGAACTTTTTCAGGGATATTAGCTAAAACAGCCCCATGTCTTACCTTACAAACAGGATAAGTAAGTTCACGGGCTTTGTTCAAAACTTTATGTGCCTGCCACCAGGTTGCGTTTTTTTGGGAGGGCACACTGGTACATTGTATTTTTTTCAAGATTATTGCTGAATTATTTTTAGCCTCTCTTAACTTTGAACAGGGTTGTTTTGTATCCATCCCAGAGAAATGTGATCCTCATGCTCCTTAAAAAGATCGAGATTCCTATTGCAGGTAAAAATTAATCGTCCTATATATATCTTATTGACTACGGATTACAAAAATTATTGCCAAAACAGGGCACAGTCGACTTTTAACCAGGCTCTAACCAATTCTCATTCATGAAGATTACAAAATGGTTTATGAAAGTCGAAAATATTGGCGTAATATCATATATTATTGATCTAATTGGAGTATGCTGATAGTTATGATATTCCTGGGTCAATTGTTTTGTTAGATATCGAAAAAGCTAATTTGATTTGACAGTGTGGAAAATGATTTCTAATTTGAGGTTATTTCTAGATTAACTGGTGGATAATTTATTCAGTGGATTCAAGACTTTTATATGGTAGGAAAGCTACGTTAGTAATAATGTTTTTTAGTACTCCATTGATATTGTATCGGGGAAATGGAATTTTTCAAGGCTGCCCTATTTCTCCCTTTTTGTTTCTTTTTGCGATCGAGATTCTTGCTATTTAATCCGTTGTTGTAATGAGGACATTAAAGTGTTAGGGTGGAGGATGTGGGAAAAAAAGATTAACTTACTGGGATGATGATACCACATGTTTTACAGGGGGGATTTAGGATCTTTCAAGCTCTTTTCAATACCTTTTGATAAGTTGCCCTCATTTTCGCGTGCAAAAAATTATTGGTCTAAGTCTGAAAAGCTATTCACATTGGTGTTTAAAGGGGTCTAATTTTCTCCCTTTCAGGATAATAAAGGTCTAAATGGAGGGTCCAAATAACTTTTTAAGATCTCTGGGTTATTATTGTTTCTCATGTTAACTCCATTTAGGAACTAATTTTAATTTAACTGAATCAAATTGAGCAGACTCTTATTAGTTGTTGGAAACACAGGAATTTTGTCTATCATGGGGAAAGTCACTGTTATTAAACTTTTGTTGTTACCTCAGCTGCTAGACTTTTTTCTTTTCTTTGCAGTATATTCCCAATACTTTTTTCAAAAAATGAACCAACCGTTTTTATAAATTCATTTTGGAATGGGGGGGGGGAGGGAATGTAGAGTCAAGAGGGGAACATTGTAGTAATGATTATGAACATGGTGTGTTGAGAATTGTTGATCCTCTCCTTTTTTTGCAGGCACAAAAATTATTTGGTGTTAAACTCATGTGACCCCAGATTATTCTTGTTTTTGGAAAAAAAAGGTAGAGGCTCAATGTCTTGAAAAAAATTCCACCCAGGTTGGACAATCTTGTGAGGTCTGATGTTAATTGTGTTTTGGAATACCCTTCTTAATTGTCAGTTGTTTGAAACTATTAAAATTAGGTATTGTACAGAGATAAGATAAGAAGAATTTAGCGTTGGTCGGATTTCCATCTTCACGATCCCCAATTGGTGAATAAAACAGTTCGTCTGAAAATGGAAAGAAAATTTGGGATGAAAGGGGATTCATAATATGGATCCGCTCATTGGTTATAATTTGGTGAAACCATTCGAAATGTTGGTTGTTGAATTGATATTCCCACTCACTGACAGGAGAAATATAATTTTTTGCTAAAAGGCATTTGTCGTTGATTGGTTTTCAGAATCCCCAAAAATATTCAGGATAACATTTTTGATAAAACAATTACGACTTCTTTAGTTGAACAAGCTAAAGTTCCCAAACATGTATATTCCATTCTTAGGGAACCATGCCAAATGTTGATGTTGGAAACAAAGGGTGATAATTTGGAGAATCTGGAGTGACTTGGACTGGTCTAGTATTCATGTGCTAATTTAAAATGTACCATGTGAAACCCAATTACGTTCTTTTATTTCAAATTTTCACAGGCCCTTTGCACTAACCAATTTCTTTATAAAATTCGCAGGGCTGATTCTCCCAATTGTTAACTTTTGTAAGAATTTCCCAGAATCAATTTTCATTTATTTTGTGAATTGTGAAAAGGTCTCCAATCTGTGGGATGAATTATGTTTTTAAAATTCTGTTTCTGGGGAGTCTTTTATTTTATTCCAATCTGAGTAAATGTTTGGCGTTCTTGACACTTCAGAACATGATAGCGTATTTCTTTTCTTTTTCTGTGCATGAAGGTTTTACCTTCCACAGGTGTAAATTCCAAGGGACTGACCCCAATTTTGCTCTGCCTTTTGAATTTGGTCAAAATAAAGGAACACGGAATACAAATTGCTGAAAGCAAAGGGAAATATATGCATTTCAAAAATGGACCTTGACCTTGGTTGATTTCCTTTGTATGCAAATTTGGGAATTTAGGCCTACCTGACTTCTCAATCTTCAAAGGTGAGATTTGGTGTGTGTGTGCGGTGTGGTGTTGGGGTGGATGGTTATGTTAGAGTGTCTTGTGGTTTTTGTCCATGTTTTTGTTTTGTTATTGTCTGTTTATGTTGTTTTCCTTTTCAATCCTGTGCTAAATTTCCCCAAACCAATCTTAAGATGGCTTCCCTGCTGCTCCAATATCACGGTTGTGTGCTGTCAGGTATTGAGTGTCATTTCAGCCTTTTGGGTCTTGGTCTGATCCCGTACTGCTGATAGTTATGATATTCCTGGGTCAAGTGTTCTGTTAGATATGCGAAAAAGCATTTGACGTGTTAACATGCTTTCTTATTTGAGGTTCTTTCTGATTCAACCTGGGGGAGTAATTTTTTCAGAGTGGATTAAGACTTATAATGGGTAGGAAGCTACGTTATTATAATGTTTTCTTAGTATCCTATTGATATGTCTCGGGGAATTTTTCAAGGCTGCCCTATTTCTCCCTTTTGGTTCCTTTTTGCGATCGAGATTCTTGCTAAATTTCAATCCGTTGTAATGATGAACAATTAAAGGTGTAGGGTGGAGGATGTTGGCAAAAAAAGATTAACTTACTGGCTGATGATACCACATGTTTTTACAGGGGGCATTTAGGATCCTTCAAACTCTTTCATCAACACTCGTGATATAGTCCAATATTTTATGATTTGACCCCACACAAATTGCAACAGAAACAATTTTGGTGTTTATATACTGGCGAAATAGTCCAAAATAAATAATAATCTTAAAGGCTACCAAAATCACCTAGTGGAACAATGTAGAAATAAGGGGGCAACGTTTTGTACAGGGGTAAAAATTTAGATTTTTCGAATTGATTTAAATATGTACTCAATTTATTGGGCTACGCCTATGGTTTTAAAAAAGGTTTACGTTTTTGCCCTAATCTAACGGGTTTTATAGTTTTTTACATGGCTCATAACCTTCAAGGTCATCCTGGGGTAAACTTCATAGAATTGTCCGATTTTTGATCGGACTGGTTTGTAAACGTTTAAATTTTGTCCCACAGATAAGTAATTATTGTAAATAGATTCTTTTTTGAACTTTCTATATAAGAATTACAGAGCTATTGACCTCCCATAGACCCTTTAGCCCGCGTCCACATTTTGCGTTCCAATTACAAAATAATTAAAGAATGATGCACTACCCAGTATATTTCGGGTTCTGTACCATTAGAACGAACAATTTTGACAAACCATTTTTATAACGAACGGATTATATCTGAAATTTTACCCCCATTGTGACCTTCAACTATTTGGACCTCCTAACTATTGAACTCACAACCTCAGATCGCAAATTATACCTTTTTTTAATAATTCCTAGAATGTAACACACGCATGTATACTTTTCGACGGCGTTTGATACTTTTTCATATTTTGACCCCTGTATAAACCTTACCCCCCTTAAAAATATATGTTCCACTCTTTGATTTTAGTAGACTTTTGAAATGTTTTTGTTTTAAAGGTATTCTCCATACAATTCTGTTGGAATTGCTTCTGTTGCAATAGTGTTGGGGTTAAGGCAGCAGTCATTCTATTTGACTGGCCTAATAGTTTGCCTCATTTTCGGGTTGCACAATTAATTTGTCTAAGTCTTAAGCTATGCACTTGGTAGTTTAAAGGGTCTATTTCTTTCCTTCAGGATGACAGGTCTTAAATGGAGGTCAAATACTTTTAAGACTCTGGGTATTAATTTTCTCGCAATGTTACCATTCCCTTTATGAAACTTAATTTTATTCCTCTCAACTGAATTTGGAAACACAGGAATTTGTCTATCATGGGGAAAGTCCTGTTATTAAATCTTTGCTGTTACCCTCAGCTGCTCTATCTTTTTTCTTTCTTTGCATAATATTCCCAATAACTTTTTTTTTTTCAAAAACTTGAACCACCATTTTTTAATAATTCTTTTGTAATGGGGGGAATTGATAGATTCAAGAGGACATTCTATGTAACGATTATGAACATGGTGGGTTAGGATGTGTTGATCCCTCCTCTCCTTTTTTCTCAGGAACAAAAAATTTATGTCGGTTAAAAACGCATGCTTGACCCGATTATTCTTGTTTTTGGAAAGTTCAGAGCTCACTGTTTGGAAAAATTCACCCAGATTGGACAATTCTTTGCTGAGGATCTGTGCTCCTAATTGTGTTTTGAATACCCTTTAATGTCAGCTTGTTGAAACTATGATTATGGTATTTGCACAGAGATAAGATTAAGAAGATTTTAGGTTGGTCGGATTTCCATCTTCAGATCCAATTTGGTGTGAATAACATGTTCGTCCTGAAATCAAAGACTTTCTTTTTTTCTACATTCTACCCGAGTTTGATGAAAAAGGGATTCAATCTATGTATGATCCTTTCATTGGTTATAGTTTGGTTAAACCATTCGAAATGTTGGTTGTTGAATTTGATATTCCCTCACTGACAGATAAAATACATAATTTTTTGATAAAAGGCATATGGGTGTTGATTGTTTCAAGAAATCCCAAAAACATTCAGGATAACATTTTTGAATAAAATCTAACAAGTCTTTAGTTGAACCAGCTAAAGTTCCCAAACCTTCTATTCCATTCTTATGAACCATGCCAATGTTGTGTTGAAAACAAAATGGGTTTTGATACTTTGGATATCTTGGATGACTTGGTTGTCTAGTATTCATAGTGCTAATTTTAAATGTACCATTGAAACACCATTAAAACGGTTCTTTTTATTTCCAATTTTTATCACAGAGCCATTTGCACTAACCAATTTCTTTATAAAATTTTGGCACGTCTGATTCTCCCAATTGTTACTTTTGTAAGGAATTTCCAGAATCAATTTTCATTTATTTTGTGATGTGAAAAGGTCTCCAATCTGTGGGATAATTTTGGTTTTTAATTAATTCGGTTTCTGGGGGTTTTTATTTCTCCAATCTGGAACGCTTCGGAACATGATAGCTGTATTTCTTTCTTTTTCGTGCATGAGGTTTTACCTTCACAGGTGTAAATTCCAAGGGACTGACCCATTTGCTGTCTTTTTTAATTTGGTCAAAATTAAAAGGAACACGGAATACAAAAGTGCTTGAAAGCAAAGGGAAAATTAATATTGCATTTCAAAAAAATGGAACATTGACCTGGTTGATCCTTGTATGCAATTTTGGATTTAGGCCTACCGTGACTTCTTCAAATTTTCAAAGGTGAGCTTGGTGTGTGTGTGGTGTGAGGAGGGTTGTGGGTGCTTTGGATGGTATGTTAGAGTGTCTTGTGGGTCCATGTTTTTGTTTTGTTATGGTATGTTGGTTGTTGTTCCTTTACAATCCTGTGCTAAATTCCCCAAACCCATCTTTAATTATTGCTTTTCCCTGCTGGCCGCCAATCTCAACGGCTGTGTGCTGTCAGGTATTGAGTGTCATTTCCGCTTTTGCGGTCTTGGTCTGATCCCGTCTCCATTGTCGGACACATGATGCTTAGCTGTGCTTTTGTTGAGATCTGGACATAACCTATTTTTTTCAATTACATTGGTATCTAGATGTAATAGTTTAAGCGTTGTGTAGAGGGTTTGGTGCCTGGTTGGACCCAATATTATGTATGATTGCCTCCAACCACCAAAACTAAGTACAGGTAATAAAAAAAAAGAAAAGTGAAGGACTTGCCGATCCCGCTTACAAGAATAAATAGAGCAGGAGTAGAATATCATAGGGGCCTTATTTAAGGGAGATTCGTTTACCCCCCCCCCCACTATTACAAAAGTTTACACCTTTCGCTAGTTAGGAATTACCCTCTATATCAATTGCTAGGTAGGAGTCCTCTCAAATTGTGGTGTCACCTTTCGAATAGGGCATTTAAAGTGCACAGGGTCAAACTTTTAAAATGCTCCAATCAAATTTCAAATGTAGGTCATACTGTCCATTAGTCATGAGAATTACAAAAAATGAATTAGTTTGTTACTACTTACGACCATTGGCTGTTAGCATTATAGGGTAAGAATGACTAAAACTGTAACTAAGGTCAATCTCAATTTGTACAGGGGTCAACATTAAACTTTAATCTGATTATATTTTAAATACTTGCAAATTATTGCCTAAGGAAAGAGGACTCAACAACTCTTATACATCACCATAGTGTATTTAACGGAAATACCCTATTTTGGTGGCCATTTTGAATTTGAAACATATGTGAATGTCACGAAATGGGCACATATGTATTACTTTTGATCAGGAATATTCATTCCATTCAAAAAATGGATTTTTATACTGTTTATATGTTGCTATAATTTGTGTAAAGGAAATATTATATTTGGCGTCCATCTAAGTCGCCATCATGAATGGTCCATTTGGGGGGGGGGGCATCTACATTGTGTTGGGGGTAATCTAGAGAAGTTACAAAGTTGATTTGGTTTAGTTCTGGGGTAGTAACAAAGGATGTGGTGGTACCCAGCTAGGTGGCAGCTCCTTAAAATGCCTGTTGCTAGGGTAATATTGTTACCTAACCGTTGCTAAGGAAAGTGTTGTATATTTTGGCTCCACCCCTGAAAATGATCAGTATGGAGTGAAGAATAATTGTGCCAAGTTTTATGCTTTATCATTTTCTGAGCAATTGCACCCCTCGCCTAGACTATCGGTGGAAATACTTGTTTAGGGTGTATTTTGGAAGTCCATGTTCACGCATCATATATCCACCTTTGAATACAACTGGCCCCCGGGATGGTTAACCATTAAAACGCTTTATTTTTTTTAATATCTTGGGAATGAATTGGATTTGAAGGTTCAAATTTCAGGACGACAATGAGAAGAATACAGGTTTTCATCTGATATCAAAATCGATACTACTTCCGGGAAATCAGGGGTCCCAAAGACGATCGGAACACGCACCTTTATACAATGTATTTCATGTCCTTAGCTGATAGTGGCAAAGACTGTGGAACGATTTTGAGATTGGGATTCCATTGACTATTTAGTTCCAATTTAATGGAAATGTCAAATAATTATAATTAATGGCAGTCAAAAGTGGAGGGCCATGCCACTGTTTGAAAAGTGGGGAATATGGTCCCTGGCCTCTCCAAAATCATTAGCTTAGCTCCCAACCCCACACTCCTTCACAAGTAACCTAAAAAAATCATGGGAGCTCCAAAAATATGTTTCAAAAATCTAAATTTGGAAGAAAGGTACCATTTGGCAAATTTTTGGAATTTACTGCTTGAAATTTGTTACTCCCATTACACCGATTTTTTTTTCTGGTCCTGCCAATGATTCCAACAGAGAGGAAAATTTACGTTTAAATGCTGCTGAAATATCTCTGAACTCACAAAATATTTTTTTCAAACTATTGGAAGGCATTTTAAAGGTGCGTGTTCCGATCGTCTTTGGGACCCCCCTCATTTACCCGGAAGTAATATCGATTTTGATATCAGATGAAAGGCCGTATTTTTCTCATTGTCATCCTGAAATTTGAGCCCTCAAATCCATTTCATTCCCAAGATATAAACAAAAAAACCGCCGTTTTAGTGGTTAACCACCAATATTAGCACAGTATTGAATAGGGCTTTGTAACATGCATTATTGCGTCTACCATCAAAAACCGCAAGTTTGTTTCCTACGGTACTTGATGGGGTGTATGTGCAAGTGCCAGGCTCTCATATCAAGTAGAGAACACAATACCCATAAATCGGAACAAGCACCTTTAAGCTTTTCTGTGTTCATTGACTTGATTTTGAAAGATATTTTTTTAGAAATAAAAATTAATAAATCTGAGTGGTGCATGGAGGCACGATGAACTTTAGAAAGTGGGTTATTGAAATCTAGCAATGAGGTTTCTACTTGCAATGAGGTTTCTACTGTTTAATTACGTAGGTCAAGATAAATTTCATCAGAATTTTAAACTTATTTGTATGAAAGATGAGAGGGAGAGAGAGAGAGAAAAGAGAGCTTTTATACCTCTCTATCATTACTAGCTAAATGTTTAAGGTATAATTGCACAATCCAACCTTATTTTGGGGGATCCTCCAAACTCTCTTTAAGAAAGTAATTGATCTGCTTCAGAGATCAAGTAAACATCATCAGACAAAAAAATCTAGGAGGCATTTTATTTGATAATTGATATCGGCCCTATGTGTAGAAAATGTTCGCCATCGTTTATATACCATGTAGCTAAATCAGGGAAACCACCAAATGTGTGTGTGTGTGCGAGTGCGCAGGAGTTGTGTGTGTGTAGGCCGGCGGGTGTGTGTGTGATCTCGTGCAGGCGCGCTCGTGTGTGTGTATGTCTGTATGCAAGTGCACATACGTGTATGGGTGTGTGTGTGTGTGTGTGTGCGTGTCTGTGTGAGTCGACATCCATTTTTACACCACCTTTTTACCCACAACCAAGTCCTTAAATATCTTCTTGAAATTAGACTTAAAAATTCAAGGTTTTGCTATAATAATTTTGTTTTTTTGAAAACGAGGCACGCGAATATTAACCCAAGTTGGCCCAAATTAGGACTATAGTTGGTTGCAATCCCAATAATCGGGACGAAAAATATTCTATTTCCAGATACTTAAGGAGGGGAGGGGTACTTTTCCATCGATTCCTGATTGGCACGCCTCTGCCTTTTAATGGACAGTACGTGTGAAGAATTGTGATTATAAAATAATGCGAAGGTATTCCATTATTGTTGTTTTTATTCATCTTGAAAGATACGTTGTCATGCTTTTTTTTTACATTTTACACACATGCAGCTATTTATTATACATTATAAAAGGCGTGGCCTTTTTAAAAACCGTAACGGGTCAATAAAGAACAAGCTTTGCAGGATATTTTTCATGAAATGAGTTGGGTGTGGTTAATAAATTTCTTTGGACGGAAATTGTATTCGGAACCATTCAATATACAACGGTTATGCAAAAATTCCCTTGTCAAATGCGGTATAACTATACAAAGAAGAAATGGATCTTTGCATTATGAGACCAAGAGTAATTGATGTCATCCGATAGATATTGTGCTAGACATTTCTGCTAATTGCAGTGGAAGTATAATTTTCTTCTCTTCGTACAAACAAGAAAACGGAGTCAGAAAGTCAGTTGATCACTGTGTCTTCGTTGCGATAGCACGCTGCCGTTTAGAGGATCTAAGTGTATGAAATTGGATTATTCCTGGCGAGTCCTATAGTAACGGTAAGTAGAGTAGTTATCGTTATAATATTCACATCTGGCTCTTTGCACGGTGCGCTCGTTATTTATTTGATAGCTATGTAAAATTTCTTTCAAGTAGTTTATAAATCTTGTAACAACTGCTTTTCAGTTCACTTGTTTTAATCAATGTTTAACAATTTGAAGTGAAATAAGGTGTTTAAGATTTTAACACAATTGTCAAAAAAGATGCTCATGCTCAAATCTTTACTCATGCAACTCTAAACTGGATACCTGAACTGGTCCTTGAATTTAGAAGTCACCAGTTCGAATCCCGCTTCAGCCAAATTTTGTCGTAAAATCCTATACTTAAAAGTGTGGATGAGTGTGAAGTGTTTAGAATATATTTACAAAATCTGAAAAATATTAAGTTTAAATTGAAAACATTTAAAGTCCAAGTTGTGTTTCAAACAATGGAAGCAATGAACCTGCCATTTGAGACCGTCAGGCTAGCGGGCAGATCTCATAGCGTTTACAAAGGTGACGAACCCCTAACAAGTACATAATTTTGCTAAAATAAATTGTCTAAAATTATCAAAATCAGTTCTACGCGTGTTCTCACTTGTAGTATGTGCACATTTTCTTGAAAATGAATTAAATGTCATCTCCTTTTTTCCTCTGAATATCAGTGACCAAGGGATGTACACCACGTTCCATTGACTCCAGCAAATAATGGTGCTATTGATGAGTAAATCCGCCCGTTATGAATAGGACAACGGAGTTCAGATTCTCTGTGACTGCAAAGCCATTGTTATTGTCCATTACGTTAAAAGCTTTTGAATTGTTTTCACCGCCCGATTTAGATTGAGCTACAGCCTCATTCACGAAGAAAATAAAACTCAAACTTCTGCTGGGAGTTCAATAACTTTGATCGTATATTTCATCATTTATTCAAAAAGGAAACGAAGATGAGCAAAAATCATGAAAGAAATTTTGATTGGCAAGCTATGACCTAACATCTTGGTGCAGAACCACCACCCATAACTTAATCATATTAATATAGGACCTCTTTTCTATTCAATTAAAAGTTTGTTCGGCACCGGTGTGAAAATCATCATAGTCCGGCAGGTATCATAGTCCGGGCTCCATAAACGACAACGGAATAAAGCGTGAAACTAATGCTGTGTGAAGAGTCAACTGAATCGATTGCCCTATTGTTCACTATTGTTCCCGGACTGTGAGATCGGCGGACCATATCTCCTGCCACACCGGTTCACGCGCATTTCATTCGGTGAATGATTTTCGATTTCTGCTATGAACGCAAATAATGCATAGAAAAGGGGTTAGGCGGCAAGTTACTGGTTTGGTTCTGCACAGTTTGCCAAACATTTTTTTCTCCTGAGTTTTGTTCACCTTCGTTTCCCTTTCGAATAAAGGACGAAATATAGGGTCAAAGAAAATTGAACACACAGTAGAAACTCTAACTTTATTTATTCGTGAAAGAGGACAGGTAATTTGTGTTCCACGTCATGAAAAATAGCTTAATCTAAATCGGGTTGATGGTATAACACCTGCAATCTTTTCAGTTGCATGGATAATAACAATGGCTCTGCAGTTCCAGATGAAGAAGGAATCTGTGAAATGTTTGGTCTTCTACATACCGAGCGGATTTACTTATCAATAGCCCCCATTACTTGCTGGAGTCAATGAATCTTGGTGTACATCCCGTAGTCAGTGATATTCAGGGCATAAATTGAGATGACATTTTAATTCATTTTCTCGAGAATGTGCACATACAAGACGTGAGAATACACGTAGAACTGATTTCTATAATTTTAGGAAAATTATTTCGGAAGAATTATGTATATACTTCCCAGGGGTGCGCCACCTTGGTCCTTATCAGAGCATCTTCTTCGCTTTGGCCTCATGGCCTACGTAGCTCAAGTTCACTCACATTAATGACGGGTTTGTTCGTTGAATTTCATGTAAGATTAGGCATTATTCTGCTTTCCCAAAAAAAATAATAATATTGAGATTGGTTTGTACTTTCTAAATGGATTTGAACTGCATGCTTAATTTGAGTAATTCGATTTTGCTTTAGAGTAAAATTATACCACTCAAAAGGTATATTGAGTGGTGAAATATTGTTATCAAAAGGTCAATTTCACTCTTTCAGAGTGTGTTTCTACTCAAAAAGGTCTTTTCCTTCATTTAACTCCTTGAACGAGTGGAACGAAAAAGAAACCAAAAACAAACGTTTATTACCTTTAGCACTGAAACATCTTACAAAGTTTAGAAAAGCATTTGATTTCTAAACAATTCCACTTCTAAAGTGTATGTTTGGAAAATTTGAGCAGGTTTAAAGCGAAAGGCCAGGCTAATAAATTTATGCTTCAATGTATTTTCGAATTCGTTTTAAATTCATGTATATTGGTCAGAAAAACGACACCATTATCATTTATAATAAAGCATTGGCGTCTGTGGAATGTTGATTTCTCAAGTCATACGTCACAAATGCCGTACATAGCAACCTGCTAATAAGGCATTCTTACTGTATTGTATATTCTTTATTTTAGACCGCAAAGACATTTTTATACTTCACTTTAAAACTAGCCTGTTAGTGCATTTTAAGATTCCGAAGGGATATAAATTTATAAAATCGAACAAATTAAGAAACCTTTGAGTAATGGAAATAACAGAGTATTTAAACATTGGAAAAAGGGCAATCGTAAAAAGAATGTGCAATGTAATTTCTTCTCGCATTCGTTTTTATGGATTGCAGCCAAAGACCGCTGTTTAAACACAATGTGCATCCTGTTACTTAAATATGTAATTGAAAGTAAGTGATATGACAGTAGGAATCATTTCACACATAATTGAAATCTTTTTGCAGTGTACTGCGTTCCAATTTCTTACTACATTAACCACATTTCCATGCTATAATTATTTAACCAAATGTCAAACTTTCACCAAATGAAAAGTTTATACGGGCTATTTAGCAGGGGACTGTGGTGAAAGAGTGTGCGCTTCCGGATAAAATTGTGAATTTTTGCACACAAGTACTTTAGGCATTGATAATCCATAAATTTGATGGAAGCACTTGCCAACCTCCGTTAATGTCCCCCAGCTTGGGTTTCAAGGTTATACAGGGGTCAACAAATTTAAAATGATCCGAATGTGTTAAAAAGCACACCATGGTGTTTGTCTGGTTACAATGATTCCAAAAATGTATAGTTTACACTACCTATGGCTTATAGTTACGGAGTTACGGGGCGTCTGTGGAATGTTGATTTCTCAAGTCATACGTCACAAATGCCGTACATAGCAACCTGCTAATAAGGCACTCTTACTGTATTGTATATTCTTTATTTTAGACGGCAAAGACATTTTTATACTTCACTTTCCGAAGGGATATAAATTTATAAAATCGAAAAAAATTAAGAAACCTTTGAGTAATGGAATTAACAGAGTATTTAAACATCGGAAAAAGGGCAGTCGTAAAAAGAATGTGCAATGTAATTTTTTCTCGCATTCGTTTTTATGGATTGCAGCCAAAGACCGCTGATTAAACACAATTAATGTGCATCCTGTTACTTAAATATGTAATTGAAAGTAAGTGATATGACAGTAGGAATCATTTCACACATAATTGAAATCTTTTTGCAGTGTACTGCGTTCCAATTTCTTACTACATTAACCACATTTCCATGCTCTAATTTTTGAACCAAATGTCAAACTTTCACCAAATGAAAAGTTTATACGGGCTATTTAGCAGGGGACTGTGGTGAAAGAGTGTGCGCTTCCGGATAAAATTGTGAATTTTTGCACACAAGTACTTTAGGCATTGATAATCCATAAATTTGATCGAAACACTTGCCAACCTCCGTTAATGTCCCACAGCTTGGGTTTCAAGGTTATACAGGGGTCAACAAATTTAAAATGATCCGAATGTGTTAAAAAGCACACCATGGTGTTTGTCTGGTTACAATGATTTACACTACCTATGGCTTATAGTTCCGGAGTTACGGGGTAAAAACTGTAAAAATGGTTGAAAAGTCAATTTTGGTGTGTACATGGGTCAAAAGTTAAAAGTTGATTTGATTCAGTTAATATGTGGTGCAAATTGTTTCCTTAGCTTAAAGGATTGAAATAAGGAATAGTTTGCCTTATCTGTTATGCTTAGTTTTCACGTTGTCCAACAAAATAGGTCACAGGTCAATAGAATCCATTAGCTGCCAATTGATGTTGACTTTATTCGCCATTTTGGTTAATAACCAGACACGTAAGATAGTCAAAACTATTCCTATATTTCATTCTATGAGCTAAACCAACAATTTGAACCACATTTTACAAAAATTGGAGCTACTTTTAATTTTTGACCCCTGTACAAACCAAAATTTACTTTTTTTAACCATTTTTACAGTTTTTATCCCATAATTCTAAAACTATCAGTTACAGGTAGTATAAACTATACCTTTTTGGAATCCTTGTAACCAGACAAACATCATGGTGTGCTTTTCAACACAATCGGAACATTTTAAAAATGTTACCCCTGTGTAACCTTCAAATCCATACTGGGGGCCATGAAAGGGGTGTGGCAAGTGCTTCCATCATTTTTTTGATTATCAATGTATGAAGTACTTGTATACCAAAATTCACAATTTTATCCGGATTTGCACACTTACATAAGGTCGGTGCACTACAGTCCCCCACTAATTAGTATTTCAGCGATAATTTCCTTTTAAATTTGCTTTGATCTTTGCATCTTTTAAGCAGTTTCGAATATTTTTCAATACAAATCCTTCAAATTGGAGGATCATGAATTCCAGACGACAGAAGTAAAAGGTGTGAACCTTTAGTCGTAAACTTACACGGTGTCAGTGAATATTAACGACTAACACGTGCTTGCAGTATACACTTTCTATAAAAGTATGTTCATTTCAATAAATTCAGTTGTTTTTCTGAAATTGAAAATGTTAATGCAAAGTAGGCTAAAAACTAGTAACACTTGTGAGAACTACAATTGGGAATTTGTTGTAAATGAGTTATTTAATGTTTTAAAAGATTAAACAATAGAATGAGTTCATGAAAACTAAGATGGACTTAGGTGACCATTACTAGACCCGCCGTTGAATTTTTAGCTGATTCAACCATTTAATCACCAATGATCACACGGAGACTATATCTCCATATGACTTTATTTTAATCGTTTATTTCAATTTATGTTATAATTGAAGCGGGAAATTTCAATATTTAATTTCATGACCAAATTCATATTTCAATGTATTTACTTTTTAATAAGTCAGAAATTCTTTGTATATGTCTTACGCGAGTAACAAATTGTGTAATAGACGCTTTATGTTACGGGATCTTGCATGTTTCAGTTATATAAACTTGATTCTTAAAATAAATCACTTGTACCAGGCCTCTGACTGTGACAGCCTGTGGATTCCGGTAATCAATTTTCACGTTCATTCATCACACTCTGTTTGGACCTTCCGCTGTTGGGAATATTACCAGAGCTTCGACTAAGGGATATAACAACGGCCCCATAATGCAGTGGGAACACAGCAAACAGTTCTGCTAAGTCCGATGACGTATGAGATGGCATAACATTATGGCAGATGGCATTGGATGGCAGAACAAATAGGTTCGACGCAATCGTCCAATGGCGGTGCCCTGTGGTGTCACCAATTTGCTGAGTCACAGTACAATTCCCATTGTTGTTCTTCCCTGCTTGTACCTTATCCGCTGTAGATTGCATGTATATTGCTTTTCGCAATTTTATATTCTGTCTTGTGGATCTTTTGTTTAATGCCACCCTAAGTAACAGGGTTGTGTCACTGTACTCAAAACGATTCTACCAACACAAAGCTGAAAAATGTAAAGCGTTTAAAGAATACCAAACAGAATTTATGCCTGATAATAAGTTAACGTCTTATTTAATCTTAAAACTTATCAATGAAACTGTGAAGATGTAACTTTTCTAGTCGATGTTAATCCTACGTTCCTATTTGGTATACAAATATTTGATAATTAAAAAACATGAATAGTTTAACTTTTAAATGTTACTTTTTATTTTTGATGTAGATCTCTTGTGACTGACAGTAACACACAATCCAATGGTGCAATGACATTACAGTAAATCACTTATGCCATAAAACACAAATATCTACTAAGAAAGGAAATAGACAAGAACGACAGTGCAGCACCATGGATCGTCCTGCAGATCAGCAAGTTGCCATTGTCGGAATAGGATGCCGATTTGGCGGAGAGGTTAACAGCGTTGACAAATTCTGGGACATGTTATCTCGTGGGCTAGATTGTACTACGCCACCGCCCTCTGATCGATTTGATTGCAATTTCTATATGAGTCCAGGAGATTTACTCCCAGGGAAGTTTTACAGTCGGCGAGGTGGATTCTTACAACAGGACCCATACATGTTTGATAGAAAGTTCTTCAAGATAACTCCAGGTAAGTCACGTGTTCGTGAGTTACCTTCATAGAAATAGTCCTTTCTAGTTCCTCCTGCTTCATTCAAGTCCTCGATGTTCCATAAAATTGTTGTAAGTAATTGAGAGTTACTCATTATCTCGCTATAATAGCTTTTTAATCTATTTTCCTATATTCTCTATACTTCTCGGTCCAAAATATGGTATGTTTACTAAAAACAAGTTTGATGACTATAATATGGTTTACTAAAGGCAGGGATTTCTCAAGGATGCCGCCCTCAATTTTCTGACGAATCGTGTTTTTTTCATGTGCATTATTCTAATTCCTACTAATCCCAATGCGAAATAGCTATGCCCAAATCGATATTCTTTGGGGCTCAGTGATAAACCTTTAAAAATTCACCGGTTTTGAATTATTTGTCAAGCCAATTGCCAATTAATAAACTTATTATTATTTAATATTAAAAAAAAAATGAAGTCTAAGTTTGCATTGGGGGGGGGGAGGAACAAAAAATATTCTGAGAAATGTCCTCTTTTGTACCCCGTACAAATACTGCACACATCAGGAAAATAGATTGTCATGTTCAAATGAGAGACAGGTTTATAACTCACACTTTTGAGGTTTTTTATCAATGCAAACGTTAAATTCTCGATTAGTATGCCTCATTATCATATCATTTTTTTTTCAGATGAAGCTGCTTACATGGATCCTCAAGTACGTCTTCTTCTTGAGGTTACTTGGGAAGCGTTAGAAGACGCTGGAATACCCGCGTCGTCCGTGCGGGGTTCGCAAACAGGTGTTTACATGGGAGTGACGGCTTCTGAGTACGCGATACTTTCAAGCATGCCATCCCATAATATTAACCAATACACCAATTCTGGAACCAATAGTTGTATGATGGCCAATCGAGTATCCTATGAATTTGACTTTCGTGGGCCTAGTTTCAGTGTGGATACTGCGTGTTCGTCCTCTCTCTATGCTATTCATATGGCATGTGATGCCTTGAAGAACGACACCTGTTCAATGGCAGTTGCAGGAGGCGTGAATTTGATTCTCATGACAGGTGCAACAGTTGGATTTTGTCAAGCTGGAATGCTCTCACCAGATGGTAGATGTAAGAGCTTCGATCAGTCTGCCAATGGGTATTCAAGAAGTGAAGGTGCCGGCGTCATTGTCTTAAAGAAGTTGACGAGAGCAATTGAAGATGGTGATCGTATATATACAGTCATCCTTGGAGGATCTCTAAGCAATGATGGACGTACACCTGGAATAGCCACGCCAAGCCTTGAAGCCCAGGTTGACTTAGTCAAGTCTGCTTGCAGGAATGCAAATGTCAACCCTCGGGATGTTGTGTATGCCGAGGCACACGGAACAGGGACAAAAGTTGGTGATAAAACGGAAGCCAATGCGTTAGGACAAGCCATGCGAGGACAAGACGTTCAAAGATCCCCCGCTATTTATTGGCTCTGTCAAATCCAATTTGGCCACTCCGAAGGCGATGCAGGCGTTAGCTGGTATAATCAAAACTGCCCTTGTTTGCAACAGAAATTTATTCCTCCCGTAGTTAATATTCAACAGTCCAAATAAATGTATTAACCAAAGATATCCATATATGAATCCCAAAGGAATTTGACTCCGTGCCCGAAGGATCGTAGATTTCTAGCCCACATTTGCAGCTCCTTTGCGTTTGGTGGAGCTAACGCTAATTTAGTTCTTACGAAGGCACCGGCAGTAAAACCCGGGACTCTGCAGGACGCAAACTAGACGTATGGAAGCCACGACCGTTGCTTCTGTCAGCAGCCAGCAAAGAGGCTCTTCCGAACGTATTCGAGATTGGGAAAGGTTTCTACAGAGTATCTCAAAGGTAAGGCTTGGCAGCCTATAGACACACTAAGGGGACGAGGTCATTATTTACGCCGTGGGGGGGGGGGGGTTGAATGGAGGATGTGATGGAGCGGGTGGGAACCGAAAAATTTTTTTGTAAGAGAGAGGGGGGGGGAACGGAAATTTTCATCAACGAGAGACGGGGCGGAACATGAATTTTTAAAGGGGAGGAAATCTAGAATGATCAAGGGGGGAGTGTGATTGTGATTTTTTGAACGGAAGCGAGGGAGGGAAACGCGAACATTTTTACCGAAAAAAAGTTGAAATCCTTCATTCCACCCCCGCAAATAAATAATGACGCTCCTTAACAGTATGAATGGTCCTTTGGATGACAACCAATGAAAATGCTTGGAGAAAAGTTTATCTATCTGAACTTTGAATTCAAGATCTAATCATAAGTTGATATGAATTCATAGTTATCAGAAAAATTACCAATTTAGATCGAAAGTATTTTAGAATCTTTGAAATCTGATAAGTTATGAACTTCAAAGGAAAAACACGTACTAATTAGGATTTCACTGGCGCCAAACTCAATTAAATGGTAAAAAATAAGGGAGAAAGGGAGATTGTACAGGGGTTCAAGTAAACAGTGTCTTTGTTTCAAACCAACACCAAACTTATTCGTCTGCGTCATGAGGATTAAAAAGGTTTTTTTTTTTTCAGAGTGCTCCGATTTTGATTAAAGCTAGTCATCAAATTGTTTGTGCTGGTCATATCCTTATAACAGGACATGCACATTGCCTCTGCATTGTTTGACATTGTAGGATGTAAATTTTTGAGGAATAAGGGAGATTTTGGGAACCGGGACTCTCTTTAAAGACGAATTCAACCCAACAGGCGGATACCCATTTATTTTCAGTGGACGAACGAGGCCGGAGGCTGAGTTATTCACGCAAAAAATAATGGTGTGTTGGTCGGGTTTCAATTCGTCGTGTAAAGAGAGTACCGGTTCCCAAAATCATACCTTTATTCTTATCATTCGTAAAACAGCTTTATATTTAAGGTCACCTTTAACCCAATTCGCCGATTGTCTTACGGCTTAACTTTACAACAAGAAAGGACTGCAATCCACCCAGTGACAAATTCGAACAAGCCGTTGAACGAACGCGAGGTTCATACGCAACGGACGCAACGTTGGCAGGCGCGCGAGAACGTAGCAAAACGCGGCATGACGCGAGCGCTTCAACCTAAAAATAACATCAATACGCAGCGTGTACTACCTGGGTTCAATTGTCGAATTAAACCCGGGCATCAGCCAATGAAATTGCTTACATTTTCACAGCTGTTTAAGAATAGATGGTAAGCATTAATGACCCCATAGGATGTGTAGACCATTGTTACCTTTTGACATCTAATTACATAACCAAATGGTGAAATGAGTGCAAGTATTACATGTATATTCCCTGGTCCTTCAGTTTGGGACCATTTTTTAAAAGAATCGGAGCATTCTGAAAATGTTACTCCGGGATGACCTTGAACTATTATTGGCCTATACTATTAAACTATAACCCACCGATAGGATAAACTATACCTTTTTTAATCCTTAGGCATGGCCAAAATGTTGGTATAGATTTCAATACAATTATATCTACTTTATATTTCCCCCTGTACAAACCTTGCCTTCCTACAAATATATGGTCCCCGCTACTTATACTTCTAGACTTTTGATATGTTATTCTCTCTTATCATTTCTAAGTATAATAATGCTAAATTTTTTCTGTTGCAATTATTTTCAGGTCAAACCATTATTAAAGCAATAATGGCACATTTTTTGAAGAGCGCCCCCAATTTTCAAAAGTTGATATTTTGGCACAGTTACGTTGGTAATTGTCTAGGAAACTATACCTGCGAACGAGAATGCTAAGAAATGCGTATTTGTCATAAAATAAGCGATTTTGTAATTAGAATTGGGATCCCAGATTGGACAAGCAATTTAAATTGACAAGCAACGATTTGCTGATCCGAAACATCGAAAAAATCATTAAAATCCGTATTTTGGTATTTTATGTTACTGGTATAGATGTGCTAACATAACCTGCAAGTGGTTGGCTTGAAATCCGTGTAATAAAGACAAGGCAATACTTTTTATCTGAGCTCTGGTTAATTTCTATACTTGCGTATCAAAATTCCGACTTGAGATAAAAAATACCTTCCGTGTGAATATTAAAACAAATATAAGCGTAATATTGGTGCACCATGACCTGTACAGTTTGCCCTCAACACAATATTATTGATCTTTGTTTATTCTGTACTGGTGTAAACCACATCACTGTTTAGTGTAGATTGGGGTCGTCATCGCTGTATGTCCTTTTCCCGGGAGACGGTAGTGACAAATTTCTTCAAATACTATCATTTTTCGACTATTTGTGTTTTGTTCCTACATAAAGTAGTTATATGAAAAATGTACCCTATTATCTTTGATTATAAGCAAAATGTGGGTTTCCGCGTTTTTTTTATTTCTCGGGCAATATCCGCTTCTTATCCCTTTAACGGCCAGAGCTGAAATGCTACATATATATCCTTCCATGATGAATTGTCCAACTCGAGAAGATACCTCTAACTTGACTTGCCTGAACCAATAAAACACTAATGGATGATCGTAGACACCTACATTGGAAGGTCGTTTGCAGCAGCCGTGAATTATTACGGGATCCCGGTAATAATTATTCTAATTACAAATCTTCTTTGTGACACAACAGACATTTTCGAGCTTAACCATTCACATGTATAGTTACTAGCAGTTTACCAATGCAACCGTGGAAAAATCTCAAATTTTTAAAATGCACTCTCAAAAAATGTGCGAATATTGCTTTAAATTTTCTTGCACTATTTGGCAAGATTGCCTGCAGCAGGTATGAAAGTTTATAATGTATACCTATGTTCCCTAATACAGGAGACACATATTTCGTACCCTTTTCGTCTCTCTACACTGGTTCTCAACGTTTCTCATCCTCACCAGTACCGCATTGGTTTTGTGGTCAGATCTCTGAATGATGCCATCCATCAAATCAAGAAAAGACTGAATGGGACCAGAAGGCGCGTTTTGCAAGGAAGGTTCTACAGCTGGACAATTCCACCAAAAGATTGGCTCGCTATTCCTCTTGAATGGAACCCATGTGGGGAATGCCCCAGAGATCTTATTCAATCTGACGAGTTTTTTGGCTGCTACGATTATGGTAAATTCATTTGGAATGAATTCATTATAAGCATCTTCAGCACCACTTAGTTATATTTGGAAATCTCTGCGTCTTTTTTCTTGGTTCGCTAGAATGTTAGAAATACTACCAGTTGAGCGACTATGTGCAAAAACTGCAAAAATCGGTTCCAGTTTTAAGGGCTGGTCAGTGCTGGTCAAAAAACCCTTGTTAGTTTTTCGTGTATAAAAGAATTATTAATTGTTGGCATACAGATAAAAGAAGATGTAATCATCTTTAATAACTATGCGACCATTGCCCCATTGGCGAAGAGGGAAAACGATATAATGGAAAGGAAAGAGTTCGACTTCATTTAATGACACGTTTTAATTTTGCAGGTTTTGAAAATAAAATTCTTCCTTGTCTTAATGTTTTTAGGAAATTGATGTGATGTTATACGTTTGTGGAGCGAAGTGGTCCCTAATTCGTATGTTAACGAAGAGAGCCGACAAGAAAGATCATAAACAGGTAATTAAACGCAATGTGTTCTGTAATTTTTGATGTAGAAATAATGGCCTAATTAAACACATTAGCTTAATGTTCATACTGTAAATAACGTATGCGCTCCCAAGGCGTGACCAGCGGATGACAATTAGCTGATGCCCTTGAATTCTCCTCAAACGGGATGAAGAAATTAAGTAATAGAATAAGGAAGTCGTACCCTTACTCTTTCCTCCATCATGCTAACCAAAACTGAAATTCTAGTTAACACCACTGGGCAATATTGTATGAAATGTTACTATCTATAAAAGAACACGAATTTTAAAATTTAACGACAAGTCAAAATCGATGACACCATGACACAGTATCCACAATAACTTACCTCCATTTATTCATGCCCACTAAAGACTGGAGAGAGGCCTAAAATCTAAGTACAATTAGTTTAAAGAGGTAGGGCGTCTCAGCTAAACATAACTGTTATACTTGGATGACTAAATCTGTCTGAAGATTATTTGGGCAATTAGGATATGAAAATTCTTAAAATATAAATTGGTATCATTTCAGATCTTGCCCAACCGTGCCATTTGTGCCGTACAATTGGACTCGTAGCTGTGTGGAAAAAGAGAGGGCTTCCTCCAGATTTCGTTGTTGGACATAGCGTGGGCGAGGTAGCAGCGGCATATACAGCAGGCTTGCTTAGTCTGGAAAATGCTATCAAATTAATATACCACCGTGGAAAAGTGTTAAATAAAAGCAGTGGTTCAGGTAAGATGATGGCAGTATTGCATTCCACTGCAGAAGTTCAACAACGATTGCAAGACAGTGTATACGGAGATTCGTTGGACATTGCCGCCGAAAACAGTCCAAATCAAATTGTGCTCTCTGGAAGTAACTCTGACATTGACAGTTTTGCCGATGACTTAAAAAGAAACCGAATTAAATGTGTTATGTTAAAGGTTAATAATGCTTTTCATAGCAGGCAGCAAGAGGTATTGCAGAAAGCTTTCACAGACAAAGTATCAACCTTTTTAGATAATGTACATACTAATATCACTCGTCCTCATTCTAATATTGCCATGATGTCCACGGTAACATGTCAGTACCTAACCCCACAAGTAGCCAACACAAGTGACTACTGGTGGAATAATACTCGAAACATGGTCCGTTTCAAGGAAACAATCGAAGGCTTAATCACCGAAGGTCATGGTGTTTTCGTCGAAGTTGGGGCTCACACAGCATTGCTTGTCGCTATTCAAGATACAGCTGATAACTTAAAGAGTACTCCGGGACGAATGATCACAACAGGTTCCTTGATACGGCCTCGTAACAACAACAAAGTTGCTGACGATAGCAAAGAACTTCTTCTGTCTCATATGAAACTTCATGTTGCTGGTGTTTCGGTGATTTTTAATAGCTACTTTGAAGGGGTATGCCGTAACGTTACATCAATACCACTCTATCCCTGGCAACGCGAAAGGTGTTCAGCAGTTTCAAAGCAAGCTCTTCGACTGTTTCAGTTTCCTGCAAACAACCATCCCTTGCTCGGCGAACGACACGTGTCGTTCATTACTAAGGCATCAGCTGAAAGGGTCTGGAAATCAGAAATGAACGAATCAACTGTCCCTTGGTTGAAGGACCACGTCATTGGAGGTGCAGTGATCCTTCCGGCAGCGGCATATCTTGAGATAGCCATAGCAGCATCGAGGGATGAGTTTCCAGACGAAACTTCCGTTACACTCACACAAGTTGATCTGCAAAAGTTCATGTTTGCTACTGATAATGAAGTCTTTTTGGAAACAACGTTAGAAAGAGAGAACGAAAGAATGTTTAGTGTCACAATAAGGAGTCATGATAAGAAGGTTAATAAATGGACACAACACGGTCGCATCAGCATCGCTAGCCAGCGATATCTTGAGTCTACAGTATCTACAGGTTTACTCGACATCGGTAGCATTCTAGACCGCTGTCGATTTCCAATTAGTAAAGAAGAGTTTTATGCCAATGAATCAAACGTTGGTCTCACCTTAGGCCCCTCTTTTAGATCAACAACTAGAGCATTTGTCAATAGTGATTACACCGAAATATTGTGCTACTGCGATGCTCCCGAAAATGTGTGGTGGGAGTCCAACAGATATAGTTTTCATCCAGCGCTTCTGGATAGCTGCTTCCAACCATACGCCGTGTTGCTTTTTGCTCAAGGAAGAGAGGAAGCAAGAAGCTTAGGCACTTTACACAGACCATTAAAGCGAGTACCTCGTTCAATGAATGAGTTCAGGCTGTACAAAAACGCACCGAGAAAAATTATGGTACATCTAATATCAGTAGGAACTGGGGATACTGGTTATTGTGATGTTACAGTGGCTGATGCAGAAAGTAGCGAAATTTTTTGTAAAATCGATGGTATGAAATTCAGTGTATTTGAAAATGAAGGTGTCAACACAGAGCCACATGTATGGCAAACAAAATGGGTCCACGTGCCTTTACACGGTGAATTCTCGGAAGAAGCAGAAAGCACACCTAGTGATCAGTCTGGTCATAATGGTCGTGGTGATAATGATAATGATAAAGTTGGCGATGACGTTGAACCCGAGATTGATATTCTTGAGCGAAAGATTCTTGTTTTTCCAGATGAAGCAGGCGTGGGTGAAATTGTAATCAACGTACTACGAAGTTTTGGTATAGACATAGAAGTAGCATGGAATGAAGAAGATCCTAAGGATGTCATTGAACAACACTATTCCCCCGATAGCGACTTCTTCACTGACATAATAGTTTTAAAGACACTGGATATGAATAACCTAGCTGATAGTGCTAACATTACAAACCCTTTGACGAAGGAAGCGTTTCAGAGGATTCAGAACACTGCCCCACTTTTCTATATTGCAATTATTCAAAAGCTACTAGATATCCCGCAGGAAAAACGGCCTCGTGTATTGCTTGCAACAAAAGGGGTGTATAATGTTGAAATTGAAGGGGACCAAAATTCTTCAAAATCGGACAATGTTATTCAGTCACACTATATTGAGAAAAGCCGAGATGGAAAGTCAAGTGCTGATTCGGTTACGAAGAAACATCTGGTTGGTGACAATGTAGGGATGAAACAGAAGATAAACATAGATCCATTCTTGAGTTCGATTCACTCGATCTTGATCACAGCTGTTCACGAAGAACCTACTCTTCGGGGAATCCTGTTGGACCTGCCAAGTCACGCATCTGTTGAAGACACGGCCCAGATCATGCACAGCATATTTATACATCTGCCTCCCAACGAGAATATTCTTACTTGTAGATATATGACACCTGACAAACAGTTGCTTTCCGACAATAATGAGTTAGAGTGGAACCTATTTTCACCTCGTCTGAATTTTCAGCCAACTTCAAAGTTAAAAGTAAATGCATGGAATGACAATTGGAGAGTTGCCCATGATGAAACAAGTGGAAACAACAAGATCTGCATTTTGCCACCCTATTCACAAAAACAGCAGACAATGAATGGTCAAGTGGCTGTCAAAGTTACAGCTTTTCGTATATTTGATTGTCCTGATCCATTGCAATCCAATCTATCTGAGATTTTAACAATATTCGCCGGAGTAGTTGATGACAGTGTTAACGCTAACAATAACCAATGTCACGAGGAACCCCTACAACAATTAGGAGCATCTTGTGTACTTGGTATTGGAACAGGTTGTGGGTTGCCATCTTTCTTTTCCGTAGACCGTAACCTGGTAACGAAGATCCCGGAAGGGGTAACTTGCGCAAAGGCTGTCAGTATTGTGTCACGGTTTCTGCCAGCCAAGATCATTCTTGAAGACACCCTGTGTGTGTCAGATGTTACTAACCTTCTCTTTCTTGGGAATAGTAACAGTAGTCTTGAATCTGCATTGGTTGTTTTAGCCGGCCTAAAAGCTGCCAAAGTCGTAGTAATTTTGTCATCAGCTGAGGACGATTACACACCTACGGGCGGAATAACTTATGTATTATCAGAGCATATTGAAGACATCGTCGATTCAACATTCGATCTGTTGATAATTTCCGAAATATCAACTTCTCACCAAGCTGGAAAAATGTCGCTACTTCAACAAAAGCTAAAGCGCAATGCTTCTGTGGTATTTCTTCAAGAAAACGCCAGCGCATCGAGAAACATGTACAAGCTTCCAGCAAGAATCAAATTTATGGACCTACGTATTAGCTTTCCAAATGCTGTAGAAGGAATATCTTTCTGTGATATCAAGAAGCACTTGACTGAACTTTGGCAAATGCTGGGTCCATTTCTGGTAGAATTAAGCAAAGATAGCGATACTGACATTGCAAGCGTGTCTGAACTACATTTATCGAATGGCATTCTGCCTGATACTGTTGTTAGTATAAATGGCGGAGACGTTGCCCTTCCAATAAGCTTGCAATACGAGACATGGCTAGCTGATGATGACGTGTCATATCTTGTCACCGGAGGTACAAGTGGTCTTGGACTTTATTTGGTTGAATGGCTGGTATCAAGAAATGCTAAATGCATTTTCATACTGTCAAGATCACCCCTGAGTTACGAGGCTGAAGAAGTTTTCACCCGTTTGAGTTTAGAGGGAGCGGTTATTAAACATTTTCAGGGGGATGTGTCAGATGCTACAAAACTAGAAGAAGTGCTCCTTTCTATAGGCAATCAAGTTAATACACCACCTTTGGCTGGGATTTTTCATTTTGCTACCACATACAACGATGGTTTTATTTTTGGAATGTCATCCGATTCCTGGAATTCTGCAATGTCTGCAAAGGCCTATGGAGCTCTGTTACTACACCAGTTGACATTAAAGCTTGGAATACGTTTGAAATATTTCGTAGTTGCATCGTCAGTAGTCTCTGTCTTTGGGAATCCTGGTCAGGCAAATTACTGCGCCGCCAACAACTTCGTCAACGGTCTTTGTAAAATGAGATCTAAGATGGGCCTTCCTTCTACTGCTCTTATCATTGGGCATGTTAATACCATCGGGTTTGCCGTAAGAAGTGGACTGATAACCGCTGCAGAAGAGAGCGGCTTCATTAGCATTAGTCCGTCTGATGTGGTCGGGGCACTCAGTGTGGCTTTGAAAGCAAACCTTCCGGAACTTGTCATTGCTGGTCCACTTACTTTGCATGAATTCGCGTCAAGGCATAGGGCACTGATGTCTCAGCATTTCAGACGGAAACAAGGGACGGTGTCATTGCTGAAAGCAATCTTTAATGACAGTGATAAGTTCATTGGTCAAGCGAAAGGTTCGTTACGACAAATAATACTGGATCTTCCAGCAGAAGAAGCCAAGACGACCATCTTTAATGTTCTATCTAATATACTGAGTAAACAATTCGGTATTGCTTCAGATCTTCAGGGGGAATGGAGTCCAGTATCTCTTGGTATGGATTCTCTAATGGCGTCAACTTTGAGTCACGCCATCAGTGAGCAGTTCGAAGTGACTTTAGGTGCTGTCGAATTCCTTAATGAAAGCAACACACTAGAATACATATGCAACAAGATTTTCCATAAAATAACACGTGGGACGGAATCCTACCCACCAATGCACGAAGAAATAGCTACATTTGTTCCGTCTAGTGCGCAACTGGAAGCAGCAGTAACTATGGCAAATAGATGGGTAGTTGAAGGTCCACCTGTAGCTTCACCAGTAATCAAAATGGTGTGTTTTCCTCCAAACGGCGGAGGGCCGTCAACCTTTTCATCATGGCCAACATATCTTACCGATTGTGGTATACAATTACTGTTCGTCCAAATGCCAGGGTGGGAAGGCCGTGATAATGAAGCACCACTTGCAACCCTAGAGGAAATGACACAATGTCTGACAATCGCCCTCATTCCCATTCTTGGAGATCACCCATTTGTCTTCTTTGGTCACAGTATGGGAAGCCTACTTGCTTTTGAAGTGTCGCATTTACTTTTGAAGCACGGATACTGCCCACTACACTTATTCTTAAGTTCTTGGTATGCACCAACAGAGCAGTATCCACATCCGGAAGAACTTGAAGTACCAGGGCAGGTGTTTCAGAAGCTTGGAGAAATGCTTGGGGTTAACATAATGAAATTCCAACAGTTAATGAAACAAGAGAACGTAACATTTTCTTTCATTGACGATTCTTTGTTAACCAATAGAGTTCTCATGTCTCGAATGTTGCCCGCCATTGAAGTCGCTCTTCGTATAGCAAAGATGTATCGTCTTGCACAAGAAGAGAAGCTCCCGTGTGGTATTACCGCGTTTGGGGGAGAGAGTGATCCTTTCGTTAAACCAGAGCTTCTGGATAACTGGCGGTTACAACTTGAAGATGAGAACAACTTTGACAAACTTATTGTTCCAGGTAAACACATGTACATTCTAGAAAACACAAGTGTCGTGCTACAGTGGGTTAAAACCGTACTGCTAGGACTAGGTGTAGAGTTGCAGCTGCCTCAGAATGATAATTAGTGATAGTCAAGTGGCAGTGAATGGTCAAGCGTTTGGACTTAGCCATGTTACAGAAGAAGTAAAACTTCGTAAACGTAGAGGACGTGCGTATGTTTCTGATCTTTCCCCTGTTTATGAAAGTCGTTACAGTGTTGTGTGTAGAAATGATGCGATTCCGGTTTTGGTCGAAGAAGATTCGCAGAAGAACGTGTGAATATTGAGGAGTCAACTACCAGAAATTGTAATCGGAAATAATATTTATATAGTTTTCCAATATCAAACATATTGCTACATACAAAATTTGATATAGTTTTATTATCATGATTGTAGTGATTTGAGCCATGTGGTAGTTTTTACTATCGCATGGCTTGAAAAGAAACCAAGTGATATCATGATATAAAACAAATATGGAATGCCTATATTCGTGCAATAGTAAAAATATATCATTCGGTCAAATTTTTGACTGTTCCATTTCACTCGACATCGCTTCGTGATATAGAAAAGTTCGAATTTGACCTCATGATATATTTTTGCTATCACACTCGTAGGCATTCAATATTTGTACGAATATAGGTAGTCAATAATTGTCTTATATCGTGATATCACCTGTTTCATTTTCAAGTCATGTGATATTTTTTGGTAAAAACTATCACATTGCTGAAATCACTCAATCGTGATATAATGGAGTTTAACCTACACTGGTCTATGGATGAATGTGATATAAATGTTGCTAGTGATATTAGTATACTGAATGTTATTGAAATGAAGACTTATGGAGTATGCATTGCATACGACAAAATACGAGTTAGTTGGTTGACTAATAATATTAGGTATTATTGCTTTTTGGATTGGTAATTTGTTTGGGCAAAAAGCATTTGTGTGTTGTATACTAAGCTCATAGGATACTTTGTATAACCTGTGTAAGTTAACAGGAATTGATGTGGTTTTCAATCAAATGCTGAACGACATAATTTTTGACAAGTATTTCTTTCAAAGTTCTTTTCAAAGCTTGACGCATGTAGCAGGCTTCTAAATATAAAATGTTAGAAGCGCTATAGCCTGTATTAAGTCCGCTTTTCTCTACATTGACTTCTGTAACATAAACTTTGCGCGGACTCTGGGCTACTTCTAGCCCAGATTCGCTTCAGCAGTTTCATTGTCAACAGCTAGCGTGACATGCAATCTGGCCGGAACCTGCCCTAGATTTGTAGACTTAATATCTCGCCTCTTAAGCTGTTTTTCAATGAAACCCTGTGAAAGCAACTATAATCCGGCGGGAGCCATAGTCCGGCCTCCATAGACGATAACGGAATAAAGCGTGAAACTAATGTTGCGTGAAGAGCCAACTAAATTGAGTGCCATGTTCCTTACCATTGTAGCAGGACTGTGAGTACGCCGGACTATAATTACTTCTACACCGGTATCGTTTAGTCTGCCCACACAATTGTGCTGGCTGCATGTCACAACAGGCCAATCTTTACTGCTTAAATTCTTGGTGTGCGAGGCCCAGGATTGCCTATAGCACGGATCCATGAAATATGTTAACACTAAAATAAATGCAAACTACCCACCTTTTCTGTCCTTACCAAGACCTTTCATTGTTGGTAAACCCCCAGTTCTTTCGTCTTGCATCAACAACGAATTTTAAGGATATATGCATGGGATAAGATTGAAGATCTCACGGTGCCAAAGGTATTATCAGTGATTGCTAAATCAGAAAATCAAAAAAAATCATCAAAATCAGATTAAGTAACAGGTATATCTATTCTAACATGCAAGTAAAGACCAAAAACAACATAATTAGGACACAATCGGATATTTTACTGTCGTTGGCGGACACTTACTACAACACATAATTGAATGCAGATTCATATCTTTGAACAATGCTGTTTTCTTCCTTTTCTGTCACTAATTTTGCAATTGAAACAAATAACCTATGGGAATTCTACAGAATATCCTTCACCTTTAGGCTATTCCTGCAAATTTCATATATTTCGACTCTTTCGGGCGGATCACTGATAGTGTCTTTAGCATAGTTAAGCTACTAGAGATGTCCTATAGTGCGAGAAGAAGTATTATGATGGATAAAATAGTATTATGATGGATCTGTTAACAACACATGATTACGCATGAATCACACCATGAATGTCCTAGTTTCTGGTATGTTCTTATTATGTAAATTCTTCACAAAAGTTATGTACATTTAAAAATACCGGACATTTTAAAAGTGATTCTTATTATTAATTTGTACATAATATTTTATACACATTGACTTTGAAGATTTGAAGAAAAAGTTATGGTGAAATAAATAAAAGTTGGTATAGTGTAAGCTGTACGAGTTTCACTGTGTAAACAAATACATGTTTTCCTTTGTTTATGTTGCAACGGATAAACCATTTCATGATTAATGGTTGAAGTTTAACCCGTTTGTTAACGAATGGTTTAACCGGTTGTTTGCAAATAAACATTTGTATATACTTACGGCTAACAGTTACACTGTTGTACACAAATACGTATTTCCCTCAAAATTTTGCAATTTTTTACAAAAGTTTAACCTGTTTGTTAACAAATGGTTTGACCAGTGCTTTGGAATCCGGGGGGGGGGGGGGGGCACCGCACTACCATCTTGGAGGTGACGCGTATGTAGGTCTAAGGAAGATCCCCATTTTCAGCATCGTTGTCACCAAGACCCCATGTTAATACTAGAAGTTTTGGTGTTAATCCACGCAGAGGATGCAGTCCCGTATTGATTCCAGGAGGGTGTTAAATTAACACATTACCACCAGTAGGGTCATGTTGGCACGGAGAGTGTTAAAATAATTAACATTGACTTGTGGTGTAAAATTAGCACCAGACAGTGTCATATCATACATTGTAACACCAAAATCTGTTAAAGGCTGATTCAGAGATTTTGAAATATATTTTTGTGTGTGTAGTAATTAAAAATAGTCATCTAGAACTAAAGATAGTTACCAAAATGCTTAATTCCAAAGTTAGAGATGAATCAGGTTTTTCGTTTTCATTCAGTAAACATTTATGCACAGTATAACAGTTCCATAACGAAAATTCCGGTTTATAACAAGTTGTGATTTTCTATATGAAGGACTTCGATTTTAGCTTAGTTATTTCACACAGTGATTATATGGACAAGCATTATGTATACACAAAAAACACGATTTGTTTGAAAAATGAGTGCGCCCTCATTGGGAAATCTCTGAGTCAGCCTTTAATGTAACACTAACATGGTTGTGTTTAACACCGAAATAGTGTAAATCTAACACCAGTGGGTGCGGTCCCCTATTGATTCCAGGAGGATGTTAAAATTGACACCCGTAGTGTTAACCCTAAAAGAGCCGGGCTTTTTGGACCCATCTCACCGCCGGGGAGGGGGGGGGGGCCTAGTATCTCGGAAACGGATCGATGAACTATCATATGTGTGGTACCAATGGATAGCTATGACCCTCCCGAGTTCATTGATACCAAAAAAGTACAAACATACCTTGTATGACGTCACAGTGACGTCAAACATGACGTCATGCAAAAATGCGAAAAAAATCTTTAAAAATCGCAAAATCCATGAATTTTCGCCATTTTTTTCCAGCAAAAGTTGAATTTTTTGGCCATGGTGTGTGTCAAAGTATGCGCACACATGCTCTTACTACAAATAAATCAAATAAATAAGATAAAACATAGTGTAACTGTATCCTTAGCACAAAAAACTGGATTTCTGCTGTTCCGTGTAATTTCAATGGGAAATAGCTTTTCTTCGCACGCAGTGCGCGATTACGTAACGCCGCGTTATAACCGTAGGTCCGATTTTGTTCAAAATGGTCTTAAATCGAGCGCAAGGCTTTAAAGAAAAAAGTCATGTAGTTTCGGCTTGAAAAAATAACAAATAGGTGAGATACGACAAAATGTGGAGGGAGGGGGGCGGATTGGCCGTTTAGGGTTAAGATAAACACCCTGTACAGGGACATTTATTGGCAGTATGCAAAGCGGTAAAAATGACCAGGTTTGACCATAACACTACAAATTCATAGTGGTCAGGGAAGGGGTCAATCTGGTCACGGATTGAAGAGGGTTTTGGAGTGTTTTCAGTCAATAAAACCCAAAATACCGTTGCTCATGTAATAAATGTTTGTATTGGATAGTGAAGTAAAATTGTCGTACTTACGTAGAAATTGATATTTATTGGCATTAAAATGGATTAAATCTGCTCTTCCGGGCACGTATTCGATATAGGTCCATGATGACGTCAAGTGATTGAGTCCCGCCCTGCGGTCGATATGTGGATGTGCCACTTGTATGTAATAGGGGTAAATTTCAAGAAAGTATCATAAAAAACAAAGTGATGCATACCTCCAAAATCGGCAAAATGCCGATGAACTGTGCAGTTAGAGGATGAAATCAAACCAATAGAGAGTGTTATTATTCTTCTTCTTTTCAAGTGCTCAGAAGGACAAGGCTAAGAGAAAATTGTGGATAAGATTTTAATAGAAGCACTCATAATGATTTTTCTAAGACACGCCATTGTTTAAACCAGATTTTAAAACAATCACGGATGATTCTTCAAAGCTGGAAGCCATGCAATTTTGTTACTCATTTCTACTAAGTAGTTTCCCCGAAGACTGCGTCTTAATACGCCTTACAGGGACGATCCATCAAATAAACGCCGCCACGCATTGAAACACGCAGACGGGAAAAACTTTTTTTTTGCTTGTGGACAGACCTTTCGGCGCTTCCACTTTTTATAAAGACCCTAAAATGACCAAAATCCCTAAAACGTTTCGCGAGTTTTTCTCATAAATTAATCCATTTTGACCAAACAAGGCTGAATTTACATGTATACAGCAGATTTAAATACCTTCAAAATACCAAATCAGAGTCGATGGGCTTGTATCCTAACCGTCAAGGGGATGAGAGTGCATCAAGCCACATACACGCATCTATACCCGTAGCCACATACGCCCATGAAATATTCTGACCAGGGATTGTGAGGTATTACTTAAACAGTTACAGCGTTGTACTCAAAATTTGGTTTGGTCAAAGAAATATGGCTAGGATTCTGAAAAGGTGCATCCGAATAAATCAACTTAATTGTGGCCACAGAGAGACACAAATATAAACCAATAAAACAAATTTTGAAACAATTCACACCCTAATTTTCTGCTCTTCCGACAATGTTTTGAAACTTTTGTTCATTTGTTTTTATTTTCTTAATTTTGCGGACTGTGACCCTGTGGCCTTTGTGGTTTTAATACCACTAAGTCTATGATATTCAAGTTAATAGACATATTTTTTTATTAACATCTTATTAATGCCCCTGTTTTTGGGTATGTTGTTTTTATGTGTCTTCCAATGGTGTAGACATCGTGAGAGCACGTGTGGTCTAGTGGAAAAGCGCAGAACTCGTGATCATTAGACCGTTAAATCCTGAGTTTGAGCCTCACTGTGGTCAACGTGTTTGGGGAAGATACTTAATCTCAATTGCCTCGCTGACCCAAACGAAATATTGGGATCTGTTAGGGGAATGTCACGATCTAGTGGATAGGTCTGAGCGCCTAACAGGCTAGATGAAACTAATAAAAATGATTCTGTGATGATTTCCTAGTAGCAGCAAAATAAATATAAAGCGCTTTCAAAGCGCTATATAAAATATCGCGTTTATTATTTTATTTTTATCATTTCGAGCAAATTAAAGACATTTCATACAATTTTGTGAAAATGTGTTAGTGCCGCTTTAAACAACCATGAGCGATTTTCAAAGCTGGAAGCCCAATTTTGATTCCCATTTCTACAAAGTAGCTCCCCCGAGAGACTGCGCCTTACGCCTTACAGGGGCACTCCATTAAATAAACGCCCATTAAAACACGAAGAGGGGAAAAATTAGACGGACCTTTTAAGAAGGGCGGTGCGGTTGTAACTTTTTCTAATGACCCTAAAAATCATAAGATTCCGTAAAAAGTGTACTTTTTTACAGGTTTGTCTAACTGTTTATTAAAACAATCCATTTAGCCAAACATGGCTGAATTTACACGCACAGAACAAATTGAAACAAAAACAAAAAGACAAATCAATGTCAGTTAGGCTTGTAGAATTGTTTTTTTCTTTCGTCGCCGAATCGTCCCCTATCGCAAGTTTCAAAACTCTAAATTACGTTAATTTGGCCGTTTTTTGACGGATGTTGAAAATAGAGACTTTCGTGTTTTACTCAGTGACGTATACTAAGTAATAAGTATTTATATTTTTTACATGTCACTTCCGGGGCTCCGTACTCGTAACACAATTATTTGAGCAAACTAATTGATTGCAATATGTACTTATACAAATACAGCATGAAATAAAATGATTCATAATATTGTTATTACAGGAAATTTACTTAATATATTGGCAGTTAAAATTACCAAACCTGATCATGGATTCAACATCCGTCAGTATGTAAAACAAATCAACACACAAACCTGAGGTGACGTACGTCGATGATACAGAGGTTCGAAATATCGCCGATCAGTGTAATATATACCTAGAAGCTGACAATGCAAAAGTATAGCAAAATTCAACATCCGTCACTATGTCATGCAAAAAATCGATGAAAATCGTATTTTTTTGTGCGTTTCATACTGACAGATAACTTTATCATTCTGAAAAGCATAGGACTTTTCTGAATTTTACACCCTTGAACATATTTTCCCATGTAACTAGTAAACAATAATTTGCAGATTGGACAAACTATAATACATTTTGAAGTCCTTGGGACAAGACAAAGTATTCATATACATTTACACTTCCAAATTATCACCCTTGTCACCTCATATTTGGCAAAAACCTCTTAATTAAGTGTGGCAAGCAAGATTTTTGAATTCAGCACCCTCATATTACCTTAAAAATTGTTTGCCAACTTTTAACATGAAATGCCGACAAGATTTTATCGGAAGTACAAATATTAAAATCTGGACCAGGCTATATAACAACAAAAGTTGGAAAGTTATAAGAGGCGGAATATTTGCAAATTTCAAGATCTAGGCATGAAACGACGTCTGCTAATCTTGATCAGATAATAGGATGGTGTTACAGAAGTGTGGCAATTTGTCGCCATTTTCACTTGTATAAGCAAATAAAATTTTGTTTGTGGTCGACAATTATTTGCACTCAATTATAGTTAATAGACACGTTTAGTAACCATCCATGGGTAGCCATGCCCGTGTCTATGGAATTCCTTTGTTCATGGATCCATTGAACAAAAGCATTCATCTTTTCCCGTACAACTACACTCCTCGCGTGGTTACTAGATTTAACTGCGGTCTGGACTAGCTCTCATTTATGTGAAAGTATTAAAAGAGCAAAAGAAGAGCTACGCAAGATCAACAATCCAGTTAAAAAAAGTGACCCTTGTTGTCAGATTGCAATGGATTAATAATTATGACAGAATAGATGCTCATGAGATGTTGCATTTTTGATTCGTAGTGTCTGGTGTAGACGTTTTGCCATAGTTCGTTAGATAAGGTGAAGGCGTTTATAGTAGATTTCAAGATTTGAAACCTCATTAAAAGTTTAAGGTCTGCCCATTCGCCGTGAGAGGTAGAGAAATTCTTTTAATGTCCACAGTGTATAGTAATGTAACTAGTAAATAAATGTTGACCTAAAATACACAATTTCACATCAAAGATGTTGTTATTTGAACATAACTTTGACACTGAAAAATATCATTCTTCATCACAGCATAAGAGAAAGAATGCATTCTTATAAATTATATCAATGCACACATAAAACAACTAAGTCTTTTTTTGGACATCCCAAATGGGCCAACATTGTATTAAAAGATTAGCGCAAAGCGGATTATGAGTTCCTTGACACCCCGACCAAGGGCAGCATAAGCCACAAGCCGATTCTCTGCAGTAACGTTGTAGCACGGTTACAATATCTTTTGTAATGGCAACAAAGGCCTATCTCCGTATGGCCGGAGATCGGACCCTCATATGACTATCAACCCTCATGGAAATATGCAAGAACTCTCACTTAATTTGAAATCTACTATATAGTTTGTGTAAATTACAATGTGACTATCTGGAGAAGTGTACCCGAACTACTTAAATTAATTTCATGTTTCTGGTATCCTAAGAATTAACAATGATCCAGCATATCCACATTTATGTTGATGAATTGTTAAGGGAACATTGCCACAAGCCAGATTGCCCGACCACTGCGATATAAATGCACATGAAGGATTACGTGGCCAAATAACAAGAATGTTAAGATCAAGGCAAATTATTTTTTTTTCTGAATATGCATTGAAAAGAATGTGTGCCCCTGATTGGCAAATCTTATTCGCTATTTAAGTGACATTGAGATCAAGCAAGTACTTGTAAAACTATGTGATGATTCATGCAGTAGCAGTTTTTGTTGTTTGCTCGTATCCACAAGTCATTGGTAATGGCACAGTAATTCCGATACACAAGATTAAAAGTAAATTTGCCATATATACAGGTATACACAGTGGTATTGTTTTCCATTCAGTCCAAAATAGTATTGATGTACTATAAACATAGGGCTGCAACTTGATTTTCGATATTGATAGTGCCGGAAAAACATAAATTTCCTTTCCAGTCGCCCATAACATTTGTCTAAGACCAAGTTCTATTGCAAGGTAAGTAAGGTACCTTTTGTTACCTCTTTGAAATAATCATGGTGGAGTCAGTGACCTTTGCCACTTCTCAAAAATCTCAGAAAGTTGACAGAAGCTAATAGAAATTAATTAAGGCAGTGTGAACCTTGAGTTTCGGAGTATCTATTTTGGTTTGTAACTTGCAAATATTTGATTATTTATGTAAAAGTATACATTTCTAGAAACGAAAATTGGACGATGAAACCGATGTGGCATCAGATTAATGTAACACTTTACGTATTTGGAGAAAAATACTAAAAAACACGATTTTGCCCCAAAATTTTCAGACGCATACAACAAACAATTTGAATTTTCATGATTTCTTATGTTATTTTTTAGACAACAAGACAAATTTGTCTAGGGACGGTTTTTTTTCATGTTATTAGAGCGTACTTTTCGGAAATAGGAAAAATGTCAAAAGTGTGATTTTATATTCTTTTCCAAAATTGAGTATAGATGGAGACTATCTTAGTTAGAAATCGAAAAATGAAAATTGAGAAAACCGCCCTGGAGAAGAACAATTGCTATTCGGTAGGAAAGTTAAAACCTTACCTTTTACTTCCTGTATTTTTGGAGTTATCTGTCTGAAAATTTTGCCAATTTTGCGAAAATGAACATGAAAAATCCTTTTTAGTAAAAAGTATTTCACGCCATTTCAACGCTGTCTTCTTCCAAATAACTTTATCTTTGAACTTCAAAATTTAGATATGTTGTGCAAGTGATCAAAATCCATCTTTATGCCACTATTGAATCAAACAATTTGTCTCTAAACTCCGGAAATTAGAAGAAATTGAAATTTCTCTTGTCTAAATTAGCGGACCTTTGTTACATTTTTCAATTATAATTTTTTCGTTTTTCCAAGATGCGTTCGCGCAAAAGACATTCTTACACACTTGAAATTGTTTACGCATTTTCATTGGTTCTTTGCCGTGGATATGGGACGATATCACACGGTACAGCGCTTACGCGTCAACGCGCTACGCCAGAGCACTGCTCGGGCCAATCGAAGCCGCATAGTAAAAACAGACTGATCGATTTAAAATGGCGGGGTAAGTCGGGGTAGTTCGTTGGGTAAAACTTATCATAATTTTATAAATATCGCTTTTATTTTGAATAAAGTGTTAAAGAATGAGAATAAAGGTATTGTTTTTAGCCTCTGCCGTTTATCTATTGTGTCATATCACAGGGCTACAGAAATATTTTAGCGTAAAACTATACACTCGGCTGCGCCACGTTGTCTACTTAAAATAATGCTGTCGCCGTGTGATATGACACGATAGATACACGGGCAGAGGCTAAAAACAATACCCTTATTTCTAATTAAAACATGCGCACGTTTTCATTACGCAGCAAAAAATTCACCACGCGACGGCGATGGTGCCCCTTGCGCCTGACGGCGTTGTAATGTGCTTAAATCCCGCCGTTTAGGACCAAGCGGTTTTTGGGACTTTACATGGTCAAATAGCTGTTTTAATCGGCAAAAATACAGATCAAGTGGTCTGCAGTGGATAACCTTTGTTGGTAACTATATAGAACACAGTTGATGTTTGAAAATGGTGAAAAAATCAGAAATTCGTGTAAAAACAAAAGCACCAGGGTTGACATCTACCCTTAAGTTGTAGTTTCCTATTTTACTAATATACCACACGGTTCTACGGGTCAGGGAGTCAGTGAAGTAACGTCATAGGGGCTAGAGAGGACACGCGCTAATCAAAATTTGATTGTTCCCATCAAAAAACCCTCTCAAACAGTCACTGGTCTTCCTGTGACGGTAGTTCTTTAAAATTTAAACAGGTAAGTGCATTAAATATTAAACACGTTACATTAGCACTGATATTTCTTCATTGGTAATTATTACATACAATACCATGCTATCTGCACCTCTTTGGATTTGTGGTACTGTATAACAGGGTTAGATTCTGCTCTTAGGAACAGACAATCAATCAAATGTGAAGGAAATCGGTACAGAATTTGTCGGCAACGGGCTACTTTCCTCCTTATATTTCCCCCTTTTCTCTTTTTGAAATTTTCGGTGACTATATTTAAAAACTGTTTGTCCACTCCCCAATTCACAAACCCGTTGTATCATTTTCATATTTTTTATTTTCATTTTCATATAATTATTTCTTAGTGAAAGTTGAAGAAGAGTGTGTGCAATTAAATGAGACCATACACAGTAATTAAAACATGGACAACCAGTCATCCTATATGTGCCGATAAGGTCTGATACTTTAATTACGGCAATTTCCTTGATGTAACGGTGGTCCAATCCACGTGAATATATCTTTAATTCTAAAGGGGTATTTAATTAAGCGTACCACAAAACTAAAACATTCCATGGTAATAGGTTTTATCTCATATTTCACCTTTGTCTAAGATGTATCTAGGTCCTCATGCATGACATTCCGCACCCCCCCCCATGCTGCCAATTGTTTGATTCCGCTCATCATAAATAATTAAACTGAACGGAAAGAAAGGTCTTGGAAAACCAAACAAAAGAAAAAAAACAAACTCGAAGGCGCTGAAACGACCCAGAAAGGCAGGTCTGCGAATTGTGAGCATGCAGCCGGTTGCGAAAATGCCTAGAAAATATAGACTCCATGTGTATACTCGGCCTTAATTGCAAGTCATGACAAACCTTTTGGATTACGAATCAAGTATAAATCAGCAGAATCTAAGTTAAAGATACTTTAGACTGTACACGTTAACAAGGGCTCTTGATATTAAACTAGTTTCCCTGCATAATATAGTTCTTTTTATTCTGTATTCGTTTGCCAATGGCCTTCAGAGCTGATAAAATTGTGTTCAGACATGCGGGAACTACTGTATAACTTAACCTCAAGTCACAAGCAGTGAAAACTATAGTTGAAAGGTTTAGGAGAGAAAGCACTAGTCGAAATATTGCTAAAACATGAAGAATGTAATAGCATTAAAAAGAGGATTAATGTAATTATCAATTTGAAGTTGATAGTATCTGAAGTTGACAACTTTCATTCAGAACAGATGCCATGAAACCTATACAAACTATACCTTTTTCAATCCGTATAATGAGACAATACATTAGTGTACATTTAAACACAATTTGACCTGATTTAAAATTTACCCCTGTACTAATGTTACCCCCTTATTTTACAAAGTTCCCTACATTTCCCAGAGGTTGGACCCAAAAATTATGATTAAGCACCCTTCAAACTATATAAAAACATCTTCAAATTCCTTCCCCAAACATCTAGAATGGGATTCTCGTTTATAACCCTACTACGATGAAAGGCAAAGAACACAAGAACTCGGGCAAACATCAACATAAGAAGGGTACTCCAAGGAATCAAGCACAAGAAAGCATGCATTAACGTGACTTCATCATCTCTAACCGTATCACAATGATTTGATCTGGGCTGGCATCCGTACCACTCAAAGAGGAAGTGCACTCCTTGCAAATAATCTTCTTCCAATAACGGTGGCCTACTTCAAAAATGGTTTATCCACTATCCCATGGTTTTCAACAACAGTCACCGGGCCAGTACCCCATAACACTTCCCAATACAGAGAGTGGAAATGGCCTAATGTGAAATTGACACGCTTTTCGTAATTTTGTTCTAATTTCTTTACAATCGTCCAAAATTGATCAGGGAAAAAGTTTCATGTGGCTAAGAACTGTCCCACGTGAACTATAGTCAGGAGGAATTGTGGGCAAACACAAGGGTGGAAATGGCAGTACAGACTTTATTCTATTGATCTATTTTTTGTCACGATGACCTAAGCTAAGAATTTCTGGAGGTGTGCAAAATTCGTGCAGTGTATTTCTAGAAATCCAATATGGCCGCTATCGACAAACAGCATATGAGCCGTCTCACCTTCATTCAAATGGCTATAATTTTATGACATATATTCCCGGTTTTAAAAAAAGGCCAAAAAAAATTAAGGGAAAAAAAAATCTTGTTGGACGGGTTCTTGACAGTGATTGATCACAACATTAACCATCAAATCCATAGGGCCCACCCTAAAACCCAATATGCCCTGATATCATTATTTGACCATAACTCATCAGTATTGGTAATAGAGGCAACTCTGGCTCTATATAAACCCAGTAGAACCATATCTGACATTGAAGTGTTGTTACAAGCTTAACGACAAGATGGCAATCAATATGACTGCCTTTTAGATCTTTAAAACCTACAATTGTCATATATTCATATATATTGTCCGTCATTTTGAATTTTAAGCATTTTTCAAAACAAATATCCATACACGAGTTATTACTGCCAAGCATACATCTCATACTTAATTTAAACTTTAATACTCATTTTGGGTGTTTTAACTAAATTACAATACAGATGTTCGTATTTATAGGTTTTAAAGAAGTAAAAAGGCAGCACACTGGCCCACCATTAACCATTTTTGGCATGTTACAGAACAGAAAATGCCAGATAAGAATGTCAAATGGTCAAACTACCGTATACCCATACCTTAATTTACACCTTTATTATAAGAATCGTTGATGTAACTACTAGACTACACCATAATGTAGGTTTTTATATTTTTTAAAGGCGGCTGTATTGGCTGGCTGCCATGTTGAATTTTGAAAATGTCCATTACAGAGAATTGCCAGTTAAGGGTTTCTAGTGATCACATACATGTATAAGTGTAAAGCATAAAGCATGCATATAGACACTGGAATCAAGCCTCTAAACTGCAAAATGTGCAGAACACTTGACGTGTCCTGATGCGTTGGAAATGCATTCTAGAGGTGTTAACATAAACTTGCACAGAGTGTGATCAATTGTAACAGATTTTGAACACCTGCAGAACACGTTTTAGGTGTTCAGTATGTATTCAAGTAGCGTAAATAGGTAATAATGGAGGAGTTAAGATCATTTTAATGATTCCGAGAGCATATTTGACTTTTGAGCAGCCATGTTTGATTTTTGTGGCAATGTAATGATAAATTACATTACCAACACTTTCTCGTGCTTAAAACACCGGAGTACCGAGAGATATTTGTCTCTATCGGAAATACTTAGGGATTATTAGTGATTTTGGACATGGTAGCAGCCATATTGGATTTTCAAAAATGGCACTGTAACAAATTTTGCACACCCTCCAAAAATTATTGGCTTAGGTCCTAATGAACTAAAATATATCAATAGAAAAAGTCTGTACTCCATTTCCATCCCTCAGGCTGTGTGCCTAGACTTCCACCTGACTACTACATTGTGTTTTCTTAAAGTGTTTTTCACCTTTCAAAAAAAAAATAATTTCTGAATGTTGCACTTTTTGGCACACTCTGAAATGGAGTCACTCAAGAGTCACTCAAGCAAAACAAAAGGTTTGTTTGTTTTTAATTTTCTGCGAATGATAAATGATAAAATTCTAGTTCAAACAAACGATAAACATACACATATTTTTAAGAGACATTAGAGACAAAAAATTTCAGAACCATCCCCAAGATAATTATATTTGTAATGTTGTTAAAACAGGCCTATACGCAAGAATGCAATGAAGGAAACGATAATGAATATCAATGAAAAACGACGATTTTTTTTAAACGCTGGTCTTGATATTGACGGACGAATTCGAAGACCAATTGTACGCAAATCAATGAAACACAGTTGAAATACAGTGACACGAAAGTGAATTTGAGTTACAGAATAATTAAATTGGTTTGAGCTTTCAGCGATTCAGATTTTCCAGGACGAATTCCATTTGGCGGTTTTATCAAAATCAAATGCAAAAGGGCGACATTAAATGGGAAGCCTATATTTAAAACAACGGCTATGTACTTCCTACTTTCGCCTATTTCCAGCAGAAGTTGTCAATATAACTAATCTTCCCACCTATATCGGTGTCCAACCACAGATTATATCGCTTGGCCAGATGGTGAATAAAATATTTAGTAAATTTTACTCGCGATAGAAACCTTTTGGTTGCTTAAACTATGCCCGTTTCGAAAGAACATTAGGCGGGACAGATACTATTTCTATTATTAAAAAAGTTTCCCCTCAAAATAAACCAAGGAACGAACAAACAAACAAAAAAACAAACACTTTGACTTCGGGCAACTTTCACAGTTGCTGGGGTAAACATACTTGAAGGCTGATTAATGCGACTATGCTTTTTGCAAGGGGAAAACGTGGCACAAAAGGGCACAAGGGATAAATGTGTGCAGAGGCGACGAAGTCAGTCCGGGAGTCAGTCACGAATTCTGATTAAAGTCTGGTCAGAATTATCTTGTTAAAAGACGGGCTTAAACGATGCACTTTGAGGGAATTTAATCATGTTGCAAATGAACCTGCCCCATTCAATGCTATTATGCTACACTTAAAGCCAATCATGGTGTGCGACATACTGATTGACAGAACGACAGCCATGGGATAAATAGTATAGATCGACTAATTCCGTCTCCGCCTTTGCAAAGAATAAAAAGAGACACTGGCACATTTTGGAAAGAATGCGCCCCTAAAAATTCAAAACCCGTATTTTTTACATGGTTGCGATGCATGCTTTTACATGAGTTAACTCTCACCTGAAATGAAGTACAAATCAACATCTTTATGTGTAAAGGAATGATTTTGTAATTAAAACCAGTCCGGAGTGGTTTTATTAACGGTGCTTGTTCCGATTTATGTCTATTGTGTTCTCTACTTGAAATGAACGCCTGGTACTTGTACATACGCCCCATCAAGTACCGTGGAAAACAACTTGCGGTTTTGATGGTAGAAGCAAATAATGCACATTTCAAAGCTCTATTCAATACTGTGCTAATATTGATGGTTAAGAATTAATTCGTCGTTTTTTGTTTATATCTTGGGAATGAAATAGATATGAGGGCTCAAATTTCAGGACGACAATGAGAAAAATACGACCTTTCATCTGATATCAAAATCGATACTATTTCCGGGTAAATCAGGGAGGTTCCAAAGACGAGAGGAACACGCACCTTTAAGAAAACCGATAGATTCAGAGAACATACGCGTTAGAGTTACCCCCTTTGTATTCACACTGTTTTGACCGAGCCTTCAGCCTTGATGGTATAGTCCATGATATTCATGTTGAACACATTTAATGATAAAAAAATACATTTAAATGTATTTACGAAAATGGTCAAAATTACGGGAGTTCTGTGTACTACGATACAGCAAGTTTGTGTGCAATGATGTGTTTTGTTTTTCCAAGGTCTTAGTCCATCGTTGAGAGAGAAACCTGTGTCTCTTTAAGTTAGCAACATGATATGCAATGTAGGAAACAGTGGCATACCTAGGCAGTCGATCCAGAGGGGCAGAATTCGCAAGTCGTCTCGCCAGAGGGGGCAAAATCCATAAGTCGTCCCGGTAATTTGCTCCAATTAAATGCTGACTCAGAGATTTTCCGAGAAGGGCGTCCTCAATTTTCAAACAAATCATGGTCTTTGCATATACATAATGCTTGTGCACATACTAATAACTATGTGAAATAGCTACGCTCAAATCGATGTCCTTCATAACAGAAAATGGTACTGTTATAGTACACATAAATCTGTACTGCATTAAAACATGTAAAAAGAAAACACCGATTCGACATAAAATGCAATGTAGGAAAGGATAATCTCTAACCATGAGCTAGTTTAGTGTGATGAGCTTGAAATATGACTTGAATTTCTATTGAATAGATAATGAATAGTCTCCCTTCGATGAGAAGTCGTCTCCCAAGACGATTGTCCCATTTCGCAACATAGAACAATTTTTGACTTGCAACCATAAGCAGAGATACCTAAGCGATCATAGACTGAGCGGATAAAATATGCAGTATCGTTAATATCCATTTATTGTTTTAAAATGAAATGACGTGTAAATTTCTTCTCGGACAATCCATCTGAAAATGCAATACAAATCTCATGCTACCAACGATAACAAAAGAGGAATCAAATGATTTTTTACGAAGCAAATAAAGTACCTGATAATATTGCTGTTTCCATCTGTCCTATCTCATAGTACAGACTCGTTATAGAGATCTGTTTTATTAGAAAAAGACATGGGTGAATTGACACTAAAATGAACATCGTAATGAAAAATACAGGTAGTACTTTAATGTAAAGTTCACATTCCATATCAACTGTGCATTGACTGTTAGGAAGTGCCGTAATCTAAAGCGTACGTCATTATTATTCTAGATTGGGCTTAACGATAGCACATGATAGTGAGTGTATACGTGAATAATTTAACGAGGAGATTGCCGATAAGTACTGCTTGTATTACGATAAGTTTTACGATTTGTGCCTGTTATTCGAAATTTAGGATCTATCGATCTTTTCACAGTAAACATTTGAACACAGCTGCATAATTCGTTGCGCTGATACAAGTACGGATTCACATGAGGTGTTTTCAGCCCTCCCAGTGGATACAGCAATATGATGCAGCATTAACGTGCAAATTAAGAACAGCACTCTTACAGTCTCGATTAAAATGGCTTATTTGTTTAAAATAAGCTCTGGCTGAGAAAATACAACTTAAAACCGTCAACCAAAACTACAAATAAAAACTCAATTGTTAGTAATACTACCAAATTTCAAAGTGCAAAAATACTGGACCAGCATCAATTAAACTTGGCTCAAAGATTATGAACAATTTATAATATTATTGAACATGTTGAATCTTTCACAATTACTCTTTTGTATTACTTGTGTATTGTCACCTCAGTGTTACCTGTATGATATTTTATTACTATTATCAGGACCCAACATTAATCAGTTTATTTTTGTTTATTAGTTATTAGTCTTCTAATTCATTTCTCATATCATGGGATGATGTTTTATTTGTCGAACTTTGGACTCAGGTGAATCGAAGACACTCACACCGTGGTAATGTACATATCGGGCCAACCATCAATGATCGTCAATTACTAAACAATATGAACGTCCATGTTCTGAAAAATGAATGTAACAAAATGTAAGTTTTCTATATGCTGTTTAATGTAGGGGCTTTGATATATCTCCATAAATTTACTGAATTTACTAATCTTCATGACTTTTGCTAATTAAAATAGAGCAAAGTAGTTTCTGCGTTAATTTGTTACCGAAAATCTATCACACAATATATAGTCTATATATTATACATTCAGCGTGTGCCCAAAATTTTAAAAAAGTTTTTTTGCTAAACATTAATAACACTCCCGTTAATAAACGTACAGAAGTCTTAACGCCTTAAAACTTTACTGGTCTGAAACTAATTCAACAATAAATAGTTTATTTAATGTTTAATAGTGGTTATTTGATGACCTCATTAGGATATTCCATCCATATATTATTTATTCAGTGGCCAGAATTATTTGGAGGGTTGCGACTTTTACGAAAAGTAGACTTCTTCTATTTATAGTGCATTTTCCGGCCCTTTGGGCTCCCTGGTATAAATCTAACAATTACTTTTTTCAAAATCTAAAGGAAAAAGGAATAACCGAGTCTAGGCTGGTGAATTTAGCATAATGGTGAAGGTGCAAATACATATCAAGAGTAGAACCCCGGCGTAAAAGGAGATACGGTCCGCCCGGAGCTATAATCCGGGCTCCATAGACGACAACGGAATAAATCGTGAGACTAATGTTGCCTGAAGAGTCAACTGAATCGAGTGGCCTATTCTTCACCGTTGTAGGTGGACTCTGAGTCCGGAGGACCATATCTCCTGTCACACCGGGACTAATGCTGATCGTTACCTCACACCTTTCGTTAGTCTTCACATCTTCTGTCATTTTAGTTTTCTTCTCTGTCATCTTAGTTTTCCTTCTGTTCAGCTTTGCTTTTGCACCTTTCATTATAAAGAAAACCATGTTTCAATAATCTATTCAGATATGTAACCTGAGATTAACACCCATGACAATAAATAAATTGAGGCAAAAATGGAAAAAAGAGAAAATATGAAAACTGTGTTTATTTTAAGGACCATAACTTTAATATCACCTTGCCAAAGACATGGATATTTCAATATTTAAAAACTTAATTTCTGGGTGAGCCAATGACAGTAATTCATTTGTCATCATTTTATTGACATTGATATGAGTGAATCATCTAAATGAATCATATCGGGTAAACACGCAGTATGCAGAGGACAAAGCACTCTTAACCACACATTAGGTATTGAATGCTAAAGTTGTGTTTTTTATAAAGATCTGAGAGGGTGAAAAACGTTTGCTTTGATTCCCTATATAAAATATGGCGGATTAAAGGAACTGCGAACGATAACTTGCCGATTACACTTCAGAAGGAATACAGACACAGAAACAAAAGAAATGTCTTCAAAATAACCGCTTAACCTACTAAGCTCTCCCTCTGGCATCCTTAGAATATGACCAAATAAAGTAAGCTGTCTCAGTCTTACTCGGTTTATCAGAGGCTCCGTACCTCTAGCAGCATAGATTTTGGCATTTAGGACACGATCAATGCGCTTGACGTTCAGCATGATTCTGTAGCAACATGTTGCGAAAGAATTGACCTTACTCTCCAAATTGTTTGTCAGTACAGCATACAAAAATACTGTCACGCATGTTGTGTTGAAAAGGCGTACTTTCATTTCGATTGGTATACTTTGACTTCTCCATACGCGCTCCAACTTCCAAAATGCTGAACAAGGCAAAGGGCTTTTCGTCTGTTAGGTCTTTAGAACTGGAAGCCATCAGCAACCAAGATATTGCAAGTCGGCAGACAGGTGATGCACTCGCCATAAACCTTAAGCAGTGGAAGTGGGTTGCGGTTGGTAGTAATGTACTCTGTATTGCTTTTCCTTTGTACTTTTGCACACTGATGATAAGGCCCAATTCTTCAGCTGCAGTGCTGTTCTTGATAACTGTGCTGAGCTCTAGGGATTGAAGACTCCAGTATAGGGCGATTCGTCGCGAACAGGGCATTTAAGAAGTTGGCGGGATTACCTCCGGGACGCACGTGGTTGGGTGTGTCATCAAGCCGGGACTCTGGATCTTTAGTTGCCTTTTGCAGCAAGTAGGCTTAGCCACAAATGAAACTAAAGGGAGCTAATACATCACCCTGCAGTACCCTGTGAAAGACGAGGAAAGGCTCCGAGATATTTCATCTAAATAACAGTGCTTTTGAATTGCTATAGAGGACGCCTATGGCCTTTTTACCAAACAGTATGGGATACCATAGTTGCGAAGAACGAGAACATGACCTTTTTGCCGAGTCAAAGGGGCTTTCTTAAAATCGATGAAGGTGATGGTGAGTTGGAGTTGTGATAACTCTGAAGGGCCTCCATGATTCTCCTTAGCATGTGAACCTGCTGTGCACAACTTCTACCTGGGCAAAAACCAGCTTGGTTGGATCTCAGCTGGGTTGATGATTTGGTAGATGGCGGAACAAACAATGCATGCACCATGTTCAAAGTTAAAGGAATTTTGTGAACAATAGAACATCTGTGTGGATATGTCCACAGCAGGTGTATGCATGTTTTACCAAAGTTAAGATTAAAAAAAAAAAAAAAAAAAAAAAAAAAAAACCCAAAAAGGTAGAAAAGTAACTTCTGTTGTGACACTCGGCGTTTGGTGAGAGTGCATTTTGTACACAGTCTGGAGTTATTTAGTGGTGTGTTCCTACGATTTCATGTATTACATCTGGAGCCCTTGTTTGAGTCAGCGTCACGATAATAATATTATTAATAAGTAAAAAGTAATAACAGATTGGTTACGTGACAAAACAGAATGGGTTGAAAGTTAAAGCGGGAATTCAAGTTTACCGGTGTGGAAAGCTGATATCGTCCGGCGGGAGCCACAGTCCGGGACTCCATAGCGATAAGGGAATAAAGCGTGTGACATAAGTGACTAAAGAGTCAACTATGGCACGCTCCACGTATCAAATCATGGCGAGTGTAAGCGCTGTATACGAGTTTACCCCGCTATAGGGCGAGTTTCAGCGCTTTTTGCCTCTCCAGTTTGAACTCTATGTGCCGAGGTTCATAAATCATGTCCAGAATAAATCATTGCCAGAATAAATCATGCGGGCTGTTTAAAAAAAATGGACATGATTTTTTCAACATGTGCAAACTGGACATGATTTTTTTCTCAACACGAGCAAACTCGACATTGATTTTTTTCTCAACATGTACAAACTCGACATGATTCTTTGCTCAACATGAGCAAACTCGACTGATTTTGTTTTCAACAGACAACTCGACATGATTTTTTTACACATACACCAAAAAATCAGGTCGAGTTTTCCTTTGTTGAGAAAAAAAATCATGTCGAGATTTTGAACTGGACATGATTTATCTCCAAACTCACCATATAGAGAGCAAAATCGAGGATAGGGGCAAAATGGAATGATAGCGCTGTAACTCCGATAATAACGATGAACACTCGACAGTATGGCGAGGACAACTCGATACACAGCGCGTGCGGTTGAGATGGATGATGAGTGATGATTGCTGAAGTTGAAACTCGGACATGCGGGGAAAACTCGCTGATGATTGAATGGAGCGTAAAACTGGCCATGCTTATGTCAAACTCCCCATTATAGAAGAGCACAAACGCGATATATAGAGGGCAAACTGGAACAGATGCGCTGTAACTCGGCATATAATGCTGCACACTCGACATAAAGCGAGGAAAACTCGATACACAGCGCGTGAAAACCTCGAATGCGCGGGAAAACTCGCATGATACGTGGGAGCGCATGCCATAGTAAATGAACCGATTGCCTATTGTTCACCATTGGTCCCGGAGTACGAGTACGCGGACATAATTACTTCTACACCGGTTTTAGATCACAAACGTGACCGAAGAATGCCCTTAAGGGCAGTGGACCTTGGTTTCCGAGTATCTATTTCGGTTGCTACTGTGCAAAAATTTGATTATTGTCTGTAAAAGTATACATTTTAGAAAGAAATTGGACGATGAACCCAATGGTGGCATGAGATTAATGTAAAACTTCCGTATTTCGAGAAACATAACAAAAAAAACACGATTGTGCCCCAAAAATTTTCAGACAGGCATAACAAAAAACAATTGAATTTTCATGATTGCGGATGTTATTTTTTAAGAAGCAGACAATTGTCTAGGGACGGTTTTGTCATTTTTTAAAATAGAGCTACTTTCGAAATATAAGTCAGCTTCACACTTCCGTTTTCAACCCACTTACCAACTACCGTCCCTACTCCCTACTCTTCAAATCCCATTTTATACACCTTCATCTCACCTCTGTCATCCACTACTTCCCACTTCCCCCCTCACCGTAGTCCCTCTGTACCCACCGTCTCAACTTTGTACTCTCTCGAAAAATGTCAAAAAATGTGATTTTTAATTTTTCTTTTCCAAAAGTTGAGTATATATGGAGAATATCTTTAGTTAGAGAATCGAAAAATGAAAAATTGTGAAAACCGTTCCTAGAGATGACCGATTGCTATCATAGCAAAAGTACACCTGACCTGTTACTTCGTATTTTGGAGTTATCTTGTCTCGAAAATTTGCCAAATTTTGCGAAAATGAACATTGAGGAAAATCCGTGTTTTAGTTAAAAAAGTGACTTTTCACGCCATTTCAAGCCGTCTCTTTCTCAAATAACTTTATCTTGCGCTTCAAATGGTTGTGTGAGTGATGAAAATACATCTTTTGCACTATTGAATAAACAATTTGCTCTAACTCCAGAAATTAGAGGAAATTGAAATTTCATCTGCGTCTAAATTAGCGCTTGGTTTACATTTTCAAATATTATTTTCGTTTTCCAAGATGCGTCGCGCAAAAAAAGTACATTAAAACCCGCGCAGCTTCATTACGCAGCAAACATTCACGCGCGACGCGATGGTGAGCCTTGCGTCTGACGGCGGGAAATGTGCTTAAATTCCCGCATTCAGACCAAGCGGGTTTTTGGACTTTAAACATGGTCAAATATCTGTTTAAATCGGCAAAAAAATACAGCTCCGGACTTTTGTGTGCATTGGATAACTTTGTTGGTAACTATTATAGAACACAGCTTGATGTTTAAAAATGGTGCAAAAATCAGAAATTCGTGTAAAAACCAAAAGCACCAGGGGGGACACTGCCCTTAAACACGTTTGATAAGAAAACAAAAGGAATGGTATACAGCGAGCCATATGCAATCCTGCAAGATGATACTGTTATTGTTTGGGCGATTACTGTTTTTTAAACAAAATAGTGTCAGCCATGATCGTCACCAGTTAACGATATTCAATAGGTCGGAATAACAATATTTTCCTTTTCTTCTATAAATGAGGGGCAATTTTAGAGTTAGGTTGCGCAAAGATTTTAGGTCACAGTTGCCAAACATTTTTCTTTCATGACTTTTGTTCGTCTTTTTTCCCTTTTCGAATAACCTGATAACTGTCCCTCCACTGATAAAAATGCGGTCAAGTTTAGAATATAAGGTTTGAGGTAATATCTCTGAACAAGACAGGATGTTGGCTTTTCGTTATTAAAAAAGCTCAATCTCATCGGCAATGCGGTGGAGTGATAAAAACAAGCACAGTAGGAAATCGTAAATTTCAAACAGTGTAAAATCGTAATGCGGCTATTTTGACATCTTTACTGCGAAGTAATTCTCTGCCTTTTTATGGTTTGTATGGTGAAAATGTCCTAAAATTAACGTCTACGCCACCATTCACGTTCAAAACAAGAGGAAGTCTGTGGAAATACGGTTTCACTACAGTCTTGCAGTTTACATTGATTCTAACAATGTGTAATTAAGAAAAACGTGAACTCGATTAAGAGAAATCCATAAGTAGATTTTATTAGTCATTCTGTTCCCCAAAGGGGCCGGTGCAGAAAGGCATTTGGGAAAAATATAGAAAGATAAGATAATTGCCTAAGTGAAAACAAAATTTAAAAAGTGAAGTTTAAGTAAAGTAATGACAAAGAGTGCACTTTTAAGGATTAAAAGAACGCGTGGAACCTAAGAATATCAACTTTCCCCCAGTAATCCTAGTATCTCTGTGTTGGATTAGAATGTGTTAACTTTCAGAATATTAAAACATGCACATTTAGCCTACCTGGTCTCATTTAGGGTAGGTGCAAGCATTTTGATCTCTCGAATGATGCGAGGCATTTCCCTCTCAACCCTCTCATCAGTGAATACGTCGAAGCAAGACTTTCCAGCGGCTAGTGATCCTAACCAACCATCGGGTTCGTAGTTATCTTCCATTCTGAGTAGAATTATCGGCTTCTTACAGATTGATGCAAAGCTTGCAACTGCAAAGAAGCAGATATCAATTATTCATCACTGTTTTGTTAATAAATTTGAGCCTCTATGTTCCCAGAGCGCATCTAAGTTTAAATATATATACCCCTCGTACCTCAATTTGGACCAGACTTCATATGTGGGTGTGTGTTTGTGTGGTATGTGTAGGTGTGCGTGGATGGGTGTTGGGATGGAGGTAAGATAAATTTAAAATACGTGGATTCTGAGTTTCCATCGCCCATTGCATCGAGGGAATTAATTTCGGTACAACTCATTTTCCGGCTCGTGGATTTACTGTCGACTGTAATCCTAAAGTATTGTTAGGTTATAGACTATCGGGCATGCCCTTCTACGCTGTTGTTTCGTAATCCCTATCATTGGAGGAGGACAAAACCAAAAACGTAATTTAATAATAAAGCCTGGGAAAGATCCATCTAATCCCAAGAGCTATAGCCCAATATCACTCCTCAGCCATACCTACAAGCTCTTTGAACGTCTCCTGCTCAACCGTTTCGCCCCTGTAATAGACGACTGGATATTGGCGACGAAATTGGTGATGCATTTATTAACACAATGAAACACACAATAGGTAGGACGCTACATCACTATAGGAGTCGCCCATTCTACACCGGTAATTGACCTGTACCGGTGTGAAAGCAGATATAGTCCGGTGGGAATCATAGTCCGGGGCTCCATAGACGATAACGGAATAAAGCGTGAACTAATGTTGCGTAAAGAGTCAACTGAATCGATTGCCCTATTGTTCACCATTGTTCCCGGACTATGAGTACGCCGGACAATGGTTACTTCTACACCGGTATTCATTTTATCGATGCAATGGACGATGGAAACCCAGGGCACGTATTATAGGTACGTACCTTGATGGCAGTAGACACTGCTCTGGTAGGCGATTGAACAACAAACCAACACTACTGATGATTTCCTGATGGCGTCTGCCATAGCTATCAAGACATTACCACCTGTGAGGGATATTAGATGGGCATTAGTAGATGGGATTAATTTTAACGCACACACCCACCCACACCCCCCACACACACACACAATATGACCTGTGAACAGCCAAAAATTGTCACCTTATTAAAAGTTTTGGTCTGTCCACATTTTAAAGGTGTACAACATATATTTTTCTCTGTTTGGTAGGAAGGGCCACCACCAATATACTTTAATTTCAAAATTTCATTTGAATGCAACATACCATTTTAATGTGAGCAGTAATTGTGTGTATTACAATAGCCCATAGAGTACTGTACCAACTATTTTCCTGTTACCGTAAACCATATTTTAGTTTGTAGCATCAAAATGGGAAAGAAGTCAGTAGACATATTTTGTAGATGTGATTAGAAAAATATAAGGTTTCTATTGGTATCAAAATCGCAGGTTCGATGGTGTGAAAGGGTGGGTCGAGGCTGAGGATCGAGTGGTGCCCCTTAAGAAGTTGTAAAATGATTCCGAAATAAATCAATGTACGTCGATCCTGAAGTATGCCGAAAAGGAGAAAAACTGCTACGCGACACCGTTGTCGTAACATGCTTTAAAGATTTAAGTGGTCTACAATTTAAAACATATTGTTATAAGTTTATCATTAATTCACGTTGTATTTCCACTTACAAAATATTCCAGTACGAATTCTGTTACTTATTCTTTTACTATATTTTGCCAATTGTTAATTGTATTTGTAGTTATTTCTAGGCCATAATCAATTTGTATATAAAAAATATTGACTGCTTGAGGGGCATGGTTGAAACTATAAGCCCAAGGTGATCTCGAAACCATATATGCCCCGAGGCGTAAGCGGGCAGTCAATATTTTTTTATTCCGGATTTATCATATTCGTGTATCTGATTGGTTAAAAGAACATCTAAGTCCAGGATGCTAACACAGGCCTATAATACAGTAGATCATGATACGGTCGTTGGGTCCAGTCTATAGAGGGAAAATTTTTTTTTTATTTAAAATGGGAAGAAAAAGATGACTTCCATCAGATTAAGCTGCCGGACAATTTTAAATAGCTCCCGTAAGCTTTTTCAACAGGTTAAATCGTTGGAGGAGAGCAGGCCTTCGATTTTATGAGGGAAATTATGGGGGTAAAATAACAAGGTGAAGGACATTTTTGAAAAGTGCTAAAAAACATCGTTTTTCGGTACAAGGGTTTTGTCTTGAAAACCACTAAAAATGAGTCATTTTATAGTACTAACCGGTATCGACGTAGCTATAGATCCATTACTAGAAAATAATTGTTGGAAGGAGGGCAGGGTCTTCGATTTGTGGGGAAATACGGGGGTAAAACTGACACACGGTTGCGAAAGAAATGGCCGCCATTGCTAGAATCATGGAACCAAACTCCGAGAAAAGTGAGCGCTCATTGGTTGATTTTTTAAAAGGATTTTCCATCGCGGTCTCTGATTGGATAAACGTCCGAAAAACTCTACAGGGGAGTGGAGACGATATCGAAATAGCGGAAGAACGAAGTTGTTTTTTGAAGTTCGTACTGCCGAGTAATGGAACTGCGTGAAGCACTCGTGGGATAGCGTGTCAAGGATCGCAGTACAATAAGCGGGATACGCGCTGCATACGAATTTGATTTGGACGCCTCACATTTGCCCATCCAAGACCATAGCCCAGAATGCATCAAAGGGAGGGAGAGTCGAGGCTCTTTAAGAGCCACTCTCGACAGCGGTTGTGTGCTAGCGTCAATGCCGATTTTCGTTGAAAGTGCACCAAAAAGCAGGTAAAATTGTTTTTTCTGAACAAATTAAGCTTCGCAGACAGATGATTTGGATCCAGAACACACTAAGGGGGGCTATTTGAAGTTGATGCTAAAGATTAAACTTGATGTTCAAGTATTTAACCCTATATTTGTTGAGGGACCCCGACAGGATCGCCATATGTAGGCCATGGCATGGGCATGTCATGCATGCATGGTTAACAATTTTGTGTAACTTAGGGTGCAACACTTGTGAAGAATTAACAATCAACCAAAACGGATCGCCGTAATCGACTTCTTGCCATTTTGTTGTCGGCAAGATGCGTACAATTTTCCTTGCATTTCATTAATTTGACTCGATGATCGCAGCTCCGAATTCGGCAGTTTTACATGGCCTGCAGATGGCCGCGTCATCGATGTCAAATTATAATCCTCGAATATCTTCACGGTGTATTTTACCTGCCGTTTGGTATTAGCCCTTTGAGCTGCATCTCTGATTCCTTTAAGATCTTCATCTACAAGCTCAAAGCATGATACTGATGGTCTGATGCTGCGATTCAGCCATTTCACAGTACGAGTAAACAAAATACGATCAGGGGCTGCTTATATTCATCTCTTACACCAGCTTCAATGTGTACACTCATAATACGGATGAATAGTTCGTACGACAGTCCTTGAAGCTTGTTGAATTTATGCCTCCACTTTTAACCAATCAGATGACAGGGATCTATATATGAGGTATGTAGTCATTCCTATGTCATACATAAAACAAAACGTGTGTTAAAATGCTTGTCCTCATTAACTAAAATAATTGCTACTTTTACAATCGTTCTATTGTGCAACTGTTAAATATTATTTGACAATTCTCTTTACGTTTATGGGTTTTTTAACCACATATTAGGAAAACAACCTCCGAAATATGCTCTTGATCTTGATGATAAAAAAATCATAATAAACCTACTCATTTTGTCTATGTCGATCTTAACAGGACAACCGGCTAGGTTTAGTCTATCTGCCAGCCGTTTTAGCACATTTACCCACTTTTCTTGATTGTTTCGCCATGAATAGCTAATGAATATAGGTGGGTCTGCATCAGGTTCGTCTCTGGATGGCCTGGGAATCTGAGCCATTGGTTGGCTATTGTGAGCAAATATATCAATCAAATTCAGTTTCCACAGCAGACCTGTACTGGCCTCTCGTAGCCCACGATTGTGACGATTCCCAGATTCTTGCAATTCGTGTAAAACTACAAAAAGAATTGTGTCTCATTAGAATTATTTACACGTAAATCTTTCCTTTTCAGACTTAAGTAATGCACTCCGAAAAAAAAAAAAACAATTTCAAATTTCCTAATCTTATATGAATCTGTATTTCAGTGCGAGATTGATTTTGTTTTAAACAGTCAAAATCTTACAAGGAAGTACAGAAGACATAAAAAGAGTGACCTATTTTAAAGAGACACTGGCACATTTGAAAAATATTGTGCCCTCTAGATTTTTTAAATTGATATTTTTGCATGGCTGTAAAGCTTGTTATATACATTAGCGTTCACATGAAATTATTAACCCCAAATCAGCGCCCTTATGGGTAAACAGAACGATTTTAAAACAAAACGACTCCGGCGATATTAATTCAGGAATCAGGAGACGACGGAAATGGCATTAAACACAAGAAAACACACACCGGAGTTAATTCCCACTACATTCACCATGTTTGACCGCTTTGTAACCTTTGTGGTTTTAATAGCAATGAGTACGAGTCTATGATATTCATGTGATAGACACATGTGTTGATTAAACTTACGGCAAACTTTAAAGTTAGCCTACAAAGTACCTGAACGAATTCAGCCTCTTCTCCCTATCTGTTTTTGGGGTTTTTATTTTGTTATTTTTATGTTATTTTTATTTGCAAAATATATCTCTATTCTTCCAATGGCCTAGACTATCATTTGCGAGCAAATAGAATAAATTTCATATTTTGTGAAAATGTGCTAGTGTCGCTTTAAATGATATAGTTTCATTAACAATTTGTCCAGGAGAGTTCATATTGGCGTCTTTACAAAAAATAAAATAACTGTTCACAAATGCACCACATTTCACAGATTTGAATTTTTGCAAAAATAAAACAAAATTGCTGACGAATCGCCAGTGGTTCCTTCAGAAAAGTATTTGTCATATATGTTTTAACAAACAATATAATGCTGAATAGAGTATGACGTAAATTACTGACCTTTCACGGTATCACTGTCAGTCAAGTGCTTTGTTATTTCTCCATGGTGGCTGTCGACAAACGCCAGCTGCCAAAGTATCTCAATAGCGCACTGTTTCGTATCTTGACCTGATCTTTCGCAGTTCAATATCTGAATGATGATGGGTACTCCGCCATGTTTTACAATCTCCCTCTTGCACGTGTCATTGATTGCCAGTCGATTTGTGGTACTCAGGAGTCCGTATAATCCTGTAAAATATGATATTCCACCAATGTTGGAATGCACCCATCTGTCTTCTCCCTCAAGTGCTTGCTTGAGCATGTCAACCACGTGCACGATACTATTCCCTGTAAATGCTATTATGTCACTTTCCTTGTCATTGACAATGTAAGCCAGCACTGCAAGACTTCTGATTTTCAGTATCACTTCTGCTGACTTGAGGTATTCCATCAACACTGGCACTGCATTGCAACTTCGATATCTGTTGCGTACGAGAGTCTTATCAAGATCCACGCAGTTACCCAATAGGACGAGGATGTCAATACTTAATGTTAGTTCTCTGTCATTGTCTATGGACGGTTTTAACATAGACAAGAGAATATCTATAGCAGAACTCTTGACGAAGCTTGTTCTTAACTTAATCAATGGAGTCAGAGATGTGAAGTTCGTACAAACTTTCAAAAGTTCACTCAGGTTTAAATACTTCTGTTCCAGATCCAATCTTTCCAGTGCCTTCAGCATCTTTATAATGAGTGGAATAAGGCCCTGTTTGTCAATGTACCGCCCTAATTCAACACGTGTATCGCGGCTCTTAAAAGGAACACCTCCCTCCAGATTCGTAATGGCTTTCCGTACATCATCTGTGCTGTAGTCACTGAAGATATTCCCTCTTCTTTTGAGATATTCTAACGCTTTCGTTGCCTTAGTTTTAGCTTCCGCCAATGTGTCCACCATGTTTTAGATGTTATAGTGTTTCTGCATGCAAATAAAGCAAACATTAACAATAACATCCCGAAATCGCCGTATCGAATATTACAGTGCTACTGTACTAACACGTGTCATATGTACGAGCGTTCACCACTTAAAGCGGAATGATCTGATTTAATTATAAAGTTCATCTCGATTGATTGACCTTGACCCCAATATCTATAAAGTTTCATATCGATATCTCAGTCCGTTTCGAAACGAAAGCTAAAAACGTGATTTTTGTAAACACCATGGAATACTGTGTAAAATTAATATTGCCCAAACAAAGTGGGGCACTTTTTCGCTCATAACATCCACACCAAATGCCTTTTAACACTAGAATTGCACAGGGTAAATGAGAAAAATAGTAGCTTTCTGAAGACACCAAAATATTGACTACTTCCAGTGAAATCTGAGGTCCTGTGGACGAGACTATTTAGCGATCGGGCCATGGACCTTTCAATCGAGAGAAAGTAGTACAAACAACGTATAACATATAGGACATATAGAATTAGGATGGAATCTGGAAGCAGTAGACACAGATGGTTCACTAACTATGCAAACCTTCAAGACAGGGCCGTACGCAGGATTTATTTGGGGGGGGGGTGCGAGACTTCGAAAAAGTGGACCTTTTTAAAAAGTGGACCTTTTTTGGTAAAGATGGACCTAACCCCCCTGAAATGGAACTTTATTGGACTTTATGAACATTTCATCACCAAAAAAGTGGCAAAATTCTTCTGAATTTTAGACCTTTTCAACAAAAATTGAGCAAAAAGTGGACATTTTTCCCCTTTTGTCTAATGGGGGGGGGGGGGGGGGGGGGGGTTGTAGCGGCCGCAACCCCTGCGTACGGGCCTGCTTGAAGACATGGCCTTACAAAAGAGATTATTACAAAAAGAGGTTATTACAAAGTAATGGGAGGAAGACGAGGTTATTACAAAGTAATGGGAGGAAGACGAGGTTATTACAAAGTAATGGGAGGAAGACGAGGTTATTACAAAGTAATGGGAGGAAGACGAGGTTATTACAAAGTATGGGAGGAAGACGAGGTTATTTGGAAGTATGTTATCTCTCTGCAGAGAGGTTGGCTTCAAAATGTTTTAAACGAATCTTCTTGACAAAGGTAATGCCCTTATTAAACTAGCAGGTTTTCTTGTCGGAATAATGTATGAACTTGTAGGCCTAAGGTAATGATCTTGTTTATTCCGAGCTTGTATATATTTTTTTCAAGAAATTAAAGAGTATAAAAACATAAAATGTTTAAACTGTGTGTCATGTATATTTGATACCTTAAAATATTTCGGTTGGAAATAAACAAACCAATTGAACCATATAGATAATGTTCATCTCGTCGGCTGAAATGCAAGACCAACGTAAGTAAGACTAATTTTTACAGGAAGAAACATGTTTTGTGTTTCTATTGGCTTCTATAGCTGGCGTGTCCATAATTATAGCTGGTAATAAAATAGGAAATGTATTTGTAGGAGTATAAATATTTATATATATATAAATAAATAATTTCTCCTAGATAAACGTAATTAAATATTTATTTACAAGAAAAGACGTAAGTGCAATCATTATTTTCATTTAATGCAAAAGACCTGCCGCACTTACGTGGGTCTTGCACCGAAAAGGGGCAACAAGAAAAACAATACCGGCGCAAACAACGTAGTGGCACTTCCGGTTTTCTGGGCAATAAGCGGAAAAAAGCGCATGCACATACGTTATCTTCTTTTTCTAATTAAATTTTTTAATCACACATCTTCACACATAGTTTAAATTATTATGCGCGAATACCTCCTCTTTCCAAATTCACCAAAAACTCAATTGAGACAAAAATGGCTCTTACGTTGGTCTTGCATTCAGCCGACGATCTATCCAACCCAGCTCCTGTAATTCAAATGGAACGAGCGTCATACTAGTATTTTAAAATGATTGCCGATTCGAAAAACGCCATGCGCACTGGTGAATTTCATTCATCCTTTCTGACTCCACTTGGCGCTTCTTTGGGGAAATATTTTTTTTCACTCTGGTCCTTCTAATTAAAGGTTGCGTGTTCCGATCATGTTTGGGACCCCCCCTGAGTTTACCCGGAAGTAGTATCTGTTGGTGATGATCAGATGAAAGGCCGTATTTTTCTCATTGTCGTCCTGAAATTTGAGCCCTCAAATCCCTTTCATTCCCAAGATATAAACAATAAAACACTGTAGTAATGTTAACCATCATATTAGCCAGTATTGCATCGGGGGCGTTGCAATATGCATTAATTGCTTCTACCATCAAAACCTCAAGTTTGTTCCCACGGTAATTGATGGGGCGTATGTGCACGTACCAGGCTCTCACATCAAGTAGAGGAACACATTCACATAAATCGGAAACAAAGCACCTTTAACAAAGTAGAGGATTTTTGTAAGTTGTTGTGAAGTTACGTCTGATAACAATGCATTGAAAAGGAAAACAGGATGCTCGTGGAGCCAGAGCTGTTACTCCTAGTTAAAATAATTCTAGTGGGACTCTTGTCTTAAATTAATGGAGAAAGGAGTGATGTCAAATAGTCGTCAGTGGCAGCAGCAATATTGATGTATTGAGGTGGATGAACCAAGTTGTCAACGTTGATGTACACCCCATGGAGCTAGTATCTTGTATCCAGTGAAATGGTCCATGTAGAAGAGGCATATTTGGTATTATTGCTTTTACAGCGGTGTGGATGAATCTGTGACCACCCACCACCCTTATTTTTGCTTGTTAAGTTACAAATCGGTAAAGCTCAGCGTTAGGGTCTGAGGAAACGTTGAGGTTCAACGCCAGCATGTTCACACTGGGAACAATTTCACGGCATATTTGTGATTTTTAGCTATAGTCAAAACGACCTAACAAGCATATTATTAGGTTCAGATTTGCGTAATGCCAATCAACACCCAAACACGTCTTTGAGAACTGCAAGATCCATCTCAGAACAACTCGATTACGAGAGTCACAAGAAGAAAAGCTTAACTCTGCAGGCGATCGGCAGTCACAAACTAGTTATATGAGCAAATCGAAAGAACCTCTGCACCTGATTGAAACCGCCGAGCTCCGAAGACTCTACATGAATACGCCGAACTTCCGAAGGAGTTCAACATCTCGACCTACAACGCGCGTACACTATACCAGCAAAGTACACCAACCAACTCACATCAGGGTGTGGAGAATATGGGGTAGACATTGTTGCAGTGCTGGAACATCGTTGATTGCCTAACACTGAACAGACTAGAAATGGCTGCTTCTTGTCAGCTTTCAAAGAACGCTATAGCATACAAATACTACATGGTTAGAGGGAAATAGGGCAAACTATTCCCCGCGGTACTGGCTACGGGCCTATCACCCCTCACCCTTCGGGTTCGGGGTGATAGGCCCGTAGCCAGTACCAAGGGAAAATAGTGTGCCCTATTTCCCGATATAAACCATGTAGTATTTGTTTTATTACACCGCACTGTGACGCTGGGGACGAGGTTGTAGGGAAACAGTTCAATCTATTTCCTAGGGAAATAGTTCGCGTAATAGGAATCAGCCAATGAGATAGCATGATTATGTTCATGAATATTCATGAGGTGTAATAATGTTGATTGCTCATCGTATAAGGGAAATTGCTAACATCTGCATATGTCCCAACCAAACCCTGATAGCACTGCAATGGTGGTCCAATGCTGGACCAATAGTTATTATTTATTGGCCCTATATTGGCTTACAATATTGGATAATATATTTTGCTCATGGGCCCAATATTGGCCAATATTGAACCAAAGATTGGTCAATATTGGACCAATGATTATGACCAATGATGGCCCTATGTTCTTTTACAACAATTATTTTAATGGAATTTTTTTTCAAGCTGCTATTTTAAATAAATTAGATAATTTCGAGCTACTCACATAATATAGTATAATGTCATTGAAATAATGTGCTCTGTTTAAAACACCCATTGTTGAGACATATTAGTGTATTCCTATATGTATTTGACTGAGTTCTCTCCCTGCTATTTTTAAGCAATCAATTGCTTTTAAGTCAATAATGGGCCAATGTTATCCCAATAATTGGCTCTATATTGGCTGCTTGTCTTGGGTCAATATTCTTCACCAATATTGGACCAGTAAGGGTTGCCGATATGAAGCCGATGCCACAGCTGCCAATGGAAAACCATTATTGGCGCAATATGCAATAGCTACGCGTTACCGATGCCAAGATTACCAACGGAATATCATTATTGCCCTTGGAGAGCCAATAAAGGACCAATAAAGGCCACCCACATAATGCCGATGCCAAGATTACCGATGGGGAACCATTGTTGGGCCAATTTATGCGTGCTATGTGGGAAGCTATTCAGTTTTACACTACATTACAAGACAGCCTTGTACTTGTGGTAGGTGATTTCAATGCCAGTGTGGACACAACATGCACTTGATAAACTCCATTTTTGGGCACGCAACCTACAATCTGAACACCACCAAAATGGGATTCTATTGGCTGACTTGTGTGCACGGTGCAATCACTGTTGAAATTCCCACATGCGAAAGGCAGACATCGGACCTGGGAACAAATAAATGGCACCCGTGCTTGACTTGATCACAATCTTGTGTGAGGGATGGGTAAATTTTGTAAAGAATTGCGGGCTTACAACACTATTGGTTTCAGACCATAGGATTGTCACTAAAAAGTTTAAACTCAGCCGGCGGTCCTTCGGAGGGAAAAAATAAGAGACGCAGATATGACTGGAGCCAGCTACAACATAGGCTAGAGAGGCTTTTGACATCTACCTAAACATCAAGTATGAAGCACTCATATCAGAAGAGTCACTTGATGATATCTATAGCAAAAATAATACAACAACTTTGGAGCAGTAGTTGTAGCTCATGCAGCAAGGACAACTCTGGGTAAGAATCATTCTTCTTTGTCTTTTCTGGGTGAGTGGTCACTCTTTAGTAGCCTTGCTTCTAGGAAGACCTAGCGGAAGCTAGCAGATGGTTCGTCAAATCTAACCAAGAAGATCAAATGCGGCATCTGAAGTCATGGTAGACATGTGTGAAGCTGTTGCAAGAAATTACTCAAAATCCGCAGACTAGACAATGTTACTAATGAGGCAGAATACAACATGACAGGTCAGAAAACCTCTTTCTGAAACCATCCACCAAACTTGGGCAACTTCATTGGCTGGCAGTGGCGTAACCAGCGGGGGCAGACTGCCCCCGCTAACTAAAATGTGGACGAGAAACAAAAAATGGGGACGAGAAGAAGGTGAGAAAAGAAGGGAAAGGAGAGGGAGAAAGAGAAGAAAAGAGAAGGGAAAAGAGGAAAAGGAGAGGAAAGAAAAGGGGAAAGAGAGAGAGAGAGACGGTAAAAGGGAAGGAGAAGGGAATAATTAGTTTGTGCGGGCGGCCAGGCCGACGCAGTATGTAGCTCGCTCTCCCCCCGCCATCCCCCCTTTAGAATTTCTACCGTCTGTGAAAAAAACATGGGTCTTCCCGGCGAGCGCAGCGAGCCGTAAAAGTTGGTACAGCAATGGGGAAAACTTCTGGAGTCTTTGCCCCCCCCCCTCCGGAGGCTCAGGTCTGGTTACGCCCCTATTGGCTGGGTCATGTCTTACGAAAGCCAGAGAAAACTCATCATCTCTCAATATGTATTAATTAAATTTGATAAAAAAACGCGCGGATAAATATCGTTTCTCGTACTCACGAGTGCTCATGTCGCTCACCAAAGTTCCAGCCCTTAAAGTTGACCTTTTAATGGAATATGCGTTTTTTGGCGTTCATATTGCTTTATATAATAGCGTATATATACATACCGGTGATTGCAACAATTGCAAAATCACTTTTCGCGTCTACTTTCTAAAGCACACGAACATATTTACAGAAACTAAGTTGGTTCCTAGTAACCCCTTAAAATATATGTTTGATATCTCCCGTTTCAGAGTCAAAGATACTAGGCCTACACCAAATGAGAAAAGTGGAGATGTTTTGGTGTATTAATCTGTTAATGATAAATAATGATGATCATGTATATGTCATCGACACTTGTAGCGAAACGAGCAGACAAGTTAACAGCTGAACGCAGGTATACTTATGTGTATAGACACATACGTAGCGAAATTAGACACACAAGTCATGTCGGAATAAAGCATACATGAGAATTGGAGTCGCAGAAGTATAGCTCAGTTAGCACACACTACACGTATACACAACCAGACACTGAATATGCATGCTGAAACTGTTAAATCTAGCCTCTACATTTTTCGTTTTATAATGATTCATTTCAGCAACACCTACAACTGCAATGAACGATTCCGTATGTTAATATACATAAAATATAAGCAACAAAAAATCGTATACCAAAAACGATGAAAATATCTGCAGGAATCTGACTTCCTTCGTTGTTATCTGTGTTACAGCAGTGTAATGCAGCTAGGCGGAAGTGGTGCATGCACGCACAAAATAGTGTCGATTGGTTGAACGCACTTATAAGTAATAGCTTCCGATGGATATGGACTATATTTTGACCTTTGTACACTCTAAATTAAACGGACGCCTCAAATGTTATTCAGGTTCGGACGTGTTCCAGATAACATGTAGTGTTCCCAAATGTTACAAGTATGTGTTCACGTTCAATATTCAGATGACTAAGGGCAGGAAAAAATTACGGGTATGACTTTTTGTGTCGTCTGCAAGAAGGAACTAGATTGCTTGGACGGTGTCTGGTCGTATGCGTGTGTGTGTGTCTCTGTGCGGGTGTCTGTGCGTCACATGTTAACTAAACATAATTGCTGCGTTTCCACACACACATGGACACATTGTCATTCCACTTACATGTAATGGTCCTTGGGTAGTTCCCCTCAGTAACCCTTCTCACGAGTGGGGTCAAAGGTATATAGAGGCCATTAGCGTCATATCCCAGAAAGGTCAGAATTATAAAATTGCTTGGACCATTCACATATGTCGATCGATTCTCATGACACTTATATACACTGGCCCTTGGTTAGTGTCCAAATGTTGATGACCTCACGTGACCTTGGTGACCTCATGTGACCGTTGCAGCCCCAAAAAGGTCAGAATTATAAAATTGCTATGTATCCCACATATGTCGATCGATTTTCATGACACTTGGATACAAAAGTCCCACATGTTGGTGACCTCATGTGACTTTTGTCCCCATTCACAACCGTAAGGGCGCGGCATACGACCCCTGCTTTCGTGAACGCTGTATTCTTTCATGTGAGTCTGGATACGGGACACCGTTAAAGCAAGAAAATGGGCAAGTAATTAGGGCGGGGGGTGATGTGTTGAAGCTATGTTACTAATATATACACTTCAAAATAACAGAGCAATTTTTGGTGTTAAAACCCAAACAACTTAAAACGTCAAGGAAAAATCTAATTCGTGGTCTAAATATTTTCGTTCTAGCAGAGCCGTTTTGTGTGGTTTTATGTGCACTTGTTCTTACTATGTTTGTCACATTTAACAAAATGGCATTTAAGCTTAATACTACTAAAAATGATGCATTTAAAAAAAAATAAATTGCTGTACTCTTTTACATTGGAAAAACATTTATCCGAATGTTGAACCATAGATAGTTGAGACTTCTTCATGGCCACCTTTATAAAAATTATGACAGGGCTGGGGATCGCTGTTATGAAAATGACCTCGTATAAGTTGCTCGGAAGGAATACTCCAGTATAAGGAAAAGCTAGTTGCCTAACTTGTCATTAATTTAATGCCAAATATTGAGATGTCGAATTGTCAACAACTCAGCAAGTCGACATTTGGCTATAAACCATCTGTCTATGGCAAGATAGACAAACAAACTAATAATAAATTCATATTTTAAAATTTGGTAGCGAAAACTGCAAATGTGGTAGCGAAACTTCATAATATCGGCAGGCAACCTAACTTTTAAAATTGAGGCCAGAAATACAATTTAGCCTCATAACTATGCGGTAGTAATAAATAAATAAATAAAATAAAGACAATAATGAGTGATGAAATTATACCAACGGTCGAGTAGTCCGGGACGGAGATAAGATGTCCGGAATCAAGTAAATTAGTAGAAGCTTCAATTATTATTAAAAAGCGACAATTTTCAGAGGGATTTTTCTGTCAAGAACTCGCTGGTTCCTGACCGTCTTTGTGGTGCTCCATTTCCCTATGCACGTTGGCGCTCAGAATGGATACAATGGAACCAGAGACACTCAGTATCCATTTAAGGGAACACAATTTGTAACTAAACACATCTAAAAAAAAGGAACTCCCCACCCCTGAAATTTTTCTGTCAAGTTTAAACGATACACCGTATTACCTATCATAGCTTATCATATGAGATATAATTGGAAGCGATGTTTATTTACGTGTATTTGGACACCTCATTTTTGGCGATCGACTGAGTATTGCTGTAGTTATGCAAAGTTGCACTACTAAACCCTATAGAGAAGGAGAATTAGTCATGCAGAGAAGAGGAGGATTGCACTGACTTCCATCTATAAACCTCCAGCCATTCCTTACATCTTGGATGCGCTATATTGACGTTTTTTTCTTTGGACGTTCTGTTATGACGTCTCGTGGATGTCAAAGGTCAGAAATACCTTTCAAACACAAATAAATGAGCCTTGTGCACAAGTGATCTGAATTTTATATAATATAACAGATTTAATGATTTGTATCAGATCTATTTGGTTCAAGAATTTGGTATGTCCAAAACAACATTACAAAATACAATTAACACAATTTATATGAATTGATACCTATTGACCAAATAATGTCCACTATTTCCACAAGATCGTTGCACGTTTCAACGATGAATTGTCCCAAGCGAAGACTCCAAAATACATCGCATAAGTTTCTCCCATAAAACTCTCAGGTCACTATATTCATGGAATCTTCTCGTCCTGAAGGTAATTTTGTCCACCAGTTCCAAGACCTGGAATCTGGATCTGGATCTGGATAGATACTTTCCAACACCCCCTATACATGGGGAAAAACGGAAAAAGTGCAATGGTAATGAAAGTGTGTGCTAATTAATAACTAGTTGATTTCCTTCTTGGAGTAGCTGTGCTTTGAAGTCTTTGGTGTTTTTGATATTGATGAGGCTTTTCTGGGCAGTTATTTCCACTCTTCCACTCAGGACAGTCCGTGGAACCATGCGTATTTATATGTGTCTGATTTGGGTCGATAATGTTTATAAAAAATGACTTGCTGTGTTGTCTTTCTGGTAGGATGGCGAGTTACCTGTGGCGCAGTAGCTTCCGGTTGGAATTGCGAGGTTACCCTGACGGCTTTGTGGAGAATTGAGAGACGACTTGATCTTCCTTTCTACGATGACAAAGTTCCCCACTCGACTCCTGTAGCATACGGGTTTTTCTCGACGACACTAATATTCTGCAATAACGGTCCGGTATTTTAAAAACAAGGGTTTTTCCTCGACGACACTAATATTCTGCAATACGTCCAGGTATTCTACCACCTCAGTCGGTCGATAATGTCCTCATTTAGGACCACAAAACTGGAATCTCTTTTGTATCCCAAAACTGAAGCTCTTCTGGTTTAAAGGACGACAGCAAACAATCAGGCTATTAGAGCTCCGGCGGCATCCAATATTTAAAAATTCTGGCATATGTACACACACAAATCTACCATTATTGTAGATTAAAACTAGCTATAAATATACGGTATAGCCTCCGAGAGCTTTGGTATAGCTCCTGATACAAGCTGCGACAACTACTGGCGAATCAAAACTTTTGCACCTCAACTTTCTCCCAGTTTTTTCACAAAGTTCCCCAGTCCTTAAATAGACATTACCACATCATCACTTATAAACATAACCTTGCCCTAGCTGACATGGAACTTCACATAAATTACATCATCTGAATTACATAACTTCACATATATACTTCTATGGGGGAATAGCCTCAGGGAATCTTGTGGCAGCACACATTGTGGTCAGTAAATACTGATTTCCTTCCCTGACTTGGTCTTTGGAAGTGGTCCTACTAGTGCAGTGGCGAAGACCTGAAAATTTAAGAGGCAACCCCTACCGGAGGTAATACAGCGGGGAATGATCTGATTTTACCGTCTGGATCTCTAGTTTTTTAAACGTGATGTTGTGGTTTGCAGCAACTTTGAATTAACCCTTTGTTTGCTGAAACAGTTGAAAAATTTACCTTTTTCCAATATTTAATTAATTTGATGGAACCATCCCGTTTAATTTTTACCTCTGGGGTTTAATCCTACGTATTACATTTAATATCCATATAGCACAATATTTTATGAGGTTTTAAGCTGCTATGGGGGTTAAGGGGGCTAAAAAATAACGCAAAATCCGGCCGAGTTCTTTGGCAACTTTTGAACCAAATAAAACATATTTTCAGTTGTGACCACAATACATAAGTATAACATGCTGGACGAGTTGTCATTTTAACCGTTCCTGGATCTCTAGTTTTGAAAGGGATGTTTTATTTTGCAGGTCACCTATGTCACAAACATGCTGAACTAACCACCCTTTCTTGCTGAACTTGGAAAATTGACCGTTTCAATTGGTTTACGTTATTTGATGAAATCAGGCCGGTTAATTTTTACCTCAGGTGGTTATACCTACGTATTTCAATTTAATATACATATAATCACTATCTTTTATAAGTTTTAAAGCTGCTATTGGGTTAAGGTGGCTAAAAATACCCAAACTTTGCCAATTTGGCAATTTTGACCAAACAAACCATAATTTTTAAGTATAGTGACCAACATACATAGTATAACATGCTGGGACTGGTGTCATTTTAACCGCCTGGATCTCTAGTTTTTGAAAAGTGATGTTGTAGCACTATGGGGAACATGCTGAACTAACCCTTGTATGCTGACACTTGTGAAATATGACCATTTTCAAATTTTGCTATTTCGGTAAAATCCCTCTGTTAATTTTTTACCACTGTTTGTTATACCTATAACAAAAATGTCAATAGTGCCCAAGTGCAGGACAACAGTTGTTGGGTACGGGTTTCTTCTCTCCAGCATTCTATATAATCTGTTTGTTACGGCAGCTATTCTAGCCCCAGATAGCCCACGCCCATAACTAAACCACCACCTTCCAACTGTTCGTTTCACACCCGCCGACATTATAATTACTATCACTATTATCCGGTGCGCAAATGTGACCCTGCATGTGAACAACAAGAAAAATATATTAGACGGGCACACCGGTCACTTGTAAAAAGAAAACTTATGCCAATATATCATTATTAGTGAAACAGACCCTGATTATTCGCATAATTTAATGGAGAGAAATTGCACAAAAAGTAATTTTGAATAAGAACATACTCCCAGGAAGTCTACTGAAGATAGAACTGTAAGCAAAATCACCTAGGTTATGCAAAAGTTTAAAAAAGAAGCAGACGCTGGGACCCTGACACGCTAGACAATATATAGTGATGGGCTCTTTAAAGGTACCTGAAAGAGACATTAGAATGGATTAAAAACGCCAATTAAATGGAAAAATATAGATAATAAAAATGCAGAGCAAAATGTGTAATCTGAACATGAAACAATACTCCCAGTAAGATACTATGAATAAAGAACCATTATGCAAAAGTACAGGGATGCAATGAATGGAAGAGGCTGGAACTGAATAAAGATTTCGAGACAAAGTATAACAACAACAGCGTAGAAGACCCCAATTACACCGAATTGAAATACACCCAATAACTGAATACAAACAATACTTCCAGGTAAGATACCAACTGAAGAAGAGATATGTAAACAAAACACTAACCCAAATGCGTATTAATTAATTAAAATGTGAATGTGAATTAAATAAAAGAGATGAGATGTTGAGGCCTGATATAAGCTTAAAGGCTGACGACTTCCACTACCCATTTCCTGGATTTTTCATCTGAAAAGCCGCCATACAGAGGCAGAAGTAGCCGCACCAATTCTAAATGTGGAGAGTAGGAATTAAGGCGCAGCCATGACTTTTTTTTTGAAGACCCAAGTTTTAGAATGGGACCAAATTGAAAAGTAGTAAGAGGATCCCCCCAAAATGCACAAATAAGGGCCCGGATTGGAAAGGCCTAATGTAAATAACAACTGCACTAGGGCATCCACAGGCCACAGGCACATTTGATTCATAATCTTGATAATGGCAGCACTTCCTAATTGATCTGTTTTGAGAAAATCTAGATTTATCTGAGGCATGAAGGAGACCCTCGGAAGGAAACGTTCTTTAGGCTGATTGCGCGTGAATTGTCACCCAATTTTTGCAAAAGTGAATCGCTTACCTCAAAAAACCGAAAAATGCCAATAAAAATGCTGCCTTGAAAAAGGAAATCTCGTATGAGATTTGCAGAATTGATGGCAAAACATCCAATAATTTACCCAAAATCTGAAAGGTTAATGGGACGTCTATTGTCAGTACGAGATCCAAGACGTCTGAACCTCCTTAACCTTACGCACAATGAAACAGTCTGAGGGATCGACCCAAGTGTGAACCCTTGTGGACAAAGAAGTGCGGAAATGAGCAAAAACATATGGTAGAGGGGCAGACCCTAATTGCTAAGGTATTGAGATAAAAGCAACAATGTCATGTTTTTCACGGGCAATCTCAACAAGGTAAATGTAATATGAAAGAAATGGAATTTGTCAACAGCCCTTCTATATAAGGAACCAGGTGCTTTCAGATACATGCTTTAAGGAACTGCTGAGGCTTTTGCCCTTAAGATTCCACTCCCCCTCCCCCCCACTCCCCCCCTTCCCCCCCCCCCCCCCCCCCCCCCCCCCCCCCCCCCCCCCCCCTGAGAAAAACTTGGACCTGGGTCCATGTCAACTCTGCTGAGGAGCTAAATATCGAAAGCGGCCCATCTGAAATCGAGAAAGAGCGTCAGCAATATTATTATTTACTCCTGGAAGTGTCTACGACAGAAGAAAAGTGTGATTTTAAACACTGAAGCACCAAAAAAAAACGGAGTAATTTTAGAATTTGGAATTTGACGTCTGGCCTGTTTGATAATTGCAATTACACTGGTATTGTCTGAACGAAAAGTGATACGCTGCCCCTAAGAAGGTGCCCCCATAGGAACCGACAGCAACCACTAGAGCGGCAACACACATTCAAACCAAGCGATTTGAAATACATTGAGCACTGAAAAACTATGGGCCACTTCCCCTGAAACCACGCCTTGAAAAAAGCCACCAAAATCCCTAACCCCCCACTTGCATCTGTAAAAAGTTGTAAGTCGCTTCCTAGTGACCATGATTGCTCTGGCATGATGCGAAGTACCATTAAAAATTCACTAAAAAATAAGAGCCAATATGGAGGGCACCCGTAGCACAGCTGATAACCTAACTTTATAACCATGATTTCTTAATTCCGCATGTTAGGTCGATCAGCGACGTAGAAAAGGGTAGCCTGTGGGAATAGCGTTACAGACGAACGATAACGACTCTATCAAGGATTGCAGCTCCTTTAGCGAGATTTTATCTAAGGATAAGATGTACAACTTTTGCCTTATTGAAACTTAAACTTCTCCTGAGGAATTGAAATTTGTTGAAGAATGGGAATCAATTTGCAGCCCTAAATACACCAACTAGAGTTGGCCTACAGATTTTAATGGCTAAAGGAACGCCTAAAATCCCGCAACCGATTCAAACACTTCAAACAGACGGAAGCAGAGGAAGCGCTAGATCTATTTGAATTTCCTGCGAGGAGGAAATCATCATCGAAGTGGCAGATTAAATCGGTATTCGCTGCTTTTTTGGCTGCCCACTCTATAAAAGTAGAGAATGTTCAAACAAAGGCCGGTGAAGATGAAGCACCCATTGGGAGGGCCTTGCAACGTAAAATCACAACCGACTATTTCTAACAAATTGAAAATCATCAGGATGCACTGGAAGAAGCCGAAATGCCGATTCGATATCGGCCTTGCCATAGGCACCTTTGCCTACTTCTCATTACTTAGTGTAACGCAACATCAAAGATGGTGTAATGACTTACAAAAATTACGATCAATGCCGTCATTGACTGAATCCCGATAGGATACGATAGATGTTGAATCATCCAATTACTGGCTCCGCTTTGGAATAAGCCATAGGGGAAAACAATAAATTTGAGAGGTCTAACCTTGAAGGCCCTGCTATCCTTCCCAATTTAATTTCTTATTTCAATTTTTCAAGGGCTTGATCCTTTAATTGAGTAAAATTGCACTCAAATTTGGAGAATCTTGGCAACCCTTTCCCCAAAATAAACCCAATTTAAAACCTGAAGAGAAACATTCTCTCAAAATCTCTGCAGAATGTTTGTTGGGTAAATGTCAATAAAGGAAGCAGCTCATTCTTTGGAGAGAATTATTGGAGAAGGGTATTTAGGCACAAGCAAAGGGAGCCTTGAGGACACAGGAACTATGAGGGAGTTTAGGATTAGCAATTTGTTCACTCTTTGCTCCATGACCACCGCCGCAATGCACACCATTTGTGGGCTAATTAATTGCTGCCGATCGCAGCCTTGCCTATTGAAGTCGAAGCAAATTCTCTCCAAGGTTGCTTTCTTTCTAAGTGAGACGTCGGAAAAATTCCTGGCATAGTCTTTGAAGGGGCACGAAAAAGGTCTAACTGACCGACCCTGCGAAAAACCCTTAGAGGAGGGAGGCCACACTTTAAAAGGCTTGAGCCAAAATTTAGGGGAATACCTTTCCAATGAAGGTGGCACAACGTACAGCGCCATAATTCCCCATCATTATATAGAAATGGACCTATGGGTGAGCTGCTGCCTCTTCTAAATGAATGGTCGCAACGGCCGCCAAGCCCCAAACCCCCATAACGGCTAGCAGCAGTGCGTACAAGCTGCGCATATTTTAAAAGCTCTTGCGTACGTTCCGGATGAGCACCTACAAAAACACTGGACATAAAAAGCAGAATGAATTTGTCCATGAATAAATGGACGTTATTGATTTCTTTGTCTTTTCTGCCAAACAAATTTACTGCCACATCAACAGCAAGAGACATCTCCTTAGTCTCCCCACCCATGTTTTCATGCGTGCTAGTATCACCCAAATCAACAAACTTCACTATTTATTATTGGAAACAAGGGAAAGAGGCAAAGTTTGCCCAGCACCAGAGGGGCACATAACGAGGTTAATGGGATTGCAGACTGCTTACGTTTTGACTTAAGACATTAAGCATTGAAACATCGCCAGAGGCGGTACCACTTAAATTACTGACATTTGATTGGTAGGTAAATGACTCGACAAAATACTAAGTGAGCTAGTATTGTCAGTATTTTGCACTTGACCTAAGGAAGTATATTCCACCAGAAATTCATGGCCTGTCCGCGTGGAAGAAGCATGTCACTGCTAGAAATCATCCTCCTACCAGAATCAAATCCAGTAACGTACCAGTTCCAAGAAGGATTTGATCACTCGAGGCCAGCTGCACTAGCGGACGGCAATGGTAACCTGGAAGTTCCTGACACAAGATTGGATGGTTTACCTGTGAATAGGGTTGTTCTTTTTTTTTTGTTTTAGTGCATTGAACGCCACCTGATGGTCCGGAAAAGTCCGTGCCAGCTGTAATGGTTGTGCGATGAGATTTTCGCTCGTTGCCAAATTCGTCATTCTTGTCGAATTCACACGGCCGCGGTTACCACCTCAGGTAGATGCTTTTGGTGCTCGTGCCCGACAACATCCTCCGTAACAGAGGACGACTTCAGGGAATGTCTCCAGCCTCGGCGAGCTCTAGAAGAAATATCCGGCATTACCAGATGATTTCGAGGAGAGGTTTGTAGACCCTTGGAGTTTGTACCATGTTTACGACGCCATTTCCATTGCTGGCTTGATCGGTGTTTCTAGGAGAATTTTCACTTACTCTCCGATTCATCGCCCGAGTTCGGGATCTCGTTTCTCTGACCGAATCAAGATTTGCAGCCGACGCTGAACGTTTACGTCCTCTGGAACGTCCCGAACCCGATCCTCTTCTGCCCATGATATTTGAGGAAGTCGGTTTGATTAGACAAAAAAAAATTTGGACCTTACTCCTTGGAAAAGGCAGATTGCGATGGAACAGGCGAAACAAAACAAGAAAAAGACCGACCTGAAGAGCATGTCATTGGTCTAGCCACACAATCCAAAAAGCACACACCGGATTGGTCAAAACAAATGTGTAACTAGGGACGCCAAAAAATATGCAAAAGGGAAAGGGATGGAACAGACTATTCTTCTCCAGGGGCAAATGCATTTATTTTTTCAGACAAGGAATAATGTTATTGTTTGGGTATAGAGTAATCAATTTCGCTACTTTTTCCATGAAATGTCGAAAAAAGTCTATATATATATGATATTCAAACATATCTGTACTGATTGGTTGCTTCAGTAATTCAAATACCCAATTGCATTTAGTCAAATGTGTAATTGAGCAATCCAACCATAAAAAAAAAACTGGGGCGTGTTGGTGGTCAACACAACGATGGCTACAATTTAAACGGCTTGTAAATTGTGTTTAAAAGGTCATGGCCCGATCGCTACTAGCCTCGTTCCCAGAAGCCACAGATTTTACCGGAAGTGGTCAACATTTTGGTATCAGGAAGAAAACTACTATTGTCGGCCAATATTAATTTGACACGGTACTCTATGGGGCTTACAAAAATCCACGTTTTTAGCTCTCGCAGCAAAAAAACGGATGAAATTGGAGCGAAACTTGTACAGAGGGGGTGTTCGAGTGAAGGCCAATCTATTAAGATGAAAAAACTTCATATTCTTAAATCGGCATCCCCCTTAACGTAGCGAATATACACAGTTATGCTCAGACAATCAGTTACATGCACAGATGCAGGAGATACATGTATATACAAGCCAGACAACGCACATTTTCATGTTTACTGTACATAGGTAAAACAACTATCACTTGGCACAATAACAACAAGGGAATATAACTGGTTAATAGTTAGACCCTCTCAGGGTCTGTGGTATAAACGACTGGAAGGAAGGGACTACACAAATCTCTCTGAACAGAGCCAAGGCTGTGGGACAGCTAGTTAATAGTACGCGATTTCAACAGCAACCCACTACCTAGGAATATGACGACTGAAACAGCCGAGGTGAGAAATGTTAATCATGGAAGCGATGACATATAGACTTCATCAATCGGGTGAAGACCACGCCCCCTGTGGCTTAGCTTCATTGATTATGAGACGGCTTGACAACGTGAGATTCCCAACTGTATCCAAAGCGCTTGTGACCAGGCCAGTGGCCAAGCAATATATAGATATAATTAAGGAAATTTACAGCAAGCGACTGCTAACATTCAACTCCACAAAGAGAAGCAAAATATCAACAGAGGGAGGTCAGACAAGGAGACACTATGTCGCCTAAACTTTTCAACGCGGCTCCGGAAGCCATCATTCGCAAGCTAAATTGGGAACAACAACGGTCTAAACATAATGTGTGCAAGAGGTCTCTGAACCATCATGCTCCGGTTTGCAGATGAGATTGTTACTTTTCTGAAGACCCAAATTAACTGTTTAGAACAAAGAATGTTTCAACCCAAAAAAGGACAGAGCGGGAAGGAAACACTGCGAGAAACGGCGCGGGTGGTGGGATTTTTGAGCCGCCCCGAACGAAATTGAAACCACAATACATGATACTAAAATTCTTCTTCTTATTAGTGTCCAACCACGGTGGTTCTCAAAATATGATACAGCCAGAGATGAGTGCAACACCCGGCCGCTCCCACCTGAACTCCGCAAGCGTCCCTGCCCGTGACCGCCGCCTCCACGCAACGGGCCAGACCAAGAGATGTCCCACCGACTGTGCGAACGATCCACAAAACAGGTGGGGTAGTGTCCCTGATCTGCTTCCAGGTAGCCCCATTCTGCCAAGGAAACCTTAGATCGGCCAACTATGGCTCCTCCAACGGGCCAAGGCACCGCCACTCAGCCCACGAGGATTCAGCCCCAGGCGGCAGCATGGCTCACCAGGTCATACCAATAGATGCCACCTGGCTGACGGCAGGCCTCCCTCCCACAAGGCGACTCCCCAAACTCCAAGAGACTGCCTCAAGAGGCCGGACTTCGTTCAAGAAAAACACTCTCGGACCCATGGGACCGGCCAGCACAGGCACTATCGTACAATTCCAAAAACAGGCGCCCCACATCAGACCCCGGCAGCCACCTCCGCCTGCCCGCCACGCCAGACGGACGCCCGGTGGAGCAATTCCCGCCAGGATGTCCTCCGCCGGTGCCGGACGGAGGCCATCCCCCGACAAGCCGGCAGGAGGAATCAAACGCCGACCACAGACCTCTCGATATGGGCCGATCACTCCAACACAGGGGCAAGCACACCCCGCAACAATGAGCAGCAACAGGGCAAGCGCCGTCGTTCTCAGGGCCCGAGGCACGAGCACCCCGTCCTACATCCTGTGCACCAATTCCAAGACCGTCTGCACAAACAAAACGATCAGGTCCAGCACTCCAGGTTGGTCATCGCACAGATGCCAAAAGGAGAAGCGGAATGCACGCCCCCCCCCCCCCGCGGCACAGTCCACCCCTAGCCCACGCCAACGGCTCTCCCTCGCTCCCAGCCGAACAAAAGAACATCATGCCCGACAGCAATCCCCCGACAAGCTTTCCAGGACCCATGAGCAGCATCCGTGACCGCAGTGCAGCAGGCCGCCGAAAGGTCGAACTAACCCACCCCGGGCCACCCACAGCACCCTCAAAACCCTCCTCAACGTGTTGAGCCGGGTTGAGCACCTGGCTTGCCGTTGACCCGCCCGGCCGGAAAAAACCCTCCGCTCGCTCGCTCGCTCCGGCATGAGGCGTTCGTCCACCACAGGTGCGACACGAAACGTTTAGTAGGAGAAGTTCATAGAGCCTTATTGCGAGGTATGGCCGAGGAGTGTATATGGTCTGTAGCTCTGACTGTATGGTCTGTTAGCTCTTGGGTACTAAAATGAGCAGTGAAAGAAGTACACATCAAAGCCAAGATAACCATTTTCAGGAGTAAAATAATTATAGAACCAGAAAATACCTGGGATAAAAAAGTAGCATAAACATAAATAGAACGTTTGGGGACTAAGCATGCGTTTCATTTACAGAATAGGATAAAAAGGTGAAGCGCACCTGATGATGAAATAAGTTAGCAAAACCCATATTGAAAAAAAAACCAACCAACTGATATACTGGTAATGAGAAAAATATCCAAATTACATAAGTATAGAAACATTTTAGCCGTTAAATAGAAAACAGATGTGCGGCCCCATTAACCACAAAATCATATAAAAGGAAATAGTTTTTGACAATTTTTCATAAGCTGGAGCGGGTACATTAACATTTTAGGTGAGGCAGTATGTAGCTCTTGATGCGTTTTTTGAGTTCTTAGATAATGAACGCCAGGGATGAGGTGCGACAATTCGAAAAAGTGGACCTCTTTTTCACAAACGTTTATGAAATTGGGGTGGGGAGTGCCGGATTATATTGTATCAAATGTTTTTCAATCATATTTTTGAAATATTTCAGCCTTTGTGGAATGGTAGAAGGAACTACTATGACTCTTTGGATTATGTTCACCAACCACATTAAAAGTATAGCTCCAAGTTTTTGGGTCACTCTGTAAATGGTGGATACAACAATAACCATAATGAAGATGACAGACTGAAATACATGTATATGTATACAAAAGATTCCCATAGGTCTTGTTTTACGTTTAGGCTATCCCGTACATAAACGTCCACACCGACTGCAGCACGTTTAGTCAAGGAACTATTTTAGATATATCATCAAGGTCGCGGTTGTCTTTATACATCTCGCGCTGCAAATCATTTCATTTTCGTTAGTTTTGTTTGCTGATGATTTGAGTATTCTTCATGTCACATCCACCAATCAGAATATTCTCTAAATATACAGTAGAATTAGAAACACTTCAACACAAACTTACACTAAGTTAAAACTAACAACACTAAATTGGCCTAAAATAAGCCACTGACTTCAATTGGTTTTGTAAATTACATGACCGTTGTGAATGGCTAGTAATTACCGATTGTTGTATTTTCTTGCTGTAAATGATGTTTTGTCGATTTTGCTGATCTCGAAGAGCCAACCTTGTAATGTATTGAAAATTCACTGACAACACACTAACTGATTCAATGCCTTTAAAACTTTTTTAAATAACTGTTGCTGGTGATGGTGGACTATAAATTTTGATTGCATGACACCATACAATTTATACTGCTTATAAATTGAGCTTGTAGATTGGTTAAAACGTCTATCAGTGATTGGAAATAGTATCACCCATTTATGAAGAGTGAGCAACGTACTATTTAGTCCGTCATAATACCTCAAGCCGTAAATAGTACCCCCAAGCCGTAAATAGTACTGGCTGGTGATTGCGCATGCGCGTAACGCATCGAAAGGTAATTTTACGGACGTAAATAGTACTTGGGGCTCGAACCTCGCTGTGTCAAGGCGACCTTGCATGTATGAAAGATGAAAATCATGAAAATTTATTAATGAGTATATAGGAACAATATACTGCCTTATCGAGCCTCTAGCTAAAAACTATGGTCCGACCTCAGTGACATCAAGTACGGCCACTAGTTTCACCCTCAGGAAATAGTAGTCGGTCAGCGTCTTGACAGACGACGAAATTGCTGCATAATACAAAATAAAAGATGCACAAACAGCGAGTGTCATCCGGAAGGCCAACTGAACATCTTTAAGACAACTGTGGAAAAGGACTTTATCTCGTGGAAAGCGCTATATTGTGCCGACTTGGACGAGTTGTTTGGGTAATTTTACGCCGAGGTTCGTAAACGGGATGGTGATTCTATGCAAAGAAAAACTTACAGTCAACACGATATGGTCTCCAAAAGGCACATTTGAAAACTAGAGAAAGGTTGACATTGTCAACGATAAAGAGTTTAAGCACTCAAACATGATCTACAAGAGCATGTTAGTAGCTTGTTGGTGAAGCTAAAGAGATGGAAAAGGCGAGGGTACAACAAAAGAAGTGATCTATCCTGAAGACAGGGCAAGATTTTTTTTGTCTAATCAACGCGCCGCAGGGCTGCAAAACAAGTCTTCTAGACTACATGGCATTGCTTCTACTGTGCCAAAGGGGTGGGTAAACCTACCCAAATGACAAAGAGTTTGTAGAGGCCCTAGTGGATTGAGGTATGTTGACGTTGACAGTAGAAAAATTGACCAAACTGAACGTGGGAAGGGGATCAAGTTCCGGCAAGGGGGAGGATGTTATGAAACCCCAAATTAATCCTGTCGTTGCCCCGTAACCAGCTTTGAAAGTATGTGCGCTCTGCACCCAAAACTTTGATGCTTTATGGCCAGCGCCCAAAAAGCTGAGGCAAAGGAAAGGTGGTATGACAATATTCCAATTGTAAAAACACACTCTCAGCAAAACTAATGACCACCAAATTTGTGTTCTTGGGCCAAGGAAAAGGAATTGTTCATTACCCCTCCATACACTGTCTGTGTGCAATTAGCATACAGGTCTAAACTCGCGGTGTTTGAAGCGCTGAAATATGGCCCTCTCAGGTCATAAGTCAGAAGCCAGCAGTCGAGCTACTACAACACTAGTGACGAAAATAAAAGTGCAACATATCAAGCATAATGCCATCGTCTGTAGGCCTAGTGGAACGTCAGTTGACATGAGCGGCATCCTCTTCCACGAGCTCTTCAAACATGGTAGTTTCTGTGGAAAATTCTGGTTGTGCTTCTTTTGAACCATCCACAAACACAGTCACGCGTACCTCCAGCCTTGTTAACATGACTTTGTGGTTTTCCCTTCCCGTATAAAACTCCGATCCAATTTTTGCAAATTCAGAAAACGCCTGGCCTTATTTAACTCGCAGTGGAAGCATGGAACATAGACCATGTGAAATTGCAGACCTCAATAGGCGTGTAAATAGAGTGAATTCTCGCCCATTGTTGTTTTAGGGAGGGGAATATGCTCCACTCCTTATGACATTATTTATATCAGACGTGTGAACCAATGAATGAAGTTGGAGAGCGCCTTGAACAAGGGTAACACTACCCCAGTCACTCTTCCATCATGTGATCGAGATTGATGGGGATTGGTTGTTGTCATCTTCCCAGGAGGCTATGGTGTAAAGGGTTACAATCTCCTGTGGCATGTTGGAGGGATGTGATTCTGGCCCTGGGACAAATCATATACCAGTGTAAAAAATACTACACGTTCATTTTATAATTTGTCCGTTAAATCACCAGTAGAATTCACAACAAAAAGAGAAATTGTAAATATGTTTCAGGACTGTTTAATGTTTGCTTTTATTTCGATAAATGTTAAGAATTTTTATTTGGATACTTCAAAGAGCACATTTTGGAGTTAATAACAAGCCTTGAAATGTGATTGTTTGGTGTAACACTGAATAACTTTGAACTCTGATGACTGAACATTGGATTCCATTAACAAGATAGGAAGTTTGGGCACTGAGAGACAAATTCACAAGCAAGAATGTGCAAAAAAAGTCAGGATTTCTTATGCCCATTACCTCATAACTAGTTATAAGGTGTTATTGTAATAAAACAAAATATCATGCTATGTCGGGGAAAGAGGGCAACTATTTTCCCTCCAACCCCCAAAAGTAGTATTGTAGATATCCAATTTCCAATGATCGATTGGAAAATGTCTCCACTATTAAAACCATATCCACAATCCTGCTGACAGAATGCGATGTGGCGATTTTGAAATGACAAAAAAAAATCCGGGAAAAACAAATGCCACGATTGGCTGTGCTAAAACACTAGAACCAAACAATGACCACGCTACAACCCAGCGTTTCGGAACTAGACATAGATGCCATGTGTTGCGTATGGCCAGATGAAGGGGCTACCTGTACATTTGTAGAGGTGTGCGCATCCCCCGGGGCGCATAATTAGTGAGTACCATTAGTGCCTAAAATTATTTAATTATAGGAAGATGAAAGAGGAAGGAAAATAATGCGCCCTGTGTGGGGTTCGAACCCCATCGCAGGGAAAAGTTAATGCACGAGTACAGACTAACCGACTGCGCCACGCGGATTTTTTTGTGTGGTGTGTGGTTGAAAAATCTAAGACTTCAATCTTACCTAAAAAATTGTTAAAAAAAGTAAAAACGCCACTGGCGTTTTATTTTCTAAATCTACACTTTTGCGTACGGAATGATTCGATCGTAAAATCTAAATAAAAAGATCACCTTTTCACTTACGATCCACTTCATCTTGAAGTGTAATTTTTTTGGGTGACGTTTCCGAGCATACGAATGCTTCCGAAGACGAAGAAAGAACGCGCGACAAAACATGTTGATCTGACATGTGATGTTCTGCTCTATGACGTCGTAGTGAGTCACGGGTCTATTAAACTAAAATCACAAAATTCACTTTTTTGCTCAGATGTATGCGGTTTCGTATGCTTTTCAGCATTTTCAACCCTGTTGAAAACCATTCTAAGGCGTTCCATGCGATAGAAATTTCAAAGATGTTGGCTAAATCATAGATATCTGGGGATTTTAGGTCATACCTGATATTTTACTACGAAAGTAATGATAGAGTTCGTTAAATGCCTAGTCGGGTGCTGCGCCACCTACGGTGGTTCCGGGAACATTGCGGCTAGCAACAGTAAGCGGGTGGGGGGGGGTTTTTTTTTTTTCATGAGGTCAATTTCGCGATGATAAATCAGTTTAATGGAATAAATCATGACCTACGTGTTAAATTAAACGATTTGCTCCACCCGTGGTGCCCAATCTAGTAACTGGTCTCCGTTCTTTGAATATTTTCTATGCAGAATTAGGAATAAAGCTAGGTGGTTTGTATTCAATTTTGGTATCAATTGAAGGAGGACCCAGCTATGTTGCTACCAAAATCATAAGCAGCGGTGTTTAATTCTCGGTAATGGTGGTGGTGTGGTGGGTGTGGGTGTGTGGTGTGTGGGGGGGGGTATCCACCTTTGGTGAACGGTATCGCTGAGCGTTAAACATGATGACTTGCAGGATAAGCTAAGGCCTTACTATTACACTGTATGTTCTTATTCTTTTCACACTTAAAGAGATCATTTGTTTTGTTGGCCAATTTGACATTACATGAAAGGTCATTCAGTGAGGGTGTGACTAATATCTTGTACAGACAGCTGTGGTGTTTGACGAAACAAAAAGCAGTGTCATCAGTGTACAAATATATTTTAGAGGGACTTTTGTTAAAATGAGCGTAAAAGCGCTGAACAAAGATACCGAAAGAAGGTCTCATACTGTACTCTTGGGGAACCACAAAGGGAAGAAAATAAGTATTCGCAGCTGACTACCATCCATTTTGCACACTTGCCTGCTAACTAATATGAGATTAAGAGGGGAAACTCCAACTTGTTACACCACACATTCCAAGCCCACGTACTACTTACAAGGGGTTTCTATTTAATGGAGATAGCCAAATATGTCCTTATCTACGTGAGATTTGATTCTTCTACAAGTATTACAATTGCAACGCTGTTTTCCATACCCTGGAATACATGTCCATACAAAAACATAATACCGAATGTTGCTATTTCGTCCAGTCTTCACGTCCAATATTCCAAGAAAGTTGGTCATCTCTGATCGTTCTGATAAATCATATCCCGAAGCGTGGTAGATTGATTCACATTGGTGACCTTGGTATATAAGTTTTCCGTGAAGCAAATATTATCACTATGAGCAGGATTGCAAAATAATAAATATATGCTATGTTCAAACAATAATTTCATGTGGTGATTTCAATAGTTGAAAAAAACTTACAAAAATAGTCTGGGTTAAAAATTTCAAAACTTTGTATTATTGTATGCTTATTTGTTATCTTACACACCTTCAAAACGTTTTCATTCTACAACCAAGGGCACATATTATGGAAATGTAGGCCTTCAAAGTCTAAGCCCTTTATAAACATAAAATATCAAAAATATATATATAAAATTGTTATTCATGGTTTTGACGTAGTTTTTTATTTGCTGAAGTAAGACTAAAAGGAATTTCAGGATTGAACGAAAAAATAAGCGCTGTCCGAAGACGTTCATATGTACTTCTAAAGAACAAAGTTGAAGATGCACCAGTAAGTACCATTACATGTCCCAGAAATTCAGGTCATAGTCAAAACGTTGAGGGCGCAAACCTCAACGTTAGTTTATCCGTTCCAGACGATGCGGCCAGCATCATTCAATTATAGCCACCACTCAAAATATCAAAAAGCAGTACGCAATACGGTTAACATACCGTGCAAACACTGTTGATTGATTTGAAAAGCATTTACAATAAAGGGAGTTACATACATGTACAATGGATGAAATGTCTTGTAGTAGCTGGTCAAATAAGTTGGCAAATTCATGGGTGAAAACACTAACACAGTGCCAAACACTTTGAAAGTTATTTTAAAGATAATAAAATTTTTTTTTTAAGTTGGTTAAATTTAGGTTTTTTTAAGTATTTAAAATAAAAAACACTTTAATTGTAATTTGTGTCACCCTGCGACAAGCATTTTTTGTTGGTGTGTTTAAATACAGAGTTTCGTTTGTAATTTTTGTTATCTAATCCTTGATTTGTACCAATAAATGTCAAGTATTAGTGACTCAAGATTCTTGAGTATCACTACTCATTACTAGTATGTCTTCTATTAATTACAGAATCAGAGGTAAAAAGGCTATGTCACAAGATGATAAATGCGTGATACCAGAAATGGTAAAATGTATGATAATGATGAGGTTCCTTATAACTTTGACATTAAGGACAATTTTGAAGTCTGGGGTCTAGATCATTCCGTTTTTAAAAGTGTATTTTTACAACAATACAAATATGCCCGAGTAATGTCAAAGCAATATCACTCATTGCAATATGCCCCGGCCTTTTAACATCCTTACTTCTAAAAATTGGTAGATGACCGGCCCCAATATATCTGCAAGGGGCTTTCCAATCTCAAAATGAATGAACTTAATAGTAGTTGTTTCGTGGAAAAGGCATGCAACCACTCACAAGAACTGCATAGTGCCCGTTCGTCATCATCTGTTATGTGGTTAACAATCGTTATTAATCCAATTCTTCTTCTTATCGTGTCCCAGACACTGATCTGATCCAGCCAGAGGTGTGTACGATGTCTGGCTGCTTAACTGAATTCTGCAAGGTCCTTGTCTGTGCATTGTTGCTTCAGCATTGGGCAGACCAAGAGATGGTACATTGCCTGTGGTGCAGTTCCGCAATCACAGGTAGTGTCCTGATCTGCTTCCAGGTAGTCCCACTACTGCAAGGAAACCTTAGATTATTCCAATGAAGAAAAAGGATACTCGCTATATTGTAAGTTTCAAGCCTATAGATATCTGTATGAAAATTTGATAGGAGCAAAAGCAACATTTAAAATGATACAAAGGTGGAGTCCACCTTTGTATAATTATAAATTATACTTCGTATATTCCCTCGATAGATAAGACTTATACGAGCCACACACTGTTAAAAATAAACCTGCAAAAAACAGGGATTTCACTGGCAGCTGGGACTCACAACGTGCAGAACGTAAAATAACTGGAGCTAACATACGAAACCATTGCAAGGAGCGTAAAATAACGGCGTAAAATCTCAGCTTTAACGTTATTATAGGTTTTTGACTTGTTTAAACAATCCTCTGACCAAATTTTCACGTTGTAGCTATGGCATCATACAAACGTTGTATTTACGTTACCACGTGGTTGTAAAAAGTTATATTTCAGGCAAACAATTTTGAGAAAAAAGGCAATAAACAAAGGGAACACGTGAAGAAATAAAAAATTAAACCAGTTTATACACTTTGTTTTATATGGTTATGTACACATTCTAATGTCACCAATTACTTAATCATCATATGAATAAACTTAATACATGTACCTTACATAGATTCGAACCTGGGCCTTTAGATTACAAGTCCTATACCCTATCCATTACACTACATGGCTTTAATGATAACAGATGCTAAAATTAAATATATATATGTGTGTACCGCTTTTTTCAATGACGTTACTTACGACGTTATTTAACACATTTTATAGGCAAAACAATTTTCATAGTTCATATTCTTACATTAAAAACAAGTAAGTTACAAAAGAACATAATATTAAGGGAAAATATAATAACGTTCAGCGTTCTGCTTCCAAATTGTAATTTTATGTTAGGTATAGGTAATAATCGTGAAGATTATTGAATAATTGGGGTTACCGTAGTTCAAAAGGTAAAGTCTGGTAAAATTAGGAACATTTTTAACAGTGCAGATCTGCTATAGAACTTATGAAATATTGTTGCACTATAGACCAGTCCGCAGTCCTGAGAATATCTGGAATAGAAACTCCTCTACTTCTGGGATACAAGAAATCCATTTAAAACAAACTCCTACGAGTGATAGAAAACCAATAATAGTTAATAATTTTTATATTGCTTGTTTTATAGTAATTTGGTCACTTCCTGATTTATCAACAATCTTGTATATTGTTCTCCACTTTGGTCACTGCCTGAGCGGGCAGGCAAATAAAATCCATCCGCATGACCAGAAAAGTGCGTTTAGAATGCGACAATCCTGGTTTATCCTTAACCAAGCCGGACGAGAAAATCTCAAACTTCCCGTTTGAAATGCTTTGTTCATATTGGGTACTTAGCACCAAAAATGGCCTATACTTTTTGGTCACAGACTCAACTGATCGATGTCGTAGCTGACTGCCAAAAGACCCACTGCCTCCAGAGTATTGCATATTATTATATGCATAAGATTTTAATATTTCTTATATAGCGCTTAATCAACTTCAACTTCAACTTTATTTCCATAAAAATCATGTTACACAAAAAACAAATTACAGAAACAAAATTTATGGAGGAGTTGACCAAAAGGCCAATAAGACCAGATTGGGGTCAACCCCTAAAAGTAATGTTACAACATATCTTAAGATAAAGACATACAATCAACAAAACACGAAAAAACGGCCAGTGATCAATGCACCCTGATTTAAATTGCTCAAATTGCCATCAACAGCATATTGCAGTAAAAATAAATAATGCAAAAACTATTCTTTATATTTGGAAATAAGTTCAATTTTAAATTGTGAGTGAGGTACTGATTTCGAATTTTGTAGATGTTTCCCCAAATTGTTCCACAGAATAGGACCGGATGTTCGCACGGATTGATCCGTGAAAACTTTCTTATTTCTCTTAAGATTGTAGTTGTTAATATTTCTCGGGCCATACTTGTGAATGTCAGACCGTTTGCTAAATAGCCGTTAATATACTCGGCAATTTGTTAATGGAATACTTGTACATAAATATACCAAGCTCTAGTTTGTATATATCTCCTATATTTAAGGCGTTATATCTGGTAAATAAGGGTGCAGTATGGCTTCTGTAATGGCTATTTGATATTGTCCTCACTGCCCATTTTTGAAGCTTTATTAATTTATCTAGGTACATTTTACAAGTGTTCCCCCATATTAAGATTCCATAATTTATATAAGGCAAAATTAGAGTACAGTATAGAGAGTAAAGTATACATTCCGGTATAAAATGTTTTAATTTGTTTAAAACACCAATGTTTTTTTAGATTGTTTTGGATAGATTATCAATATGACATTTCCAAGTAAGGTTTTCATCTATTAATACACCGAGAAATTTTGTAATACTTACTCTTTCAAGATCTGTGTTATCCAAGGTTATTCTATGTTCATTGTCATTACCAGTAAATTCATTCCTCGTAGTGAGTTTCGGTGTACTCAATACCATGTAATTTGTTTTACTGGCGTTTACTGATAGTTTATTGGCTTTGAACCAGTTGCTTACTTCTCTTAATTCTTTATTTAGAAACTCAATCTTGCTGGCAATGTCTTTGTGCGAATACAATATTGTGGTGTCGTCAGCAAACAAAATGAAATCTAATACAGATGAAGTGTTACAAATATCGTTAATATAGAGTATAAATAGCAATGGGCCTAATATTGAACCCTGAGGTACACCACAAATAATGCTTCTTAGTTCAGATTCACATGACTGATAATACACATACTGTTTTCTATTACTTAAGTAGTTTGTAAACCATGCGTAAACAACTCCACGAAACCAATAATGTTCCAGTTTATGTAGTAATATCTTATGATTACTGGTGCCAAATGCTTTGGATAATCAAAAACTATCCAATTTAAGATTCGTTATTTTCTACTCTACTGCTTTGGTACTTTTACAACCAGTTGAATAATTGCCATGTATGTGGAGTGGTTTGCTCGGAAGCCAAACTGTTTTTCATTTAGTATTTTATGTCTGTCTATAAAATTCATACACCTATTAAAGACTAATCGTTCAAGTATTTGGAAAAACACGGTAAAACTGACACAGGGCGGTAATTGGAAAACATTTCGGCATCATCTTTTTTATAAATTGGTGTAACCCTCGCAACTTTAAGTTTTTCTGGGACTACACCTGTTGATATCGATAAGTTGAATATTGTGGTAAGTGGTATTGTGGTTAGCCCCCGTAAATAGGCTCAAAGCGCGGTTGACAATTATTATTACGCCGCCTTCAAGAAATCGTCAATCATTTCGCTTCATTTAGGTGGCTGCTCAAAGGCATGCCTTTATACAAGCGCACAAGCCTATCAGCAGCTCCCCAGATTTCGCTTGGGTAGACGAGGCAATTGAGATTAAGTATCTTGCCCAAGGACACAAACACGTTGACCACAGATCAGTGGGGCTCGAACTCACGATTGTCTGTTACCAGCATGGTTAAAATAGAAGCATGCAGAGTAGATGTATTCAAAGAACTACTGCCTCTCGAGGGCATTGCATATTATTATATGTAGGCTCTATGCATAGGCTTTTATTACCAGCATGGTTAAAAAATACGCGGAGTATAGATGTACAAGAGCTATTGCTTCAGCAATATCGTGTTATACAACCCACTTTTTTCCCGCCAAAAACATTCACGTACAAAAGTATAGGCTTTATTCCGTTGAATGTATTGGCGGGAGAAGAGTGGGTCGTGAAACACGAGAATGCCATTGCTTCTTGAGTATTGCATATTATTAAATACATAGGGCTTTGACATATATGTTCAGGTTCACTGAATTCATTCAACTCTGCAGCCTGAACTCCGCCCGGTCGACACCGCCAACCGAAGCATCGGGCAGGCACAGCTGCCAAATTTTGCGGGTTAGAAATAACATTACCTGGTTCATGAACTTGGCGTTGATTTCCAATACTATCTGAGCAACCACTCCACCTGACTACGCAAATATCGCACTTCATCTTCTACTTGATCCTGGACAATCGGCGGTAAAAATCTGATGGCAAATACCACTCAGATACCACTGGAAATCTTCGTAGTATAAACGTTCGACGTTGAACTGGACTCGATGAAAAACGTAAACATCACGTCTGACGCTCGTCGGAGGATTATCGACTGAAAACGCACTCACACACTTGAAGGTGAACCCTTGGGAGATACCGCAGAAACCACTGGACAATAAACGAATACGTACATTTTCAGCACAGTCAGACTAACTTCTCTGCTAACAACAAAATTATTTTGAAAATATAACGTTTAGGAGAATCCATATGCGACTGACTGAACGTCACTTTTTTTCAGCCTGGACAGCGCTAGCTACTGCAGAAAGAGTAACTCTCGGTCCAGGCACGTAGCCAGCCCGGTGGTTCCGAGGGGGCAATCTCCCGCTACGTGCAACAAATGTCCCGATCACAAGCAAAAATTTCCCGATCGCAAAGCAAAAGAATCCGAAAAAAGGCTGATTTAACATAAATATCAGTGTTTTCCCCTCAAAAAAGTTTTCAGAGGGGGCACTCTGCCCCCCCCCCCCTGCCCCCACCTGGTTACGCCACTGTCTCGGTCCCATTAGAGCATCCAAACTTTTCTGCCTCCATTAGCACTGGAGCAGTCGCAACAACTGTATCCGAGGCCAAATGATGAGATGGAAATAGTAATGTAACCTCGACGTCTCCTGGGCTTATCTTTAACAGAAAAATCTCGCTTTCTTCTCCTTAACATTACGTCTTCCTCTAGAATTGGTTAGACTAGAAGAACGTGGACGCTCCTCAGGCTTAGGCATATTGAGATATATACTTATATATAGTTATAACCAAGCTTCCGTATTCAAAATACTCCCGTAGAACGATTTTTTTAAATCCCACGCTGTGATAACACGTGCATACCGGAAAGGCTTCCGACGAATAAGGGGGAAAATACACAGCAGGCGATGCATTCTATGGGCGTTTTTGGACTGTTCCATTATGCTTTCAAGGGAAGTTTATATACCAAAAAGGGGCTCCCAATGGCGAGTAAACTGCAGACTAAGTCACTTACGACCTTTAGAAACCGGGCTTATGCTTATGCAGATGCGGTGATGCAGTGAGCGCGCCCATGCCCAGCTGTGTTTGGAAATGTGACCGCATGAATTCAAAGTTCACTCGTATCGATCGATATCGGTCACATTCATGAACAGCAGCTGGGCATGGGCGCGCTCACTGCATCACCGCATCTGCATAAGCATAAGCCCGGTTTTCTAAAGGTTGTAATTAAGTCTTATCTACCGAGAGAATATCTTGGAGGTTGCCCAGCACCCTACCACAGAACTTTGATGACCTACTCGATCCTCGGGAAAGTACTGCAGTATGCAATACGATTGTGATAGGATTGTGGATGATCTTAAAGGTGTATTTCGTGATTCTGACACCTTTAGTTTTATGATTTCGTAGAGGGTTGTCCATTTTTATGTTATAAGCAAAGTTAGAAATTTTCGCATTCATAGGCTGATATTCACTGTGTTGTCATTTTCTGTCCGTTTACAGTCAAGAACAGAGAGCGATTGTGTCACCTAATAGTTTGTTGATCACACAGAAACAACTGGGGCTTGCACTAAACATAGCCCACAAGTCCCCATAAATCACCGCCCAAGACCTCTGAGGAATTGCTTGCTGGCGCATCCTAAATTATCATATTACGCCACCCCACCCCACATCGCGTGCTGCTGAGCGCACATTATGACAATATTTCAAAAACTCTTGGATCCTATGTTGATGTGCACGTAAGTAATATCGGCGAGCGCAGCGAGCTGGAAAATTGTCGAAATTGTGTCGGCAAATCGACAGTTTTGTGGACTTGGCGGATTTAAGAGTCATCAGTATCAGCAGCTGCTGACAGGGTCCCCTAAAATATTGCTCTCAGGGCCCTCCTCAGACACCCCTAATCGCACTAAAGTGGGATATTTCATTCCTTTCCGAAGCTTTTCTGTTTTGACGCCCTTTATTTTGTTTCTATATCCCCCTTTTCTTGCCAGTTTCAGTTGCTGTTTTCGCGCCCCTTTCCTTATTTTTCAGCCCTTTTCCTTTTGTTTTTGTTGTTTTGACGTCCTTTTCCTTGAACTGTTTTCAACCGCTTTTCGTTTTGTTGCAGTTTTTGACGCCCTTTATTTTTCGTTAGCTCCAATTCCTTTGCTATTTTAGCGCCCCTTTAATTCCTTAAACTTTTTCTCAACCATTGTTCCTTTTTGGCGCCCCTTTTTTATCCGTTTTTCTTTTCTTTTCTCATTTTTGCTGCACCTTTTTTATTTGTCTTAGTTCACTTTTCTTGCAACTTATTTCACGACCCCTTCGTTTATCGCTATGATTTTGCTTTTTTGGCGCCCTTCCTTTAATATTTTTATAGGTCTCTTTCTCATTTTTGTGGGCACATTTTCGCCTAAGGCGCCCTTAGCTTTCCCTTACAGTTTCTTCTTTTCGCCATAAGCGTTCTATCTCATTCCCCTTTAGTTGTCCCCTTCCCCCTTTTTATTTTACTTTTTCTTTTCCTTTCCTCCTATTCCATCTCTAATTTTCTTTCGTTTCCTTCCTCTTTTCTTTCCTTTTCCCCCTTTTCTTTCCCTTTCCTTTCCCTTTTCTTCTCCCTTTTCTTTTCTCTTCCTTCATTTTGGCGCCCCCTTTGGCTACCCGGGGGCAAGCGCCCCCTTTGCCCCCCCAGGATACGCCACTGAGTATTCCTGCATAGACCAAAATGCAGAAGTTCAAGGGTGAATGGAAGACACTGGCCGAATCACGAAATACACCACGATCCAGGTGAGTAACTTGTTCATGATGCAAAATACAAAATGTCCGTTTTCATTCACAAATGAACAACCGGTTTACATTATAATATAGGCCGTTCACCTCAGTTTCTTCTGAAAGGCGGTAAATTGAATAGAAATGGAGTTAAACCATAAGTTACGGATTTTGGTTAATTTAACACAAACTATATAGAAGTCAAAGATTTATTTATCGGGGAGGTGATAACACCTGCAATCTTTTAACTGTGAGACATTATAACAATGGCCCTGAACTCCCAGATGAAAAGGAATTTTTCTCCTCCGCATACCGGGCCGATTGTTGAATTCTTTAGCTCCAGGGTTTGCTGAAGTCTATGTGTATCCATTGGTGTACAAAAATAAATGTTTATGAGTGTAATGGTAAGAATATTTTCATGAGTTGAAAAATGAAATGTTCCATTCAACGAGGCGTTACCTGTCATTTACGAATGAAAATATTCTTTCCATTGCACGAATTAAAAATATTGATTATTTGTTTTATATAACATCTAAGTAGATCCTTGTCATTAAACTCAGACTAGCTTGACCACGCTAAGCGCCCTAGACTAGGCTAGGGCTAGGCTAGTCTAGGGCTCGGCTAGGCTATAACCAAGTGGCAAGACCCAGGCCCTAGCTGTAGCCGGGGCTAGGCCTAAATGTTGATTTACATTTACCTTCTCCTAATACTTGCTATATTTCCTGCATTAAACTTGGTCCGAAAAACCTCTATGGTCGGGAATTCCAAGTAGAACCTGCTAAAAACATATCGTTGCCGGCAGAAACTGAAACAAGATCGTGCCCCATTGTTTGCCTCAGGCAACGTCACGCCAATTCCGAAACTCGCAGCACTGCTTGCCGCAGCGCTGATCATAATAGCTCTCATAATATTGCATCATAGCCACGGCGAAGCCTTCCATAATGTGCGTGAATTATGTGACCTTCGTTTTGTGAAGACACGTGAGGCGTGCAAGAACGAAAGGTATGGAACAAAAATGCACGCCGAATGGAACAAAAAATGAACGGTATGTGACGTAAGCATTCAATATATCATTTATTGAATGGCACGTCACCTATAATCCTCCAATCAAATTACAAGGATCTACTTAGGTGTTATAATAAAAAAAAATAGCGTACTTCTGAGCGGAGTTTGCGCGATATGTGACTATGTAACAAGATACAAAATGAAACAAAATGAAGAATATTGAACAATAATGAAGAAATGTGGACAAGTTCAGTAACAGGCTCTCAGAGTGTGGTTAAGATTAGAGCCACTTTGGCATCAATGAAATACTGGGTTAGAGAAAGTTTGGAGGAAGCTCAGAAGAAACAGAAACGGATATCCCCGGATGATGCAAGAGCCACTTGCCGTGAGATTAACCTCGGTGATGTGTCCTGTTATTGTTACCATCTAGTAGCAATGGCCTACATGCAAAGTGGCAGGGGCCATACTAGATTTTGAGAACAGTAGGCTGTAGACTATCAAACAGAAACAAAGAATAAAAGTAAGAAGTTTAAGATCTATCACAACAGCCTCTTGAAAAAATCCAATCGAAGGATTTCGGAGGCCATAATATATATATAGCTAGGCTATCACTGATGTGAATGGAAAAGGAGAAGGGCAGGTCGAAGATGATGTCACTTGGTCAAAGAACTCCATTTACAAACGAAAACTAGATGTGAATAGAAGATCAGAAGGATGAATTGGCTGCGCTATTGGAGGAGTACGAGAGGGAGTGAGTGATAGGCCAGGAGGACTTCAGTCACAGGGTATGATTTTGAAATGGAATCAAGTTTATGCCCGGTATACCGAAAGGCATATAGGATTTAATCGTCCAAAGTGGAGAGAGGGAGAAAGAAGGAGAGAGAGAGATAGAGAAGGGGCAAATAAGATGCCTATGTTAGATCTAGGGTGTAATAGAAGAGCCAAATAGTCCCTGGTCTTCATCCTACTGATACCCAGACCTGATATAGTTTGATTATATTTGCATAAGTGGTAGAAATACCCGGGAGTTTCTGTAACCTGACCCATCTGACACACTTATGAATTCGGAAACCCTTTTATTCCGTTAAGGTTTCCAAATTATAAGTGTGTCAGAAAAACAGTGTGTCAGATGGGTCAGGTTACGGAAACTTCCCAAAATACCCATAGCATTAGCTGCCTGTGTCAGGATAATGATAAGCACACAGTACAAGAATCAACTTTTCAACTTACTTTTGTGATTTGTTACTGTTTTCTGTTATTATTTAATACGTCACTGTACGGTACTCTTTTACAGGTCATGATGATATCACATGTCTATGTACATGATAATAAGGCAATTCATTGTTACTGATTAATTGATATATTAATACTGGTTTATAAAAAATAGTATCCCTTATTCTAGATCAAAAAATAGCTTAGTACATTTGCAATTATTATTGACAACATAAAACATGCAAAATCACACGTTAACTTTTCTAGCTGGCAATATTTTGCCAAGAGAGGGAGAGTGTCTTTTCATGTTTGCATGGGTTTCGTATAGACCGTATTCAATAGCCAGCCATGTTGGTGGACAAGATAGACGCATTCCAGTACTACAATACATTCACCTGTCAATGATCCCTGTGCAATCGCTAAACATGGATCGATTGACAGCTTAATGTATTGTTGTCCTGGAATGTATGCATCTTGTCCACCAACATGTCTGTGGCTGACGTCATATTGAATACGGTCTATTACCAAAAAACATAATCATAGACGCATCTTTTAATAACATACTTGCTATTTAAATCCTCGTATCAAGTCTAATTACTATCTAATTAAGAATATTAAAAATGTAATTCCACTGTTTTGTTTTATTTAGAACAATAGCGATGGTGGCTCTAGTGGAAATGTGGCTGGGCTGAATCCAGGAGGGGGTAAATCCATAATACAGGATGTCATCACCAAAGGTTAAATCTTTAATATTGGATCGATTTCTTTAAATTCTTTAAAAAATGGTATCAAATTGTTAACAGGATTGCAATAAGAGTAGTTTGCATTCTCTTTGTATTTGGATATATAGAAAAATGGCATTGATCTCGATTGAACCCTGGATTTTAGAAACATGTTAGTGCGAAATATTTTGTTGCCGTCTTTGAGGAAAGATGAACAATTTGAAGCCATTTTTTGTTTGAGAAAACGAAGCAATAATAACAATTTAACCTTTGGGGATGACCTTTGACATTTTTTCTTGTCTTATCTCCATAACCGTACGTCGTAGTATACAATTTTAACCTGTGTTCTTTTAAAAACGAACACTTTGGTTACCTTTTTACAGTAATTCAAGCATTTTTCATTTTTGACCCCTGTATTTTGGATTATCCCCCTCCTGAATTCCGCCCACACTTCCACGAGGGGCACCCTCACTAAATTTGTTAATTAATATTCATAGAAGGCAAATCTTGAGAAATGAATTAATGCTCTCCACGGTCACGGAATTGCTTCAGATGACCCAGTTATATTCTGCATTGATATCCCTTTGTGCAATGTAACATGTAGGGCGCTGACATGTTGGCTTTTGTGCGCATTTACAATTACAATATTGACGTTGTGTGTGTATTGTAGGTGTTTTGTTGTAGGTTTAGTAGGTGGTTTGTGCGCTTTCAGGTGCAATTGTTATGTGAGCATGCTAATATGTGACTCGGAACCGAGTCCTCCAAGTATCATGAGTAATGCGCATTTTTCACTAGTGGCCAAGAATCTCGCCTAGGACCCGAAACTTTCAGCCCACAGACTCGGTTTTGCGATTTCTACAATGCACTTACCATGCTTACGTTGCTGATTATCCTATATTGATCTAGAGTAGGCGAGTGGAATAACCACTGATCTCTATACAATTGATTGGCTACGCAACAGTAACTGTATATTAGATGGTGAAGCAACCGGTGGACATCATGGTCTACCACTACAATAGCATTCCAGAGACACCTCTTTAACAGAAGTTGTATCTCGGGTGCCCGTTTTAGGGACATGTCATCCCATACGTGCACAATGGGCTCACGAAATTGGCTTGATTCTGTAATATATGTCGCTTATCCACATTTCATTGGGAACACATTTGTTGTAGATAGACGGGTCTTAACCACCTGCTTGGGCTCTTTTTGGATTACCAATATGGCCACCAGTGGTTGCAAGTACGGAGCCCAGGTTTCCAATCCATTGTATAGAGATCAGTGGGTATAACCTGTGACAGACCGCTTTGCTAAATTTGAGTGGACTCGAAACAGACAATAGGGTATCGGCATTTCAATTTGAACATTTCTTACAGAGACCTGTCTATAGGGTTGCATAATCGTCTAGACACCGTTGAAAGTGACTTAGTCTGATAGTACATTCTTTTAATGGTCTCTGTTCACAATGCTGCAATTATTTATTCACATAATTCTTTTTCATTCCACCTCATTGGACCCGATTTCGGAATAAACCTGTATTCGTGACCAGACTTATTGTGGCTAACTTAATATTGAAATATTTAAACTGACCTTATTCTGTAGAACAAGGCGTGTTGAGGAGTACGTAATTGTCGGGACAACATATTTCAGTCAATGATCTCCTTACGATGGATTGGTTACCCGATGCCTGAAGAGTCAATTGAATCGAGTGCCCTCTTCTTTACCGTTGTAGGCGGGCTGTGAGTCCGGAGGACTGTATCTCCTGCCACACAGGTGCAGAAGTAATTATAGTCCGCCGTACTCATAGTCCGGCTACAACGTTAAAGAATAGGACACTCGATTCAGTTGACTCTTCACGCAACATTAGTTTCACGCTTCATTCATTGATGAGGAACTTCCCATGATTAATTGTAAAACCACCACAATTTTTTATACGTCTGTAGCTCGCTTGAGCACATACAATTCAAAATCCGCGCTTAATCCGTACATTTGGATAAATTCACGGGGAACTCCCCGGCTGTGACTGCCAGTGAGGTGCTAAATGTGCAAAACCGGGTTGGTGTATCTAAACAATACGGGGGAGTGTGTATTCGTGGCAACACTCTTTTCAGTAGAAGATTGATTGTTCAGCTTAGATCATGTTACAATGAGATATGGCTTCATTCCGTACAGAATGTGGCCCTAGACCAAATAACCAACTGGAAAGCAAATTCCGTAACCACATCAAGGGGGAGAGACAAAACGCAGTGTAAAATGAATTAGAAATTATTTAAATCACGTAACCGTCTTCTCACCATCATCATCTGTCGTCTGTAGACGGAATGTCGGAAGCGGCTGAGACAAATTAGTACCTGATTGCCTTATCCTTCATGAGTTGTTCTGGTTCTCCTAATAAAACTAGACCATTTTCTTGAAAATAAATAAAAATTTATTTCCCCCAGTATCAGTGACCAATGGATACACATAGACTTCTGCAAAAAATGGAGCTAAAGACATTCAGCAATCGGCCCGGTATGAGGAGACCCAAAAGGTCATAGGTCATCTAGAAGTCAATTTGCGTAGAAATACCCTATGACCACCAAATTTGGTCAAAAGGACCGATGACCTAAGCACAAAACATGTCTGAGGTCAAAGGTCACCCACATGGTCAGAAAGGTCAAACATAGGAGATTTCGTCATGCTTTGACATATGGGCTCGGCATGAAAGTAGGGGAGGTCAGTCTGACGTTTGTTATTACGGCGGTGCGGAAAGTATTACCGTGCATATTAATCCAGCCTAGTGACGTAGCACCGTGCGAAAATATATGGTTCTCGTCAGAGCCCATAGAGATTGTGTGCAAAAAACTACCGGTAGAAATGTTCAATTTTCTCAAAAGGTTCTATAGGTTCAGACCCAGTAGAGGGGTGTTCTCGTAAAAGAGCAACATTTCTTGCGCTCTGATGCAAAAATATCCATAGAACCCCTTCGTTTTTCGGAGATATTTGAGATTAATTTCCATTTACACGCATTCTCTATGGGGCAATTGATAACGTTAGTCTCTCACGCAGTACTAATTTAGATAATATCTTTCGCAGTCTGTGACACAGACTACACCGTGGGTAAATACTTTCCGGGTTATCAGGGTTTCAGAGTGACCTAAAATGTCAAAGGTCATCTAGAGGTCAATTTGCGTAGAAATGCCCTATGACCACCATATTTGGTCAAAGCTCACATAGGCCCACAGTGAATTTGCTTTGGTCAACAAGACCCCTGACCTGAGCACAGCACAAATCTGTGATCAAAGGTCACCCACATAGGTCAGAAAGGTCAAACACGGGTGATTTCATTATGCTTTGACATATGGGCGGATATTTGGCATGGAGGTAGGGGAGGTCAGTCTGACGTTTGTCATGAGAGTTTCAGAGCGACCCAAAATGTCAAAGGTCATCTAGAGGTCAATTTGTTGTCATGTATATGTCATCCAGCTGGGCACGAAAGTCAGGTAATCGCGAAACCCCGCTGACTGCCTAGTTTCTATAAATTTACCGCGTTTTCAGAAGAAAACAAAAGGATATGGTATTCGGCGAGACGGCGACTTATATGTAATACACGTAAACTGGTGGCGTACATTGCTGAGATTACATTAAAATTTCAGCCATGTTCAGCATCAGTCCACATCTTTTCAATTGTGTGGCAATATAATGGCCCTGCACTCACAGATGAATCTGAACGCTTTCTTCTCCGCATACCTGACCGATTGTTTAATAATTATCTTAGCTGAAGTCTATGGTGTATCAATTGGTCACTGATATGGGAGAAAGGAAATTGAGGTGACATTCAAGACATTGGACAAATTTTATTAGGAGAACAAGACGGTTATTGGATTTTTAGTAATATTTCATTAATTTCACACTGGATTTTGTCTTCCTCCTTCGATGTGGACAGCGTCTAGTGTTGAATGTACGCCAATATACACTGCTGATTAATTGCAAAGATTACGAACTCCTTTTGAGGGCGGGTCCCTCAGAAAATGAACAACTGTTGCACAACAATTTTTTCTCACTAGAATTTGAACCCGTTACCTTTTGCACCAGATGTAACCACCTTACCCACTAGACCAAGTCCTTGCCCTTATCCATCATTTAGGTTGACTGTAACCATATTACAGTTTATATCAAAATTGTAGCCTTTCAGTAGCCCGGGGGGAGAGGGGCATGGAAGGTTTTTTTTAAATGACTCCCTGGCAATACTAAAAATCCCACCTACAAATAGTTTTTCAAAAAAATGCACTCCCTTCAGCTATGATTTTAAAAAAAAAAATCCCTGTCAAGAAAAAAAAACAACCCAAGTTTAAACCCGTTTAAAGTCAAAAGAAAAAAAAAATATAAAATCTTCACAGCATTTAATACCACATGCCTAATCAATTGCAATTCTATTATTAACTTAATTTGAATTGTAGCGTAGTTCTGTCTCGAAGGTTTGATTATTTACGTCAAAATCAGATTTTTACCAACTTGTTTTGCTGAGGATTTTGGCATGTGATAGTGCCATTGATAGGGATGAAACCAGAAGTACACTAAAGGATTCAACCGAAAGATTAAAAATTATTTGAAATTGCAGACGAAATAGCTTAAAAGCGAAGGATAAGTAGGTAGGACTCTCATAAGGTATATTTTCCAACTGCAAAAATGACAGAAAGGAAAGAAAGAAAACGCAGTGTTTCAAAAGATATGAATCCCATTTCAAATAACGTGTTGTAGTAAGTGTGGACTTCGGACAGTAATGACTAAAAAGCCGATTTTGTCCGTATGAGGTGTGCTTTAAACTTATCACTTGCAGGGTTATTGTTTAGGATACTATACTTGTTGCAAAATACAAAAATCTGGATTTTGCTGATTTTTTCGATTTTCTGATTTAGCAAATCACTGATAGTCCTGGGGGGGGGTTAGAAATCCCCCTAAGAACAAACAAGAATACTGTTAGCTCTATGGTCTGGTTGTAACAAATTAAAAAAAATCCACCAAGAACGAAACGCCCTGGACATCTAATGATGCGCCTTCCTAAATGTTTTCTATTCGTAGATAAAGGCTTTTGAGGGCATGTGGCTTTCAATCGCCTCTGGTTCATCACAGGATGTCTAAATCAAATAAACATCGAAAGGCCTGCAATAAAAATTTGAAATTCCAAAAGCACCCAATCATTAAAGTGATGCTTACAAAGTTATATTTTGTATTTCATCATCTGAACTAATCTAACGTTAATTCCTGATCGTTTGCCTCTTAATATTACGTTTCTTATTTAATTTTCTGTCAATGATATTAAAAGAAAACCTATTATTTTTCGTAAGTCACTTCTTTAATGAGGTATCAATAGGCAATTAAATAAAAAACATAAAAATCATCGTAACACCCTGCTGTGTTTATATTACAATATTACAATGTATTTCACATATGTTTATAATATGCATCACATATAGATGATGTGACCTATGACGTCACTTGTTGACATTCAGGACGCCCTCTGTTGTTTTCTGGCAGGTTTTTTTTTTTTTTTTTTTTACTAAAAATCCCACCTACAAATAGTTTTTCAAAAAAATGCACTCCCTTCAGCTATGATTTTAAAAAAAAATCCCTGTCAAGAAAAAAAAACAACCCAAGTTTAAACCCGTTTAAAGTCAAAAGAAAAAAAAAGTATAAAATCTTCACAGCATTTAATACCACATGCCTAATCAATTACAATTCTATTATTAAAACTTAATTTGAATTGTAGCGTAGTTCTGTCTTTGAAGGTTATGTATTATTTACGTCAAAATCAGATTTTTACCAACTTTTTTCTTGCTGAGATTTTGGCATGTTGAAGTGCCATGATAGTGATGAAACCAAGAAGTTACACTATCAGTGATTCACCCGAAAGATTAAAAATATTTGAAATTTGCAGAAATAGCTTAAAAGCGAAGGATAAGTATGTAGGACTCTCATAAGGTATATTTTCCAACTGAAAAATTGACAGAAAAGGAAGAAAACAGCAGTGTTCAAAGATATGAATTCCCATTCAAATATACATGTTGTAGTAAGTGTCCGTTCGGACAGTAATGACTAAAATATCCGATTTTGTCCTTATGAGGTTGCTTTTAAACTTATCACTTGCAGCGTATGTTAGGATACTTATACTTGTTGCAAAAATACAAAAATCTGATTTTTGATGATTTTTTCGATTTTCTGATTTAGCAAATCACTGATAGTGCCTTTGGGGGGGGGGGGTAGAAATACCTCTAAGAACAACAAGAAATAATGTTAGCTCTTCTGGTCTGGTGTAACAAATTAAAAAAAATCCACCAGAACGAAACTTCCCTGGACATCTAATGATGCGCCCCTAAATGTTTTTTATTCGTATAGATAAACGGCTTGATGGCATGCTTGCTTCAATACGCCTTCTGGTCATCACAGGCTGTCTAAAATCAAATTAACATCGAAGCCTTGCAAATAAAAATTTGAATTCAAAGCACCCAATTAATTAAAGTTATGCATTACAAAGTTATTATTTTTTATTTCATCTTTAACTTAATCTAACGTTAATTCCTGATCGTTTGTCTCTTAATATTACGTTTCTTATTTAATTTTCTGTCAATGATATTAAAAGAAAACCTATTATTTTTCGTAAGTCACTTCTTTAATGAGGTATCAATAGGCAATTAAATAAAAAACATAAAAATCATCGTAACACCCTGCTGTGTTTATATTACAATATTACAATGTATTTCACATATGTTTATAATATGCATCACATATAGATGATGTGACCTATGACGTCACTTGTTGACATTCAGGACGCCCTCTGTTGTTTTCTGGCAGGCAAAATATTACAGTAATTTCTGTGACAGACCACATAAAATCTGGTTATAAATTACTTGCAGAATCTTTCCTGATCTAAATTGGTCACAAGATGCAGCTGGTAGGATTAGGTTATTATTCTTTATTAGAAACAAAAGTTACAGCAAAAACAGAATTTCCCCATGCAAAGTATAGGTGCTTTTGCCTGCCAGTTTCTCTCTTACACCAACAGGGGGCGCCATAAACATAAACAAATGTCACATCATCTATACATATCTTCTTAATTTTTATTTCACATTAGAGGCTGACTCAGAGATTTTGAAATATATTTTTTGTGTGTAGTTATTAAAAATAGTCATCTAGAACTAAAGATAATCATCTAAAATGCTTAATTCCAAAGTTAGAGATGAATCGGATTTTTCGTTTTCATGCAGTACACATTTAGAAATTCCGGATGCGGTATTTTTTAACAAAGTGGTGATTTTCTATATGAAGGACTTCGATTTCAGCTTAGTTATTTCACACAGTGATTGTTATATGGACAAGCATTGTGTATATGCAAAAAACACAATTTGTTTGAAAATTGAGGGCGCCCTCCTCGAAAAATCTCTGAGTCAGCCTTTAAACATTAGTACCAGAAGTACATTCAATATGATAAAAGATAAGAAAAACAATCGCCTTCCAAGTTTGTTTTAGACCTAATTTGACCATGCTGATCTGTTACATTAACGGTGCATGTTTATTCCTTTTAAGGTTTCCGAATTCATAAGTGTGTCAGAAAAGTATCAGATGGGTCAGGTTACGGAAACGCCCGTGTTTTACATTAGAAAAGGAAATGTCGAACATCTTGCTGGTTTACAATTTTAATTACAAAAAATTACGTTGAAATTAAAATTACTGATCAGCAAACACTTATATTTGATAACGGCCGCTCGCTTGCTCTATTTGTCAATTACTTCACATGTTTATTACCATTTCTTATTTTATCTATTTTGTCAATAAAAGCCCACCTATAGCAATATAATAATTTAGTATAAAAAGCTCACATCATGCTTCGATTTGTGTCTAGCAAATAACAACCAACAACGTGTTAAATAGTTCATTGAGTATAAAGATACAGATAGTTCAATAGTGACCAGCACTATGTAACATTTAAAATGTTAGTACAAAACCGAATTGCTTGTGAAATTTTTGTAGAATACACTAAGAAAAATTTGCACTTTAGCAGTTTACTCCACATTCCCCGTCGATGTATAAAAAACCCTGACTATTAAGAAAAATAACTACATACATACATACATACAATATATATTTCATACTTTTGTACTGTTTTTATAACAAGTTATAATGAAACACAGTTTGGTCTAGCAGCACTTTAACATAAGCCAGCATTAGTTACGAAGGGGGGTCATTATTACGCCCTGTGGGGAGGATTTGAGGAGGAATACGAAAAAAATGTATACAGCGAGAGTGGGGACACGAAAATGTTCATCAAGGAGAGAGGAAACGCGTTTTTTTTTGAAAAAAAGTAGACCTCCTCCATTTCTCCTGGCGTAAATAATGCCCGCTTCCTTACATTTGACAGTCCTAATATTTTACGCTACACCCCTGCCTAAGAAACCGACTAAATACGTTCGGTAGGACAATTGACAATTTTTGGAGAACACGATTTTTTTTCAAGATAAACGATAGGGCGTGAATTTTATTAAAAGCTCAGCGGGAATATGTTTGTTTTTTTGTTCAGAAAGTAGATCACATATGTGGAGACTTTTAAACACAACAGGATGGGCGAATACAAAAAAGTGACGGAGAAAACTAGATTCCCATTCCCCCGCCACCCATTTTGCTCGGCTCCCTAAAGCAGTTGTGTCATAAATATGACTTATACAGTACGACATAGCTTTGAAACTCGCCACTGTAAGTGGCAGCCACGACCGTGGCGTGTGTGATATAAAACTACGTATTCGTCGTGACGTCATTTTACACACCGTACCGGACGGGTATCTCTACGCTCGTGAATAAATAATCAAACACCCCACAACATGTTGAAAAAATTCCAGCTTCAATCTTCTAAAAACCTATAATATGTTTTTTTTATAATTGATTGTTTTACTTTGATTTCCCAATTACAAAAAAAAAATGCATGCAGCAAAGAAGTGTTGAAAAGAAAACACCGATCAAAAATGGTAAAGTAGTTTGTCGAATGTAGTTTAGAAATATAATTCAAAATACAATGTATTAAAATTTCGTCGACAATATTAGTATAATTAAAATGCAATTAAGCCCATCTATTATTATCTAACTGTGAAAACTATATATTTTAATAGAAAATCAATTTTGCATAAAAGACGAAATCAAAATATTGACATTTATTTTTTTTTCTTATTAAAATTTCTTTCGAACACTTTGTCCTTCAATAAATACAACTCAGTTGCAATGGAATTGAGATTGTTTTCAAACATTTGAACTCTTTACCCATGGTGACGCCTTAAAGATTTGATTTGTGTTTTTGGTTTGGTTAAAAACAAAAACCATCAGAAACCTGCACTTGCAGTGTTTCCGAAACCTGCCCTGTTTTACCTGATCCCCTCCCCCTGACCTGACCTTTACAGCTTTATACGGTAAAGGTTGTCGAATTCCTGTCCCCTCAATCGGACCAGGTTACGGAAACGCCCCTTACTTAGTAAATTTTTAAATGATCGTAAAAAACAAATCTTATACTAATGCTTTATGCTTAATACTACGAGTCTCAAATATTTAAGCCGTTTCAATTCACTATTTCAAAATAATGTAACCTAAATCAACTGGTACTTGTCAAAAGAGATAAATACAGAGCAAGAAGAAGTAAAATACTAGTTCTGATGAAAAATAAATAAACGTTGGAAGATCTGAAGATTCTTCAAAATAGTATTTGGTTCATGCTGTACATTTCGATGTTGCGAACAACTTAACAAATATATACAAATACTTAAATAACGTACAAGCAATTTATGAGTTGACTTCCATTCAATCTCTTCCTCTGAGATCACTTCAAAGGTGATCTCTAAAGCCATCTTAAGAGGTTCACTGAGGTGTTCCTGCATAGACTTTGCCGTTGTAGTCTAAATTATATCTTTAAAAAACGTATGTGAACTTGCGGACCCTTGTGTGGTGAGCGCGGATGAGTAACGGTTTAACATAAGGGAGCCCTCTTTTGTGGATTGGGCTACAGATAAAGTGTCTAATCGAAATAGACTAAAGTTAACAAATTATATACAATCAGTTTCTTCAGTTTGGTGTATACTATTCAGTAGGTACTCCAAGCGTTCCCCGATGTACCTACATAGAACTTACTATCTCAAGACCTCTTGATTTACTCTAAAAGTCAGGGTGCTCCTATAGGTGCACAACACCCGCCTATTATGGATGAGAATGGATAGTCCGCGTGTACTAATTTCATCTCATTGCATAGGGTTCTATGTAGTCATACAACATTGGAAGTACACCCGATGTACTGTTCAGACTCTATCCAGCAATAGGCATCACATCAACCTTTTGCGTGATATGTGTGCCCTATCAAAAGCATCTTGCGTACCGCTATTCATGCACTCAACCAAATGGCGTGACGCTAACTCTATGATGACGCTCTAGAAACGCACGAGTGGCTAAAAGAGATAAACATACGTGACCATTTTTATTCATCTATACATCTATATAAGAATAAAAAAATGAAGCTTTAAAACAAATCCACAACTACCTATATCTATGGTTTTGTTGTTACCCCTTCTTAACTTAAATGCTTTCAAAATGTAGACAATGCCCATCGGACATTGAGAAACGGACCAGTATATTAGTGTATGATATGCGAATACTGAATACCTTCATCATGGATCTGATATTACATCATGGATCTGATATTACATCTTGGATCTGATATTACAAGTTTCTCCACAGTTATGACCTGAATTGATATGCTCAGATTCACAAAGTTTGTGAATTAGGTTATGATCAGAATTATTTCACAAATGTACAACATGCCCCGGAACATTCGTGTAGGTCGGCCTTTCCTGCATTTGCATTTGAATTAACATTTTGTTCTTTTTTACGATCCCTGAACAAACAAAAGCAAATACAGGTTACTGAAAATCAGGACAACTTGAAAGAGTTCGTCTGATGAGTGTCTGCAAGATCAATAATTGCTTAATCTTCTCATTCGCCAAAGGGGCTTCCTCCCTTTTCCTCTTCTGACGTTCTTGACATATTTCACACTCAATGCAACATGTCTTTCTTACTCAGATCGCTAAAAACAAACTAAATGTAGCTCTATACTCTGTTAATTAAGTACCCAGAGGGTGTATTGAGTCAATCCCACAATGCACCAGTTTTGGGAAATTTCACCTCAATAAGGTTATGTGATCCCATAAAAATCCTATTCTTTACACAGGAAAACCTGACTTTTACGCTCATTTTAGCCCAGAAAGCATTAGTACTTAGGTATTTTTTAGCCTGATTATGAATTGTCTTGTGGTTCTTATACTTTTCGAACATTTTTTATCCCTAAGTACTGACATGTGTTTAGTACAATACAGTATAGGCACATTGCTATGCATCATGGATTGATTCAAAACACCCTCTGTTAAGTACCTATGCCTTTCACTGACTGCTAAACAAAAATGTCGTGCAGCTATTTTAGTCGACCCCTCCTTTCCTCGGTCTCAACTAAAATGTCGTGCAGCTATTTTAGTCGACCCCTCCTTTCTTGACGCATCCGTCAACTGAGGATTTCTTTGGGAATATTCTCATAAGGCGCAAAAGTAAATACTCTTTCACGAGTTAGAAGAATCGTCTTGGTCACTTTCAAACTGTCACACAAAGTGTTTTTTCCAGTCAAGTCCAGAAATGGCGGATTCTCTTCAGAAAGTCTGTTAATAGCGTCATGCACTTCCTTGATAGGCAGCCTCAGCGATGGCTGACGTTGCCAGCAACCTAACATAATTTTGTACACTTCTTTTGGACAGTTCTGAGGGCAATCAAGTAGAATACCATTGAGGATATATTCGATAACCTGGAAAGTAACAAAAAGTTACCATTAAAGGAGTGGCTTGCGATAAATAATGGCTAAATCATAAGGGGTGTCTTCAACACGTTACCGTCGGTTGACCGGCGGGTTCGTGGGGTTGCAACTGTACGTGGTTCAGTTTTGAAGCTACCCTTTATAGCATGCATTAAAAAAGTTTAACACGTTTAATGAGCCATTGTGCTAGTGTTAAAATATACGTTAATGTGTACATTTATAAAGAACAAGCGATAAATTTAAATTCAAGCGTTCTTGAAATTTCCTCTGTTAAAGGTTTCGATTTTGTTTTGAGTTATTTATTGGAATTATCGTGCTGACGTATCTAGAAATAGTTCCAGACGTGTCGTAGCCAGCCTGGTTGTTCCGAGCGGGAAATTTAAGGTAAAAAGGGCTGATTTAGTATGAATAGATATCTTTTACCTTCCCGATTTCCCATCAAATATGTTTTTCCAAGATGGCACTGTGCTAGCTACCCCCCTGAATAGTTCATTCAAAAAAAATTAGAAGTGTGTGAAAAAACCTTTTCAATGATCCCTTAAAATGATCTATAATCAAAGCGCTACCGTTACTTGTATTGTTTGTTGTTTGGGTCGGGTGTTTGATTTACTCAGAGACACAGCGGATGTCAATGAATGATTTAGCCAAAGTTCTTACCTCATGATTAGACAACCCATACCAGGGCTGTTTGCCGTACTCAAATATCTCCCAGAGAACTACTCCATAACTCCACACGTCACTCTCTATTGAGTAGGTTCTATATGTAATACTCTCGGGGGGCATCCATCTCACTGGTAGCATTGTATGACCACCCACCTACATGAAAATAATAGTGACATTGTAAAATGAGTAACGGTTAGAGTGAAAACTACAAACAGCAGGCCTTATATGATAAAACATTGACAAATTGATCTTTTGCCGATATCTTTGAAGGTATGATCGTTTTAACTAGTCCATAAATTTCCGATACAATATACGTAGCAAACTATTTTGTCGTGCAATATGAACCATTGAGTTTTAATTAATGTCGTACAAAATAAAAGGGCTCTCGTGTAGACGGTAGTGAAAGGTGGCTTGGAATACTCGTAATCAATTATTGATAATCAGGGAGTGGGACGTATGGTACACAAGAGTATTATGAAGAGCAAACAAGGTACCTGATGACCCCAATATTGGAAGCAAAATATAATAATTATATGATATTGATCATAGGCTAAAGCATTATTACACTTTTGGCCTCCTCTAGTAAAACCGATTTTACAAAAGAAGCCGCCATTTTTTTCTTTTGGGGTGTTAAATTTTCACGAGATGTAGTGCTTTAGAAGCAAATTGGTGCATTTTGTAAAAAATGTACAAAAATGTGCCCCAAAAGCTAGCCCCAGATATGGGTGTGCTTTTAGCTCAACTTGTAGAATTTAAGCCTATTTGCATAGCTTTATCTTGCCCAGTGGCGTTTATTCTGTGCAGAATATTAGAATTCCTTCTGGAAATTATGTGATTGAATCCGAAGAACGTCTAATTTGCCACGATAGGGACTCGATACCAGTAATAACGTGTTTTTTCCACTGGGATCGGAAAAATTTCGAGTAAAATGTTTTAGGGGTAGCTTCAAACCTCAGCCACGAGTAGCTCACTGGTCCCATCCAGTCATTTCTAGTTGGAACCGGTTCCTATTCTAAACATGAAGCGTGTTTGTATTGTTGTAACCGAGGTTAAGTTTGAAACCAGCCCTTACGTTTCTGGAGGTTGTATTAGAGCAACAACTAACCATACTTTACCCTAACATTCCAACTACTTTATTCCACTCACTCGATAATAGTCGGTACTGTACACATCTCTAGACATCCCAAAATCTGCTATCTTGACCACGAGACGATCTCCTACAAGGCAGTTCCGCGTGGCTAAATCTCTGTGGACGAAATGTTGTGATGCCATGTATACCATACCAGCGGCTATTTGCTGTGCTATGTACAACAGTTCGTTTACCGTAAGAGGTAGAAGGGCTTGATTTTTTGTAAGGCAGTCGGCGTCAGGACCACGAGATCTGCAATGACAGTAAATCGCTTTAATTAGCACGTGCTTTTTTGATAATGACTAATTACTAATTCCAGGTATAATTTTCGAATTGAACTTTATAGACTGGAATTCAAGCAAGAAAACAAACAACAAATTAATTTTGATCGTGTAATTTACCTGAAAGTTTAATGTGTGTATGGCGACAGAGGAATACCTTGGGGTACACCTCTTCACAAAATAAGAAACATTTAATTACCTGAGATAATTGTTAAGGTCCCCATTCTCCATGTATTCAAACACCATTAGAAACGGCTCTTTGTCCATACACACTCCATAGAACGTGACAATATTGTCGTGCTGCAATTTAGCTAACAGCTCTGCTTCTCTTTCGAAATCTTTACGAGCATCGCCAATAGACGCGTCTTTCAGTGTTTTAACAGCAACCATTGTAGATTCTCCCGGTTCAGATAAATTTTCACAAACACCAAGGCAAACCACGCCGAACGCTCCCTCTCCCAATTCGCCTATAAATCGCACGAATTTCCTGTTGATGAACTTAATGCCTAAGATGAAAATATGAAAATGAGAAATTTAAAAAAAGAAAAAACCTAAAAAATTAAAAAAACATTTTTGTTCAAATATATTTGATAAGTTAGTCTTATTCGGTTTATGGATAGAAAAAAACCCATCTCTCTCTAACATGGTTCACAGTTGCATCAAATTTTGCACAATAATTGCTTAATTTTCAAAAGTCACCATTTAAAAATTCAATTGTCGTAGACCGGTATCAAAATGTCATGATTAGACCGATGTGTCTTATAGGACTATTAGTTAGGTGTCAAATAGAAATTGGCCACTATCTAAGAGAAGATAATAGGCTAGTACATGGCAGGAATATAGAGTGTGCCAATATCTATTTTACAAATTGTATCATATGTGTTGACAAAATTGAGGGTGCATGTTTCCTCTAATGTGGACAAAACACTGGAATGACCACGATTCAGATATTCAACTAAGATTACATAGAGTACAGGGGAGGTTCGTGTAGGGCTGCAAATGTAAGGCGTTTTGTATTGCGTAATTAAAACCCGCTATCTATTAATGTGCGACTGAAACATAACGAGAGTGTTACAACAACACACTCCTAGTCCTAATTACCTAGTTTTTGTGTGATCGTGCAAAGTTGATTCAAGTTAAAGAATACGCTTGTGTTTGGTTTCCACTTTTGCTCAAGAAAAACGAATTGAGTGGAGTAAGACGAAGCTTCAGCTCATTAACTGTTCTTTCTTAGCTTTCATTGCTTATCTCACCTGTTCCATTGCCTTTATCGGTCCTTGTCATGTAGTGAGGATTAGGTATCATATGCATGTCCGTCTGCTCGTGGAGACGTCTGCCATCAATACAAGAGACTGGAGCTGTGAAAGGGTCCGCGCTGCCATCTGTAACATCAGGGTATCTCCTACGCTGTCTGCGCTTATAGCGCCGCCGGAAAAAGATCGCGCCGATGACAAAAATCACCACGGCAACCACAAATGCCAAAATGACAACAAGTACCTGTTGATCAGAAAAACAATTGTTATTGTTTTTAATATTGATAAGGGAAACAAAACTTACATGTCGTATTCAAAAGCTAGGGGCAGATTAGGAACTCTACCGCCGGTTGTTCAACGGTTCTTCTCAGTTGAACATGTTTTATCTTTAGAACATGTTTCCAACCGAATAGAACCGGAGACCAACCGTGGTTGAGTTTGAAGCTACCCCTTACGTCTACCAAAGTCGATTTCATAGTTAACTATATATTGCGGTTTTCAGGTTGGGTGGTTCAAGGGATGCTTTCACGTCAACTATTTGCGGCGAGTTTGTCTCCAGCACACTGGACTTATATTGGACTCATTGCTCGTTGTGAGTAGTTATTGCCACTGCGTTAAAAGTGGGCGTTTCGCATTTGGTATCATAGGCCTAACCCGTTCTTGGGTATATCGCGTTTGATATCATACGCCAAATCTTTCGCTGCGTGTAGTTATTGCCTCAGCGCTGTAAATGGGTGACAAGCTGTTCGTTGGATTGAATACATGGGGCCCGGGTGATGATCATTGGGATAACATTGGCGATGACCATATATGATCTCCACCTGAAGCCACTGAAGACAAACTTACCAAAAATAGTAATAACGACAATTATTAATGCAATAGTGTATTATTGTGCATGAAAGCAAAAGCTAGCAATACTTCAGACTACACATACAAACTTCGCAAACATACGTTGAACATTAAAGCAATAATACAGAAAAAAATCATATTCGAATCAAATTTCTGATATGACACAAGCTTACATTTCAGTTTGTTTATACCGTTGTTGTTAAGCATTGTAGCAGATCTTTAAAGAGTTTGCCGTTGGACAATTCAAAGAGACAAGCATTCATCAAAATGGCTCTCACTTCGTATTAATGATCGTAACCATGGACTTCCTTATTTAATCCTAATAAAATCAGGGTCAATTAAGACGAAATGTTGGCACTTCTAAATGTTCTGCACTGTTAAAAAAAATGTCCGTAAATTTACGGAAATTTCTGGCAGCAGTATTTCCAGTCATTTTTAGGGTAAATTTACAGAAATTTCTGTCAATTAACGGAACTTTGACAGTAATTTTACATAAATTTGTCTCATATTATGGAAAAAAATATGTATTTTAACAGAATTTTAAAAAAAAAAAAAAAAAAAAGCGCTGTAAATGGGTGACAAGCTGTTCGTTGGATTGAATACATGGGGCCCGGGTGATGATCATTGGGATAACATTGGCGATGACCATATATGATCTCCACCTGAAGCCACTGAAGACAAACTTACCGAAAATAGTAATAACGACAATTATTAATGCAATAGTGTATTATTGTGCATGAAAGCAAAAGCTAGCAATACTTCAGACTACACATACAAACTTCGCAAACATACGATGAACATTAAAGCAATAATACAGAAAAAAATCATATTCGAATCAAATTTCTGATATGACACAAGCTTACATTTCAGTTTGTTTATACCGTTGTTGTTAAGCATTGTAGCAGATCTTTAAAGAGTTTGCCGTTGGACAATTCAAAGAGACAAGCATTCATCAAAATGGCTCTCACTTCGTATTAATGATCGTAACCATGGACTTCCTTATTTAATCCTAATAAAATCAGGGTCAATTAAGACGAAATGTTGGCACTTCTAAATGTTCTGCGGCATATCTATTACAGTATCGCCCTTTAATTGTGGATTTCTGTTGTGAACGCCTACTTGTCTTTATTTAACATGAGTTCGTTTTCAGTTTTGAGATAACGGTTCCATTATGATTTTGCATACTTCAGATTATCTTAGCACGAAATAGACCTCCAGAGATCATATCCAGCTACCTTCAATTGGTTCTTGCCTGGTCTATGATCATTGTGATTGCATAGGTTACATTTGACTACTGGGCATAAAGGCTAATGATAAAAGTTGAGGATACCTAAGTGGTTCAGCATCTAAAATACCTAAATAACAAATTATATTCGAAGATCAAAATTAAAAATGGCATCCGTTCGCCATCTCTTGATAAGAGTAAACAAGGGCCGTCATTGATTCGAACGTAAGTAGTTGGTTCAATTGTGCCATTAGATGATCGGTGATACTTAATCCTAAACATTTGACTGTAAGTTATCAATAAGACTAATCAATCCAGAATTTCTGTATCATCTTATTTGTATTTTTACTTCTTAATCCGTTTTTGTTCTAATTTGCTTATTTAGCATTTTTTTCTTTTATTTTAAATAATGTGTTTTTTAAATGTAAATGATGCAACTACTCCCCTTCTTGGCACATTTATGAGAAAGATCATTCTAGAACCCTGAACAATTATCTAAATATTCCGTGCATACTTACGTTTACAGTAAAACTTTCAGACTTGAATGCGGCAGAAGGAAAACTGGGACCATCAGCTAATTTAAACAAAAAAAGCGCAAGCACACAACATAAAATGCACATCTATTGCAAGCATGCAAAGCAAAGGGAAGCACATATAGAGGAAAAGGAAAAAATGTCTAAAAAACTTGCAGATTGCGATATGCGTAAATTTTGCAAAGGTTAACACACAAGCGTTCAACAGTTTAGCAAACAAAGCATGGATCGTGTGATCAGTCCGACTTGCAGGTAAGACTGACGTCACTGCGTATCCAAGAGTCGCAGTATTTAACTATGTGCGTTTAACTGGAATGACAGAATATATCAGTAACATATTTGACAATCGCACGCAACTAATCATGGTAAAGCCGGTCTTAATTTCAGATGGGAAAGAGTACAATCCAATTTTTGCATGCTTATCTTTCACTACAAATGTTGCGACAGCGTAAAGACTCTAATGTGTAAAGGTGGGTTTATACTTCATCTGCAAACGCTAGCCTTTCGAACATGCTTTTTATACGAAATGCGCATGTCCATGCATCCGGCGCGCAAAGCATGTTCAAAAGACTAGCGTCGGCCAACATCTTCTGGTGAAGTATGAACCCACCATAATGGGTCTTGAGTTCACAAGCAGGCACTATATTGTCATAGCGATGCAGAACACGGACAGATATTACCTTCTTTGGCCACGAAAACAATATCTGGGTAAATGTCAAAATCTCAATTCGACTGAGAGATGGGAGGAACAGCTCTGTAATGCCTGACTACTGGATCATTCATTCAACCACAGTTAAAATGTTACTTTGTGCAGTTGATTGATATAAAAAAATGAACAAACGAAACCGAGAAGATTGTCTTCCATTCTTCCATAGTTAAAGGGGCATTTCGTGATCCATAGCCTCGATCACCGACTTACCTAAAAAAGTTGGGATTTTTTATATCTTCTGAACTGTTGATCTAATGTATAGACCTTATTCTTTATTGACCCCACCCTGACGCTGATGAGCTACAACCTGTGTGAGCGTTGTCGCCGGGCTCGGCTAACGGTAAATTGCCTCGATTTCGAGCTCGCACTGGTTTTACCCCACCAACGGTAAGGGCGGGCCAATTACGAAAGAGTTATCCAGTATATGTAGTTTACATGCAGATTTGATCTACTGTGGAAGAATTTTGTAGTTGTGTTTTTGTCGTAAACGGACAGATATTACAACGCAATGGTCGAAGGAGCATTATGATACAAACATTTGCTCATGACATCAGAACGCACCAACTGAATCCACTGAAATCTTATTTCCACAGTAAATCGAATATAAATGTTCCGATAAAACTTCGTTCGTATACTCCCACTGCAATAACCACAATCAGCCGCTAGGACGTCATCTTTCAATACCGATCCACATCGATATTTGACCAATAAGCTTTGATGACGATGATGGCGATCAGTCATTGAGTATGGAAGAATTAATGAAGCTACTAGAGTAGACATAGACCACTAAATGGCAGGCAGCATGCAAACAAACATTTTATAGCGACTGAAACAGCTCAGTGTTGGCAAACACAATTCGATACTTTTCCAGCACACGTAAGACTTACTGGAGATGACGAACTATCCTTGTTAAAAGGAATTGACGGTGTGTTGGCGTTTTCACCGCCCGTGTTTGTTGGTCGCTGGTTTCCGTTTGAACTCCCTGAATTAGGAGCTGGGAAAGTCTTTCCTATTATTTGTTTTTAATTTGGGCAAAAAGGTATAAAGAATAACATAATTAATAATTATCTCGAAGGTGCCGCAAGGAATTATGTAAAATTGTATGGTGTTTTTTTTTCTTTATTTCTTTTTAGTCCAGTAATTTTATGATTTGACCTAACACAAATTGCAACAGAAACAATTTTGGTGTTGATATACTGTGAAATAGTCCAAAAATAATATATTAAAAGTCTACCAAAATCAACCTAGTGGAACATGTAGAAATAAGGGGGCAACGTTTGTACAGGGGTAAAAAATTAGAATTGTTCGAATTGATTTAAATGATGTACCAATTTATTGGGATACTCCTAAGGTTTAAAAAAGGTATAGTTTGCCCTATCTATATCGTTATAGTTTTAGTACAATAGGCACATAACAGTTCAAGGTCATCCTGGGGTAAAATTCATAGAATGGTCCGATTTTGATTGGACTGGTTGTAAACTGTTAAATTTGTCCCACTAGATAAGTAAATGTAAATAGATTCTTTGTTTGAACTTTCTATATAAGAATTACAGAGATATGACTAGTGACCTCCCATAGGCCCTGTAGTCCCCAGTCACATTTTGCGTTCCAATTATGCAACGAATATAGATGGTGCAACCAGTATATTTTCGGGTTCTGTACCATTAGACGAACAATTTGACACCATTTTTTTATAACGAACGGATATATCTGAAAATTTACCCCCATTGTGACCTTGAACCTATTTTGACTCATAACTATTGAACTACAACCTGCAGATAGGGCAAACTATACCTTTTTTTAATCCTGGAAATGTACCGAACACGTTGGCATACTTTTCGACGCATTTTGATACTTTTCATATTTTGACCCCTGTATAAACCTTACCCCCTTAAAAATATATGTTCCACTCCTTTGATTTTAGTAGACTTTTGATATGTTGTTTTTAAAGGTATTCTCAATACAATTCTGTTGGAATTGATTCTGTTGCAATTAGTGTTGGGTTAAGGCAGCATTCATTCTATTTTGACTGGCCTATTTATCCATTTAAAGGTGCACCACCCGATCCTCAACCTCGACCCTACCTTTCACACCATCATAGCTGAGATTTTGGTACCATTGCAAAGCTTGTATTTTTCTCATCTCACCTACAAAATATTTTGAGACGATATTGAGGATGGTATGTTGAAATTCAAAATTTGGCGATGGCCCTTCCTACGAAACAGAGAAGTTGTAATCGGGTGGGGCACCTTTAAGTTCATTGTTAAGATAAAAATACAAAACCATGTTTTATAAAGGTTCTCTTCCTTCACATCTTCACAAGCAACGAAACAAATTCCCCAATTGATAGTTTTATCTTAAATTATCTGTTTTCCCATATAAAATTTGAAAGTCTTTTCGTACAACATACATGGTCATTTTAGCAGCCCTTGTTTAAAGAAGTGCCTATCTCTGGTATTTATCATGATAATTATGACTTCAGGTAATGCAAACAATACCAAAGTTTTGGACTTTACAATTGCATATATATTTTGATCAGTCTTTCATTTACCTGGATTTCTGACAAATTCGCAAAATGTCCACTCCACGTCTCTGCCCAGATAATTTTCCACTGACAGTGTGTAATTGCCATTGTCGTAATGAGACGGCGTTTGCACCTGCAGGCACCCCGAATACTGACGCGCACCGTGTTCAGTATTCTTGTCCCATATCTCCAAGTCGACAAACTTTTTAGTTTCTATGGGGGCACCGTTGTGAGTGAAATTAAAAGTTGGTTTCGGCATGCCGGTGACGTTGAACGGGATACACCAGTGAAAGTATTTCATCGGTTTTCCCAACCGTAGGATGCGTGGGGCAGCTGTGATAGAGCAGAAAAAATGTCATTAATAACTTTCAAGTTGTTTCTCACTTTGGAGTAATAAACAAAAGAAAATGACGAAGAAAGCCACTTAAAGCCCCGGCTGAAAGCAAAAGTGAAACACCATAAACATTTACTTAATTGTATCAAACAAAGTGATACAATGTGTAGCGTTAAGAACAATATACAAGCTATAAACTGTACTTGGCGAGCTCATGATGGCGCGATTGCATGTTTTCTAATAGACAAAATTCCGAATTGTTTAGACTTTCACCATTAGGAAATACGCAATAGCGTCATCACCGCAGGCACGACACAAATGGAAAAACCTATGTCAATTCCTGAACTTGTTTAAGAGTCTAGCTTTAACTTTCCACAAAATTTTGCATATTTTAAAATAAATACTCTGGACAAACCTGTGTTTAGATGGGATAACGTTTAAACACAAAAATTGTGTTTATATAGCATTTTAGACGTTTAAATAGTAAACGTTAAGCTACACTCTAAGAAATTAAAGGTTCCGACTGAGAACCCCATAGGGTTCCTCAGCTGTCCTGTAATTTTTCACCCGTGAAGGTTCCTCCCAGGAACCTTTTTTACAAGGTTCTCAAAGAACCCTCTGGAAAGGTTCTTCTTAGCACCTTAAAAGTGTGACATACTCCTGACTATATTATTTCTGTATTATTATTATGTTATAGTTGGCCTACTAAATCAATTCCAATCAGATCAATGTTCTAATGTCCATGGCCGGGACTATTTCAGCAGTATGCAGGAATTAGGATTTTCACCAGTTAACCATCTTCTGCATATCATGCCGAATCCCCAAGGCGCACTGGAAAAGGTTCACCAATCCTTCAAGGAATATGATGAAACTTTTGTTCCGATATCCAAAGGATTGGGATGAGTGAGTACATCTCCTATGGTTGCTGCTAGGGAAGCGGAGCAAGAATCACTAGGATTCAGCCCGTTTGAATAAGTGTGTGGACATCAAGTTCGCGGACCGTTACAAACTCGCAAAGAAAGTGGTTACAAACTGACAGTGAATGGAATCTCTTAGACTATGTATCTGGATTTCAATCAAAAGACTGACAAGGGCATGTGAAATTGCAAGAAAAAATTGAAAAGACAGCCAAGTCAAATGAAACAGTGTATGATAAAAAGGCAAGGGATAGAGTGTTTGAGCCCGGGGATAAAGTTTTGGTATTATTTCCAATTCTGGACATTCCATTACAAGCTCGATACAGTGGTCAGATGAGGTTGAATCCAAGGTCAGTGATGTAAAAAAAATATGTTGCAAAAACGCCGGGTAAGGCGCAAACAAAGATAATTGTGTCACATGAATATGCTGAAAAGGTATGTTGATAGGGGGTGAAACCAGCACTCCCAAATCAGTTGCCCATGCCAATTTTCAAACCAAGGTGACCAATGGAAAAAAAGAGGAGTACTGTACCTGATGTTTCAGAAAACCAACAAACAGGTGTGACATTTGCCTAATGGATGTCAACCCAAACTTACAAATTCAGAAGTGCTCACCAATTTGGAAACAAAAATAGGGCACCGGACAAGTCAAAACAGGGTGAACTTTCGATTGGATTGGACAAGTTTGATGCATTGTTTTCAGAGGTCCTACCAAAAACAAATGTGGTGCATCATGACATTGATTGTGGGGGATACAATTCTATCAAACAACACCATATAGTTAAACCCAGAAAAAGCCAAAAATATGAAAGAAGGGTAGAATATATGTTAAAGAACAATATAATCGAACCCGATTCATAGAGATGGTCGTCCCGTGTGTAATGGTCACGAAACGATGGGTCATATCGGGTGTGTCAAGATTTTCGGGCAACAAAAATAAAATCCAAACAGGATTCGTACCCGATAACCAGAATTGATGGTTGTATTGATAAGATTGGACATGCCAAATTGTTAGTAAGTTTGATTTATTAAAAGGGATACTGGCAGGTTCCCCCACTGACAGAAAGAGCAAAAGACCATTCAGCTTGTAAAAACAAGTGGATTGTACCAGTAAAGGTGATTGCCACTGGCTTGAAAATGCTCCCGATACGTTCCAAAGATTGGTGAATAGTGATGCTGAGAATGGTTGTGAAGGCTATACAGATGATTTGGTATTGTATTCTGAGCCATGGGAAGACCACATAAATCTAATCATAAATTGGTGAACAAATCTCAAAGCCATTTAAACTGTCAATTTAGCAAAGAGTGAGTTGCTGGTGTGCCACCAAGTCACATATCTCGGCCACATTGTGGGTCAAGGGTAGGTCAAGCCAATCCAAGCAAAAGTAGAGGACAAATAGACACGTTTCAAATCACCTACCAACAGGAAAGAATGATGAGGATTTCTAGGTATGCAGGGATATTATAGGAAAATTGTTCCTAATTTTTCTGTTATTGCACATCCAATGACCAAAACCTGCTCACAGAAGAATACCAAATGTGTTGGTATATGCATGCCAAGAAGCATTGAAAAAATTAAAGCCATACTATGAGCTCACAGTTCTGACCGCACTGATTTTCAGAAATCAGTTCACATTGATGGTAGATGCTAGTGATGTGGGATGCGGTGCAGTGCTCGCACAAGAGGGTGAAGACAAGGTTGAGCATCAATTTGCTACTTTTCGAAAAAAAGTTCTAGTAAGAATCAGCAAAATTACTAAACCATGACAAAGACGTGCTGAGCTTGCTGCTAGCTTACAACACTTTGAAGTGTACTTGAGCTCACCTAAACAATACTTGTGTATACTGACCTCAATCCACTAACTGTTCTCCCAAAATGAGAAACAAGAATCAGAAGAGACGGCTAAATGAGAGTTTAACCATGCAAGGGTACAACTTGGACTCAAGCATAGTAAGGCAGGCAGGGACAATGTAATTGCCGATGCCCTTCAAGAGTCAGCTAAATGCGAATTCACAGCTACATATGTAGTAGCCAAAGACAGAATAAAGAAGTTTTCATTGTACTCAAAACTTCTTCGTTAAGGGGGGGGGTGTGACAATAGGCCTAGAATATATTATTTCCGTATTATAGTAATTGAAATCATGGTCAAATTTAATCATTAACTTATGAGTGAGGAGGAGAACTGTGGAAAATATGAAAACTTGCAATGTGTTGGTGCAAATAGCATGACTTAATCTGATTGACTAGTTCTAACTGGACTAGTGTGTGAAACATCCTGAAGAACATTCAAAACGTCCGCAGTTTATAGAGGACAAGAGTGTCTTATCATCTTCATTCTAGAATGAATAGAGGTTCTTTGTACCCCTATATGAAGCAAGATTGCACACCTGTTGATGACAATAGACTTTGTGGTAATGCTATGTCAAAACACTTGAGCACGGATGTGGACTTTTAAACATGTTTCAGCAACGAGAAGGTTGTGAAATTTGGACTTGCCGCCGCGTGTTTTGTTGCATCATGGGAAATTTTGCTAAGGACAAATTCTGCTGCAGTTATTTCTCCTTGCCAGTTTACACAATTTCCACGAGTGTCGACCTCTCAACAGAGGTGGAGAACTTTCATAACATTTGATTTTATAAAAATCAATGTTATTTATTATAATTCTATAAAGTTTCTAGAATTATCAAAGCTGCTTCAAAATTTGGTACCTTTGGAAAAACAAGGTTAACATTAAATATAAGCAGGATTGTGTCTTTCCAGTGACATTCACCTTTACTGCACTGAGTATCTGTGACTATTGTTCCGCCAAGCTGCAGTTTTATACTTCCTTAGTTCTTCAAGTCTAACGGTTTATAAATTAATCGGCCGGTCTAGACCAAAGGACTCTTGCGATTAAACGCGAAACTAGTTGAACTGTACCGGCAATACATTGTGTCCGCCAATTTTTGTGGACTATTCTAAAGAGACTGTGCGCATCCCAACAGTGACTTTGAACTTTAGTTTAACCTGAGATGGTGTGGTGTTTAATTTGATTTTTAAATATGAGAAGTATAGATAATACTTTTGCGCATTGTTGGATTGTGGTAATATGGCGTGATTTCATTTACGTATTAAAATCATTACTTTGATTTACAGTCTTGGTCAAGTCAATCTTCTTCCAAATCGTCATTGTGAATTTGTTTTATGAACCATGAGAGGTTACTTTTCTGACCTTGATTACGTCTCGTAACAAAGGTTCTTCGTTTTGTCCTGTATTTGTCACCCTAATGGTTCTTTGAGAACCAGCAAGCAGGGTTCTCGCAAGGAACCCTCTGAAATGGTTCTTCATTGCACCTTAAAATGTTATTCAGTTTTGTCCTGTATTTTTCCCCCAATGGTTTTTCTTTAGGACCATTAAGCAAGGTGCCTCAAGGAACCCTCTGAAAGGGTTTCTTCTTAGCACCTTAAACGGTTCTTCAGTTTTGTTCCTTGTTTTTGCACCCAACGGGTTCCTTTGAGGAACCATGCAATCGTGGTTCTTCAAGGAACCCTCTGGAAATGGTTCTTCATTGCACCTAAAAGGTTCTCAGTTTTGTCCTGTATTTTTAACCATTTCCACCCTAATGGTTCTTTGAGGCAACCATTGAAGCAAGGTCCCTCAAGGACCCTTGAAAGTTCTTCTTATCACCTTACACGGGTTCTTCGTTTTTTTGTCTTGTATTTTGCACCCTAACGGTTCTTTGAGGAACCATGCATGCGGGTGTTTCTTCAAGGAACCCTCAGAAGGGGTTTTTCATGCACTAAATGCTCTTCATTTGCCCCGTACATATTAAAGCCGTAAAAGTATGTTCTCCAAAGAGCTATCGGATTGGAAAAGTTTCTTTGACGTTTTCACTCTCTCACTTGTTGGAACACAAAAATCCCACAATGCATTTACCACACCTTAACACCCGTGTCAGTAATTTATTGAATTCCCAAGTCATCCACCAACGCATACAGATACACAATATCACAAACGATAAGTTAACATTTTACCACAAAACAGGATCTTATAAATCCTTTAAAACAGTTAATCACATAACAAGATAATTTATAAAACCATAACTCCTTAAAAATACATTTCAATTTTTTTCAAATTGAGTGTTTGGATCATTAAATTTGGAGTCATCAGTCTATATATCTACACAATATAAGTGGACAGTTAAATTCATTTGAATTTGTCAAACCAGGGGTAGAGTTATCGCGCGCCAAGGGGTCATAGACTCGTTATTTGAGATTTTGGCGCACAAAATTATCATAAAGGGGTCTTTTTATTTCATTGCTAAATCTGATATTTTGAATTTGGACCCCTTGTTTTAAAGCTGGATGCTACCCATGGGTCAAACCCTGTAAACTTAAGCAATTTTGTAAAAAACACTCGCATACAGACAGCCTACTTTATGTGGTACAAGTTTCAGGTACGTTGTAGGCAGTATAGTGGCGCACTCAGTGAATTTGTTTTGGGCTTTTGATTTGTTGGGTCAAATCAATCGATATGAAAGTAAACATTTTAAAAAGGACATCTAGAGATGAATTCAATTTAATATGGTACCAGACATTACTCTGAAAGCTGTATTTTTGATAAAATCACAGAGAAATAATTTTCCTTCAAAAATATTTGAATGCCCAAAAAATAATTGCTAAAACTGCTGAAACTGAATTGGTATACACCATTTTTTTTCAAATAAGGCACAAATTTGTGAACAATATGGAATTGGCAAAAAAATGGCAAATGTTTGGCATTTTGGGGGTAAAATTGACAATTTTTAAAAAAAGAAAAAACCTAAAAAATTAAAAAAAAAAAAAAAACCTAGAACCTTGCATTAGCATGGTGTATACCAATTTTTTTTTCAACAATTTTTAGTCAAAAATTCATTTTTTTGGGTGTTCAAAAATGTTGGCAGGAGTGCTTCCATCGTAACATATTTCAGCTGTAACATTTATCATTGGTAATGAGAAAAATGATGGCTTTCATTCGATCAAAGTTGAAAATATCAGACCACTCTTTTAAGTTTCGTCAAACTTTAAGTGTTCAATGCAAAAAGAGATGGTTTCTTAACAAAAGAAGCACAATTGATTGACCACAAACGCATGGTGATTAAAGTTAAAATTGAAATCTGAATGTACCATAATAAAAAAAATATAGGTTCTATAGGAGAAGGCATGCAATGACACTAACGGGGTATATTTTGCCATTGATTTCAAGTTTCAGAACTGGTTAATGGAACTGGCAATGTGTTTGTTTAGCCATTCTGGTCGGTGGGGACAATGCTTGTGCATGATGAAAAAAATATGCCTTTGCATTTCGAAAAAAGTGCGACAAATTGACCCAAAAAAGTCACACATTTTGAGGGGTGTTTTTTAACCACAAAATGTAATAAGGTGGGTTTTAATTATTCCTACAAATGAGCATGGGTACCCAAGAGTACGAGTCACGGTACTGGGGTTGTACAGTAGCCAGGCTAGGCTAAGCATGGTCCTACACTCTCAGAAAAAAGGTGCAAGAGGTTCTAAACTTGTCCTCTATATGGAACCCCATAAGGTTCTTCAATGAACCAAAAAAGTTCTTTAACTGTTGCATAGCACCTTTTATGGTTCTGTTAGGAACCTTTTTGGGTTTTCAGATTTTTAAGAACCATTTGTGAGGGTTGAACCATTCTCAAGGGTTCCATACAGAGGACAAAAAAGGTTCTAAGTTGCATCATGTCTACAGGCAACGTAGACTAGCCCTAGGCCTACATCGAACATCTACAACATGATAATCCTTGCTTATACTTTCGTGCCACCATTCCCAGATTCCTTTTTGCTGCCGCACAAACTGGCCGATAGCAGATAGTGAAAGGATTTAAAACTACATCGCGCAACATCAAGCAACTCAGCAACTGACTGGCCAGTGCGTGATACCATCATTTATGGCGCATTACACGCTTAAAATACGCTTATCATAAAACGATATTGTGGCATAGTAAAAAATGATTCATCAGTATGTTTATATGAGGTCTGCACTATATAATAACTTATAAGGAAGGAAAAAATTCGGAACATGAAAGCTGAAACTACCAACACTGCACTGACCAAGTGCATGAAGTGAGTCGGGTCATTTTTTCCCTTCCTACACTAGGCCCGGATTAGGCCTAATATCTAGGCAGCCCTGGCCTGATCGAGTCTATGTTGGTGATTCCTGGATTTAATTTAGCATAAATTATCCTTGAATACCTGGTCAGCAATAGATAATACAGTACAAATTTGTATCAAGATTCTTCCTTACACTCACCAGTTGGTTTTCTGCCGTGGTTGTCTGACGTCTGCCTTATCTCTGTTCCCGCCGCGCCACATCACATGACTGAGCACCCCACCACTTCATTTAAAACATTATTGTTACGCCAACGGTAGCACTTGTTTGTTTACTTTAAGTGATCACAAAATTATACCAAACAGGTATCTATAAATTTATTTTATGTATAAAAAGTAGCTCAAATCTTCAAAAATACAACCATTTTGTTCTAAATCTCTTCTGGACTACTTTAATACGTTCATGTGCACACCCGTTTGTGTGTCGTGGTAAGTCTTCAACGAACCCTTTCTAAGTAAAAAAGGGTTCTTTAAAGAACCATTTTTAACTTGAAGAACCATTTTTGTTAATTTCGAACCATTTTTCAAAATCAGAGAACATTTAAAGAACCTTAAAAGGTACTTTATCTTGTGATGGTTCTGTGAGGAACCTTTGGTCATTCTGAAGAACCCTTTTGGAACCCTTATTTCTTAGAGTGTATCTAAACACAAGTTTTGTGTTTAAATGATAAACGTTAACCCATCTAAATACAAGTTTGTCCAGAATTTTTGGGTTGTATATTTACCATTTACAGTAACATTAGCATCAAGATAAGATCTAATAGCCGCATTACTACTATGGCACGTTATGAGACCATAATCGTCTTCTGATACATTATATACCCTGAGCTGTTGACCTCCTGCAATAGGCACTATTTCATGTTCCGATCGTAGAAAGCTTGTGTCCCATTCCACCTTTGGATGTGGTTCCCCTACTGAAGTACAGTTCAGGACAAATGATTGCGTTTCGTTGACTTCAATTGTTAGGGGTGAGATGCTGATAACTGGCTCGGCTGCAGAATGGAAAATAATGTAAGAAGCTATATAGTACCATTTGTTTGGAGGTATAAACTAATATTAGCACTGATATAAGAAAAAATAATCCTACACGAGGCAAGACTTCGTTGCTTCAAATCGCCTGTTTTGTGAGGAAACCCACGTGAAACATTAATGTTGAAGGTTTTTTTTAAAGGGTATTTTTGGAAATTAATTTATTTTGAAAATGAGAAGGTTGACAAATGTTAATAAATTATTGGATTGAATCCAATAAATTGTGTGTGTACAAACTGTCCAAATATCAGACTTGTACTGGTAATAAAATTCACAATTGATTACTATTATTTTGATTTTTTATAAAAAATGATACCAGATAATAACCATTCAAACTCGTCCCAAAAAGCGATAACGCCTTTTTGTAAGACCGTTAACATTTGCGTCACATCGTAAATCTCACAACCCATCAAGACACATCGTAAAATTAATTTCACTAACATGATTTACGTTCTATACCGTTCGTAAGTAACGTGGATTTAATACGAGGACCTTTCGTAAAGTTATGAAGGGTGTTCCTAACCTTCGAAGGGTCATTTCAGATACATCGGTGCCTTTGTAAAACGTACCCTCGAACAAAAAAAATCCTATGCGTTACTTTTCCATCAGAAATAGCAACGACAAGCTAAATTGTGTTCCGCGAATTAGGACACCTCATTGGCGTAAATTAACCTCAATATTGTTGCCATAGAGATATTTTAAATGAAAAAATGAAAAAACAGATTTCAAAGTTGCACTGAGTAGCTACTCAAGCCAATGCAACATGATATTGTCTGCATGACTGTTTATGACATTAGACATTATTTTATTCACACCTCATCTTCCATGATTATACATTAATGACAATACAATAACGTTATCGAATTATAGTGTTTAAACAATGGGAGAATTATACAGTGTATATGCAATATACTATAATGAATACAATAAGCATCCAAATTTAAATCTAAATTTAAATCTATAATAATTATATATCATTATTATTATTGTTATGGATAACAAGAAAGTAAAAATTTCAATGGGATTAAGTACGACTTTTAAACTGGCATCTTTTCCCATTGAAAGAGTCATTCTGACATTAATATTGGGCTATTTACTCAAATGCGGAATCAAAATGCGCAGAACTTTATTCGACTTTTTTCTTGCCATTTCAGTTTGAAAAGTTGATGCACGGGTTAATACTTCCAAAATCTGAAATGTTTTAAATGTCTTTCGTCATTAAAGTTGAAAAAATAGAAATATTTTCCCCATATATATTGCAAGAAACACATGGCATCTTTGAATACAAATGACTTGCTTGACGGACACACTTGTATTTATTTCGTTGCACCCTTGCCTATGTTATCCATGAACAGCATCTAAACTGAGGAGTGTACTTAATACAAATTACCGAAGACAGGGACCTTTTTGCAGACAGTATTAATGTCAGTACATCCATTATAACAACGCCCACGAACCAACGATAGCGTATAAATTCTATGGATCAAAATATCAATTACTGCCACGTTAGCCTACGCAAGCTCGTAAATGAAAGGTAAGCCACGAGTACCATGTAACGATTATCTTAAGGTAAAAAGAATCAGAGCCACTGTCGTCATCACGTATTTCCATTTAAATCTGACATTGTCTCAAAGACTAGAATTGTCGTTGATCGATTTAATAGATATAATTTGCATGCGCAATTCTAAATGGACACATAGAGAATACGGTAGCCCAGAAAAAAGAAAAACTTTCAAACATACTGACATGAACTGACAAAGTATATTCACATAGACTTATTTGAAAGTACTTGATTACATTGAGTGACAATCCCAGAAGAAATTAATAGGCCTGCCTTATTTTTATTGGCTGCTCTAAGCGCCACATGATTTCTAGATTCAGATTGTAAGTTTTCCGAATTTAGTTTGTTACGAACTTTTCGGATTCTTATTATTTTGATATGTGATTTTGTTCAGCCGAGTACAGCGCCGTCATATCTCTCTCTTAACCCGTTGAACACATTCATGTGCTCGCTGTTTTTGTCAACCTCAAAATATTACCGAAAAACCTCCGGTAATCCGGGAACTTTGTCACTGTTTGTTTATTTTTTGTACAGCGGTGTGATAATGCCGTTGACTAAACCCGGCAAAATGGCGCAAAATATAAACAAACTTGAGACAGCCACTTCAGGCAGCTGAAATTATTGTCTTACATTCGCCAATCTGACTTAAAAGTTCATAGAAAATAACAAATGAAACTATTTAAATTGACATATAACCATAAAGTTTCAAAAGTTGGCAACAAAACAAAGACTATATATCATCCGCGCATGTTATTCTTCGTAATACGGTTTGTTGTCAACGGCATCACCGGAAGTGACGTATCTTTCGGATGACCTATATGAAGAATGTTTCATTTTAAAGTATGCCCGTTGTATAACAGTAGCCAACGACTTCAAAACAAATGGAAGAATCTTCTGAGAACACTTAAGTTCATTTTGATGTCACATACGATTTGACATTTGTGTTAAATAGCTTTTTAAACATGAATGACAAATTTGAAAAATACTTTAATCATAAAAAACAATAACAAGTACTTACAACAATTATTGTAAGTGCGGTCATCAGCTATCGGTATTGCTTCTTGTGTATCGGTGTAACATTCTAGATTTTCGTCAACCATACCGTCTGTGATTAGATCCTGTAGCCATCGATTTCGACACGCCGTACACCTCAGATTGTTTCCCGTCAAACGTCTGTCAAAAATAACCAAAATGATAATGATAATAACAATTCTAAAAAATAATGATGATAATAAAGCGAATTAAAAATTGATTAGCATACGTATATTTATTGGAAAAAAGTAGCATCGAACTTGGCGTGATCAGTTTAGCTTGCCAATTCTTAGCAGCTCCCTCATACCACTTTCATTATTAATATTATGGATTGTCATGTTTTGATTTTAAAATCCTAAAAAAGACATATTAGCAGATGTGTATCTAATTTGTTAAATAATCTTTATAATATAAACTCAACTACACAAATATCGCTATTTTGTGGTTGAATAGATATGAACATACCGCCCCCTTTAAACGTTTTGTTGAGTTACTCATTTCTTAAGCTACTGTTCTGAGGGCGCACCTCATCATGGATCATGGCTGGCGATTTGTTCCCATTATAGACTCCCTGTTTGTTCCCTGTAATACCATTTTAAATTGACAAACTCATAACGAAATGCTATATTGACTAGAATACTTATAAAAAGGTAGAAAGCTTTAAGAGAATGATTATGGGCAATTTTATGCATAATATGTCTAGAATGACGCAGTTTTAATTACTCATTGAGATGGTTAAATTTGTGGAACATATTGTGTCAATTTAAAGTAAATTTAATTAAATGTTTCTTAATTTTTCACAACATAATCACTGGTCGGATAAAGGTACATGAGTTGACTATCGCTGCTGTATTGCATGATTAATTCACTCTCGCAAAGAGCATTTCGTTATTATAAACAAATGTACCAAGATGGCTTTTAACAAGAAATAGACAATCCAACCGCGTTTAATTTATTAAGTGGGTCTAATTATATCACGAGTGAATTAAAACCGTGATATATGATCATGTTATATCCTAATAGCGTGAGTGTAAGATGACTTTTAACAAGAAATAGACAATCCAACCGCGTTTAATTTATTAAGTGGGTCTAATTATATCACGAGTGAATTAAAACCGTGATATATGATCATGTTATATCCTAATAGCGTGAGTGTAACCACTATTGCAATTTGATAAAGCGCTAAACATGCATGAATTATAGCCGAAATTTGACAGTTGAAGTTTCTAAAAGTACATTTGAAAGCGTCTGAAGTGGAATTAGATTTAACCGCATATTCTAATCTATTTTACGAGTACTTGGACAGCCATGTTTGTGGAAATAAAATAAATATTGCAATTAAATTTGAGGAAAATAATACCTTTCTGTTGCTTGTTGTTTGACGTCAATCGGAGTTTTCCGTTTCAAAAGTTATGGTCAAAAATGTAACTTCGCAAATGGAAATTTCCTATGGTATTTCTGTATTTTATTGTTTTATCAAGCGCGATATTTAATTTTTTCCACTTTAAAAACTAATATCTCAAAAAGTAAACGAGCTTTTGATCTCTAACTTCCATAATTATTTGTGACAAATTCAAGCACCTACTTTCTAATTGATAATAAAAGTAGAAGCCCATTTCTAAAAATAGCAAACAATTAAAAAAACAGGGGTTCTAGGTAAATCCCGATATCTTCTAAGTGAATTTAAACGGTATGTCATTTGGTGTCCAGGATTTCTCAAAACGATTTATCTTAGAGAGATGGGATAAAAAGTAAATTAAAACCTACCAATTGGCCTATGTCATTGAACTAGGATATTTCCATTAGTCCCATGGGAAGTTGATTTAGGGGGATCTTTGGTACACAATTGGCAAAAATAATTATTTTTTTCCTTTTTTGACTAATGAACGGAAACTCCGATTGACGTCAAACAAAAAGCAACAGAAAGGCATTATTTTCCTCAACTTTAATTTGTAATATTTATTTTTAGCCCCCCAAAGGGGTAATTCCACCTTAAACGAACTGCATTTAAATTTTTTAAAAATGTTTTCTCTTTTGCAATGCAGAATGCATTTTTCAACCTTATTTTTTACAACCCATGAAATAAAAGGTTTGTAAATGGGGACAAAGCACATAAGGTTCCAAGGTCACATGAGGTCACCAACATTGTATCGAAGTGTCATGAAAATTTACGCGACGTATGAGTGTGGAAAACAGGGGCAATGATGTTTATAGGGTTAACATTTGCTTCAACATTTTTACCACAGTACTTGCTTTGCAGACGACACAAAAAGTAGGGGAGGTTCAAAACTCACACCGGATGATCGACGATTTACGGCGGTTAAACAAATAGCTATTTCTGTGTTATTTTCCATTCAGTTTCGGTACTTTTGATTTTTGTGTAAAGATTTATTCAGATAGTTTAGAAAGCATTGTGGGACAGTGACAGAAAGGTCTTTAACTCAATTCAGTATGTTTTGTACCACATCTCAACGTTACAACACTAACCAACATAATTAGGAAAGGACAATGATGATTTTCTCAAAGAAAAGATGACAGCCCTAATATATCTAGAGCAATATGTTGCTCTAGATATATTTTGATGTTGTTTGAAATAAATTTCACTCTTAACATATCTCGATCCACTGTTGACCCTATTAACAATTAACGGGCAGAAACAAGATAAAGAAGAAAATAACAAATGAGAAACTTACACACATGTACTTGATTTTTCGTTTGTTTAACTAGAAGGATAAAGAAAGAGTTAACATTAATTAAAACAGTTTGATATCGAGGACGTAGCCCATCAAAATCTCTGCATTAGCAAATACAGTAGAACTTTCGTCAGTAGCATTATTCCATATATAAGAAATTGGGAGAGAGACTAGAGAGAGAGAGAGGCTGAGAGAGAAAGATAAACCGAAAGAAACAAGACTAACAAACCAATAAAGCAGGCTAAACCATAACATAACGTTTTCCCGCCTTCTGCGAAGGCTTCTAAAACAAATTTCAAATGAATCGATAAATTAATGGTTTACATTGCTTAGATATGTTTCTTTTTCGAATCAACTTACATTCTGGTGAAGTTCACATTAAGAAACAGGCGCCAATAAACGGTTTCTAGTTGATTATCTCGCAGATCACTGTATAACAAACGACAGGTAAGTACAAATTAGTTAAAGTCAACTTAGGGGTTCCAAAAAGGCATAAAAGGCGAGTCAATATGCGTAATGGCACATTCTCTAAGTTAAGGTTTATCTGCGAAAACAATTATTGAAGCTGATTTCAACTGATTTTGATAGGCATGGGTGTCAATATTCACTAAAATGTAGTGTTAGGGGGTCCCAGGAGGCAAAAATAAAAAGAGGCGAAATAATTTGAAATCTATACCAGCATGCTCATTATATTTCAAGGGTTTGAAAGGTATGGTCACTCTATCTATGACCCATAGTTTTAGTACAACAATAATAATTCAATGTCATCCTGTGGTAAAATGTACAGAATGGCCAGATTTTGTTCAAAATGGTTTGAAATGGTTCATTTAGACCATCTTAAATAAGAACATTCAGGACACTCTCTGTTGTTTTCTGGCAGGCAAAACATTGATCTAAATCGGTCACAATTGAGAATGTTGGCATTATTTAATTTGAAGAAAAGTTACAGCAAAAAACTGCGAATTTTCCCCATGCAAAGCAAATGGGCTTTGCCCATCAGTTTTTCAGACTTTCTCTCTATTACACCAACAGCGAGCGCTACAAACATAAACAAATATCACATTATCTAACATGTAGTTATGCAAGCGATTGTCACAGACAGTGCAACCAGTTGTTTTCGACTCCTTTACAATTATACAAACAATTCGGCACAATTTTAAAATGAAACTGACGAATCTTAAATTTTACCCCATTGTGACTTTGAACCTATTTCCCTTATAATTATTGAACTATATTACTATAACCTGCAGCTTGAACAAACTATTGCTTTTTAAACCCTCGAAATATGATGAGCGTGCTGGTGTACACTTTTAAAAATGTTGCCCCTTTTCATTTTAGACATGAAAGACCTCGCATTACTTTTAAATAAATAGTTACACCCTACCTATCCAAAACAACTTTATTTCAAATTATTTTCACGATTGCCTTAAATATGGTTTAGTGTGGGTCACGCCATCTAAATACATCTCTTAAAGGTTTCATTTATGTGTTTAACGCGTGCACGTGTGTGTGCATGTTAAGATAGATAAATATGCGTATAGTATAGTACAGGGAAATGTAGTGGATGTTTTGGTTAGTTTTTTTCATATACAATTTTGACACCAATATTTTTCCAATACAGAATTTCATGGAGAATCTGAAAATCATGGGTGTCATTTTTTATAATGTGTTCTTGGGTGTTTTATAAGGGGGCAATATTTGTACAGGGGTAAACAAAAAAAGTGTTTTAAATTGTTTTAAAATTTATACCAGTCTGTTCGGCTGCTCATAAGGTTTCTAGAAAGATATAGTTTGCCATATTTACGACCTATTGTTTTAGTACATAGGCTCAAGAAAGTTCAAGTCATTATTTATAGAATGGTCCGATTTTGTTGAAACTGGTATTAAATCGTTTATTGGGTCATACTAAATAACAAAAAAGTATTAAGATCTGTGTTTCACCTTTCAAAGTGAGACTTTTAGAGATATAACTAGTGGTCTCCCCCATAGACCCTGTGGACCACGGCCATATTTGCCTTCTTAATTATTATCAAAACGTCTTTGACAACGCGATTTTTATACTTCGCTTCTGTACCAGTAAGACGATCAATTTGCCCATTTTATGAACACCGATGATTCTTGAAATGTGTCCCCAGTGTGACCTTGAACCCATTTTACCTTGTAACTTTTGTACTATAACACTCAGATAGGACAAACTATACCTTTCTGTAATCCTTGAAAGGTACTGAACTGATGGTATACTTTAAAACCCTTTTTCCCCCTTTTATATTTTGCCCCCTGTATAAACCAGTGCAAACCTTGTCCCCCTAGAATTCATCGAAGAACACATTTAAAAATGACAACCATGATTTTGGAATCCTCATACAATTTTGGATTTAACATTTTCACAAAAATACAGTTCCACATGTCCTAGTAGTTGCATAGGTGAAAATAGTCTATATACGTACATCGTAAGCAAATCTTTATTATTATCAAAAGCCTTATCCGGTATATCCTTTAGTCCCGTTTTTCTGATTTCCCTGCAGAAAGTCAAACAAAAATAATATGTATAAATACGTGAGTGTGAAGTTAAAGCAATAAATGAAACAGCAACTCAAATAATATCATCTCATGGGAATAAACGTATCCTTGAGTCAAGCAATAAATATGCGTCTTATTTTTGATGTCGATAACATTATCCTCGTTTCTAAGACAAGAAAAGTGTAAGGTCAGACGTTTGTAATTATTATAAGTGCATCGAGACGCAGGCGAGGGATTAAGGATACATCAGTTTCATGAAGGAGAAGATAAGCATTGATAAAGCAATTGCTCGGATCGAATTAAATCATCCAGAATGTATAAATAATCGATTATAAATATACTCCCTGGTCAAACCCCTTAATCCCACACTGTAATGGCATATTCGCCTACGCTGTTATGGTGTATAGGGTCCTTTCACGGAAGGCAAATTATATGGAATAGACTTTAGTTTGCCCTCCAGATTATCCAAGTATGCGAAGAATACAATACCTGCACCTGGTTCACCTGAACATTCCAGTATTTCTTCAGGTGACTCTGTGCATGCTTGTGTTGTTCTGTAGGCAGGTCTGGCCAACTTAAGCTATTGACCTCCCGTGAAATAGCCCAATATTCGCCTAAGTGAGGTTCAAACTTTATATCTTTAAGTTTGCTGACATCGATGTCACAGATTTAGCAAATTTGTGATGTTTATCTGTCTTCAGGCACATTATCTTTGGATAAACCAAATTAAAACGGGGGTAATTCTGATAAAGGTAAACGCAAACATGGCAGCCAATAAATCTGAACTTTGTTTCCTCGCATTAAAAAAATAGATGGCAAATCACGTCACCTGCACACCTGCACGGAGTCTAAACCCTCTTATATCTGTGGATAACCGTCTCTTAACTTTGATTTGTAGACTATTTGTGTATTGTAATTTTCACTACTTTTAGAAAACTCCGATTATACGGTGTCTAAAGCGTTACGCTAATCAGGCGCTAAATTGAGTTTTTAAACAATATACTTGCAGCCAATCATTACTTCTGCAGTATACCAAATAATATTCTTAACTTCTTAGGAGAAGTAGTGGACAACAAAATTCCATGTTTGATCTACAAAACTCTATGGTCACGTGATTTGTTTTTATCCTAATTAGGCAAATAACTAAATAAAAATACATTAAGTAAAATAAGTAAATACAATTTTTCTACAAAATGAAAGAGTATGTATGGCAGTCATGCAGTTAAAATCTCAGTAATATTTTCGAATAGGACTGAGGGAAAACATGATATGATGTGTTTGGACATTTGACAAGACGTATCCTATGGAGATTTGACAGATAATATTAAATGCCATACTGCTCCGGTCAGTGATATCAAGGGATTATGCGAAAGGAGGCGTGAAACGACTGCCGAAAGGTGAAATATTGATAGACCTGCCAATCATGAGTACAAATTACTTTTACAAGGGGTTGGTTATTTCAAACAGATTACAATTGTTAATTTAATTGTTTTAAAACTGCAAAAGCCACAGAGGTCATTTCAGATCTGATGTTGTAATCCAGTGACTTTATCCTTTAACTAATAAAGGTACAAGGCGTACAAGGGTAAGGTAGCCTTTCTTCTTCCTCCTCTTCTTCTTCACATTCTTCTTGAATCTTCTTCTTCTTCCTCTGTTTTCTCACTTTTCGTCTCTCCCTCCGTATCATCGTGTAGTTTCTTCTCTTTTGTTCTATTTTTGATTTTCTTCGTGTTTCCCCCTGAACTTGTTGAGCCAAACTAAAATCTTTTGAAACTTATAGTGCAAGAAAGTTGGCGGTTTTACCTAAAAACATTGCAACAGAACAATTTTGGTGTTGTCATACTAATTTGTCAAATGTCTAGAATAATGTGTCAAAAGTGTCAGCAATGAGGAACACGTAACAAAATGGGGGAAAGTTGGTATCAGGGTCAAAATTAAAACAGGTCTAATTTTTTGAAACCTTTACCAACTTATTCATCCGGTCATGAGGATTAAAAAGGTATAGTTTGCCATACCTATGGTCATTAGTTTCAGATTATATCATATCGGTTCAAGGTCCTGGTGTAATCCTTTCAGAGTGCTCCGATTCTAACGGAACTAGTCTCAAATTGTTTGTCTGGTCATATCCTATAACAGAAAATGCATATTTTCTCTGCATTTGACATTTTAGTATGTAAATTAGATGGTTAGAATCAATGACCCCATAGGATATGTAGACCGTTGTTACATTTTGACCTCTAAATACGTGGTGAAATGAGCGCAAGTAATATTTTTTATGATTCTTTGGGACTATATGAACCCAATTTGGGACCATTTTGAAAATATTCGGGGGGTGTCTGGTGTGGGTCCGGAAAAATGTTACCCCAGGATGACCTTGAACCTTTATTGCTCTGCAACTATTAAACTATAACCCACAGATAGGACAAACTATATGTTTTTAATCCTTAGGATATGGCCAAAATGTTGGTATAGATTTCAGTACAATTATACTTGCTTCATATTTCCCCCTCTACAAACCTTGCCTCTCTGCAAATGCATGTTCCTCGCTACTTATACTTCTAGACGTTTGACATGTTTTTCTGTCATCATTTCTTAGTACAACAACACCAAAGTTGTTTCTGTTGCAATTATTTTGAGGTCAAACCGTTATCTAAATTTCTTGCACTGTTATAAGCAATCACTTACACGTTTACTCCCCAATTGAACACAACTTGAGTCACATTGGACGTGCGGTTTAGATTTTTTTCCTTAGGATCCGTACGGCTTGCGTAATGCATATGTAAAGGGAACGATAAATTATGCGTCTCGAAATTCGTCTCCTAGATCAACAAAACCCAAAATCAAAAGTCCGGGGGCCAATTACCCGCATCAGATAAACACTGAAGCCAAAACGAAATTTTGCTATTAAGCAGAAAGAGAGAGGGAATGAATTCCCGTCTGTCACGATATAACAGGAATGATGGAGAAGCGATGGAACTCCAAATAAAAACTACATGTGATCTGAGTGAGGAAAGAGATGCTAACGATGAGAGAAAACTGTATTCATTTCAGGACAAGGGGACTTTATCAAGGCGCAGACATTAACAAGACCTGATTGTCATCGTATACGAAGTGTTGGAGCCTAGGGATAATTCCAACCCCGTAAGAAGGCGGCACGTATCGCTGTGACATCTGCAGTGATCTATGATATCCCATTTTTTCCTGATGTGACATTCAAATATCAATCGAGAAATTTGTAAAAGTTCACATGTCGTCAATTTTAAAAATTTTTGTTTTGCTTTTGTTCGTTCACTTTTAGCCTGGAAATAAGTTCCTTCAGAGCAAAGAAAATTATTATGTGATTAAACATTTCAAAATCTAGTAATGTTTTATGCCTATTGACAAAAAAAAGTTTAAAAAATATAAGAGAATCGAAAGAAAATGAGATATAAAAATAATACTCGCTGAAGTATACCCTTGAGCCGGCTTTAAGTCAACAACACCGAGCACGTTCGCTGAAATCATCTTAAATTATGGATATAATTCAATTACACGTACGTACTGCTCTACCAAGGGTACCGACCAGAGGGTGTTTAGAACCAATCCCATAATGCATTGCACTGTGCCTATACTTTACTGTACTAAACACATGTCAGTACTTAGGGAGAAAAAGTTTAAGAACCACAAGGTATTTCATGATCATGCTAAGTACTAACGCTTTATGGGCTAAAATGAGTGTAAAGGTCAGGGTTTTTAGGTATTAAGAATAGGATTTTTGTGGGATCACGTGACCCAATTTAGGTGATATTTCCCAAAACTGGTGCATTGTGGGATTGGCTCAATACACCCTCTGGGTACCGACAATATTTAGATCTTAAGTTAAGAGAAATTTTGGGCGGCAATGTTTGAGGTTTGCACGTCATTCTATACCGGGAAAACCGGGAAAGTACTCCTTTTTGCTTTCGAATAAGAGCAATGTATGCAAGACAAAATATCCAGATAATCATAGATTGACGTCTAGCAAAATTGCTGCGGGAAAGCGATGACATTATTCTTTACTACACCTCATGAATATTCATTATCATAATCATGCTATCATTGGCTGATTCCTATTAGACGTCCTAGGGAAATAGATTGGACTATTTCCCTACAACCTCATCCCCAGAGTCACAGTGAGGTGTAATAAAACAAATACTACATTGTTTATATCGGGGTTCGGGTTCGGGGTGAGTAGGCCCGAAGCCAGTATCAAGGTAAATAGTGTGCCCCATTTCCCTCTACCATGTAGTATTTGTGTAATACAATTTTACCTAAACGCTGTTAAATCATAGAAATTGAAGTAACTTCCCAAAATTGGGTAAGCAGATTCTGACGCCACTGCTTTTCTGTTAACAATGGGGACTTGAGTTAAGTCGCGCATCTGCATCTGATGAACATTTTGAATCACCTGTGACCTTAAAGCGGAACTTACGTGCGCCAATGGACGACTGGGGAAACCCCCAAACTATAGCGTAAAGGGCAAATTACATGGTACCAACATAATGTCATGGAACGTGTGACGCGTAGGCGCAATAAGTTGTGCACTGTTCATTCGGGACGTGATGTGACTTTGAATAGATTATTTTGAAGATGTAATATTTAAAGCTCTTTAAAAAAGATGGCATTTGATAATGTGGATAAAAAAGTCAAAATACTATGAAAATTTTTTCGACCCCTGGGCAATCCCGGTCAATATGGTTATTATTATTAATAGATTAATAATAATGTAATATGATATAATTAGCCAATAAAATTAGAGACATGAAGAGAAAAGCTTAAAGTATAAATATGTCCGATGCGATTGGTTATTTCATGTTATTTTTCATTTAATAAGCCAATCAGTGATACTCTTAGAAAGGTGATAGATCACATGCATGGGGTCAAAGAAATAATGAAATCATAAAACAACTTACAATCGTTCTAGGCCCGTCAGGTATTGTAGCGATGTAACAGGAAAATCGGTCATACGAGGTTGATTTCGAATGATTCTATAAAAGGAAAAGAAGAAAAAATATATTGGTTAAAAAGATGAGTATGCCCCTAATAGTTTTAGATAATGCTATACTAAACCAACTACCATGCGGCTAGCCGCACTAATATTTTTTCTTTTGTTTTATATTTGCTCATAAAATTCATAAAATATTTTCTGTTGATTAAGATCGTATTTAAAGTTAAGCAAACCTTATACTGAAAGCAGAGTATATCTTTCCCAACATTTTTCCTTTCAACACTCGTTCTTAAAAATATAATATTTGCTAATGCTCTTGATGTGGCCAAATTCTGGTTCATCCTTCATGTAAGACTTCATGGAATTAGCTTAGCATGAAATCTTCTGTAAGAGGATCAAAGGATTACAAGGATTGTACAGCTTTATTCCGTAAAAGAGTCTTTACTCTAGTCTAACTCATGAATATCTTACACCAAGAACACACCCTAAATCTGGGGTTATTGGCGACCAAATTGCAAATATCAATTAAGTTCTTGAATAGTGTGCATTGTGTTTAGATTTGAAGCAGATCCTTGACTCTTTATCCTGTCCAAAGTGAAATATGACATCATCGAAAGTTTGGCTATGAATCCTAACACTATAAGATGTTAAAGTTAGATTGTTTCCGAATTCTTTATTGGGCAACTGATGTTAGTAAACCAATTTGTGACAAAAGTAATAGTACAATTTAATTTAATGATATACATTTTTTGTTATACTAATCCGCTTCTTTTTTTCTGGACTTAATAACCAGTAATTTATGTTTAAATTATATAAACCAAGCAATGACAAAAATCATTTAAAACATGTTGGTAATGCTACTACGTTATTATTCATTTTAATATCTAATTAACACCAAAGTCTTAAAATTTCAACAGTGATGGGATTAGGACCCCATTTTTAATGCATATAAGGGAGTGAAACGAACAGTTATTAACCCATACTTAGTGAAACTTATATTTTTTTCTAGAACGCCAATGGTTGTTTTGTTTAGATCCCCAGGTCCTGTCACTATTGCAAACCAGTAATGCAACGAGATATATTTGCAAATCAATTCGACAACTGGCACGCGTTTGAGCTTGGAATGAAAGAAAAATAGATTGCATAATTGATATTTTATATATTAAACTATTGTGAATGTGGAAAAGATATACCGCTTTCATTCAACTGGCACAATTTCAGCTTAGGAAGAAACATACAAAATTATAAAATAGAGTGCGAAATTGATATTGTATATTATGCAAGCTGATAATGTCAATACTATCTCATGAAACGCAATACTAGAAAAATGTAACATCAGACAACTTAGGGACTAATAAATTGCATTATTAAATGTCATGTTTGATTAGTATGTTGTATAACTATAACGATTTATTTGGCAAACCACTTAAGAATGGCTGACCCACAGTTTACGACTGTGCTATTTGAGAGGCACGAATTCGGCGGGGAAAAATCGCATAATAACATTGACGATGCACTACCATACCATGCATACTACGCAGACATTTTTCCCGCGGGGTTGCGATATCTGTTTTACTTCCAAACGTGTTCAATAATTTCCTACTTCTACAAACCAAGTTAGTGGGACATTGTAAAAGTCAATGTTTTATTTATTTAAAGAAACGGTGAAATAAAATACGCGGGAAAATACGTCTTGACCTTGAAATATTAAAGATTGCAAGGTAATATCGTTGACAGTAGCTATATTATTGGTCTCTGTACCAGAAGCATTTTTTTTGTAAATTAAAAATGATCAAAGAAAGAGATACGTAGCAAATACCCCGAGGAACTATAATGCGTACTTCAGATCTCTGATGCTTAAACGGTCCCGTTTATCAGTGTTATACGCTTCGATGTACGCCACCTCGACATAGATGCATCTCTAACTGATATTAATATTTACAAGATTGACAAAAAGAATTAAACGGCGGCTTCAAAACTAACCAGTTTTTTCTGCCCAGTTCTCTTCGGTTGGAACTGGTTTAAACCGCCATTAACCGCCAGGCAACCGACGGTTGAGTTTTGAAGCCATCCCTAACCAAAGTTCAATAATCCTGATCCACACATTTATGAGAATCAACTTCTTATGTGTTTATTTTTTGTATTTTAACTGGAACATTGTAGGTGAAACACTCTTTAAAATTGTACATAGAGTTTGAACATTCATGAATTGCAGCACATAAATCATATTGCAGTCGCGTGAATTGGGCTCATAAAATGCCGAATATCCCCCTATTAGTGTGTGTGTCATGTTTCATCACCCACAAGAGATTAGTCTAAGCTTTAAAAAAATAAAGTCAAGACATTTTTAGAGAGAGCTAGTAACATCTTGGTCACATCGTTGGCCCTTGCGTCACATTCCGTAATACCTATATCATGCGAGATCAAGACGATGTGAGCGAGCATCCTTAATGGTGTGTGTATCAAGCGTACAAGCCAAATGCAATAAGACAATATGTGTCACATCTTGAAATGGTCTGCTGGCGTAGGCTACGTGAGGTTTTAAATTCTGGACGATTTGGGAATAAATCTCAAGGTAAGAGTGATAGATCTGGATAAGCTCCATACTTTGCCCTGAAGGAAGCATACACCGATGGATGGTTTACAGAGGAGTTCTGTGAAATGATAGGAGATCACGTATGGATTTGTAAAGAGTTGGATAACGTTCAAAATTAAAATGTACCATTTCACGAGCGTCTATTTGTAGCAATAATGATTAATATTTGGGTTTGCAAATTGCTGAGAGCCAGACGAGCGTCTATTTGATTACCAAGAATCGGCAGGTTTGATGACGCACTTTTTTAGAACAGGTGATTTTAAACAAAATTAGGTTTCTAGTTCACAAAAAATACATATGTAAACGAGCGGAAAAGAGGCGATATATATTTTTCAGGGGATGCAACACTTAACGATGCTCTTTCGTTAAATTTCCTGTTTGGGATGCAGCTCGTGCTAGTGGAACCGAATTTTTTGAAATTATTATTATCGCAGTTACAGGAGTGCGGAAACAGGACTAAAAATAGCAGCGGCGGTGGTGGTGGCGGCTGCGGCGGCGGCGGTGGTGTTAGTAGTAGAAGTAGTAAGAGTTGTTTGTATACTATTAGTAGCAGTTACAATATTCAATTTTTCTGCAGCGCTTCTCGCCGTAAACAGCCTCAAAGCGCTGTTGTCGTATTATTATTATTACGCTGATATATTCCCCAATAACAGCTCCCAAATTTGACTCGACGAGGACAGAAACACGTTGGCCGCAGCGAGACTCGAACTCACGATTTACAATGATTTTAGGATCGTAAGTCCTGCACTTTATCCGTTACGCCACACGTGCACTATTATCATCTGAACTACCAGACGTAACAGCAGCAGCAGCAGCACTGAGCAACTAGATGCAGTAGTACTGTCTGTCCAATAAACTTAGATGTCCGGTTTTTATTAATTATTTCCAAAAATATACGTTTTCGAAAAAAGTCATGAAAGAAGAGTTGTTATTCATCGTTTGACCAAACAAGATCGTTGGGTTCTAACTTGAAAACAAACGACAACAAACCGGTTCCATGTGAATATTGGCTTTTGTCAACTTTAATGGCAAATCCATTCATGAATTAGGGACGCCTCAAAGCATGTTACGAACAATTATCACTGATTATTGATTCGTGGACCTTGCTCTATGTGTTTGCGCCGTGCATTAATGCACGGGAATATATTAATGCATCATTGAAATACTGCTACTTTTAATAATGCCCTGTCTGTTTTAATCGATTGGTTACGAACAAAAGAATCAAACACCTCTCATGTAATGCAGTCCATTCAATTAAAACGATATCATCTCGTTGGTATTGCAAAAAGTCAGTGCAAAATAACAACGGTTCAGATTTGATCCTGTTGAACAAAGTTCGGCATTATTCCTTCAACCAGTCAGACAATATTGATTGTTAATCATCTCCTCCGACGACAATTTTTACTACCTACAAAGTGGATTCAATGGAACCTTCTACAAAACGTAATTACTAATTGTACCAAACCTTTATTCACTCATTTTCAAAACGAGGGTGAAATGCCCAGATTTCAATAGATTCGACTGTTTAAATGGGCCCATTCCTTTCGTCATATAAAAACATCTTAGGTCCGAAGATACCAAACAACTTCCTTTTCATGACTTATTTAGAAAGTGCGTATTTTGTAATTAATTAATAAAAAAACAGACATCTAAGTTTATATAGTTGCCGAAATAGTAGTATTTGTGGTATAGTGGTAATAGTAGAAGTAGTAGTACATTAGTAGTTTTAATTAGCAGCATCAGCACCAGCAGCAGTATTTACCTTTACGACTTAATGGTATACAAATATTGACTGCTATGAGGGGCATGGTTGAAACTATAGGCCCAAGGTGATCTCGAAACCATACTATGCCCCGAGGCTTATTTTAAAGCCTGTCATTTTGTAGTTAGCTAACTTTCAACTTGGTTTCTATTATAACGAGTGAGAGAGAGTCCAGATGGCTATAGCCATTTTTGCAAAAAATGACTTAAAGTCAAAGTCAATATAACCACAATCCATGGCATTCGACTATGCAGGTATTGAGTGAGTTAATTTTGCCCTGAATAATAACACTAAAAAAATCCACCATGTCTTCAAATTTCTACGATTTACCTGAAATTTAAGAAGTTTATTCTGAATTTTCAAAACTGAATTGAAAACAAATTAGGATGTCCCGAAGGGATTGCAAGAAATCTCGGAGTGGCTTGCAAAAAAGGTCCCAATAGTCGTACAGCCACCCAATCGTATCTCTCGAATTCTTTTAGCCGTTGAGGTACACTGTGCAACGATCCACTTGAAACTACTTCAATCTGTATTTAAGTGCAAAATTTCACCCTAAATTTTACGCGTTCATTATAATACGTTAAACGAAGAAATCAATCTTTCGACATTTTGACGCTAAGTCGACGCTGTGTCAGATTTAAAATACATTTAGACTTGCATGGGTAGAAAGTTGTTCTGCTAATACGAATGTCTAAAAGTTTAAATTCGCAACAGATTGACGTCATACAGACGACAGATATTCAAAATCAGCATTAAAGTTCAAACAAGTGTGTTTTTAAGGTGGTTTGGTGTCATTGCAAAGCCAACTTAAACAGCACCTTAAAATAAGTGAATTGTACTTATATTCTATTGAGTTTCTGCTACTTTGAGTACGTTAAACATCTTGAAATTTTTGAAATAATATCAGACGTTTTGGTAGCTTGACAATAGTCACATAAGGGTTAGAGAAAGTCTCATATAGATAAAAAAAAGAGTGGATATCAAACAAGATTAATGTTTTACTGACGTTTAAGTATGAATTTACCTGATTTGGACTACAAGAACTTCTCACCCTTCACTGAGATACAGGTCCCTGGTCCAGATCAATGCATGACGATGGATTTGCACAATTCAGGTCCAACACTTTCGAGAGTTTTTGAGACATTCATTTGGTATCAAACACTAGATAAATTGTGTTGTTTAACGTCTTTGTATTTCATAACAATGTCGTCAGTTTCAATTTCGCGATCTCCAGTAAATTGCAGTAATTCCTTTGTTCTTTAATCGACATGTGCTGGGGAATCTGGGCTGAAGTTGGGTGGGCATTTGGGTGTCAAATTCCTTGGACGATTCTTTCATTAGTATGTTGCAAGCTAGCGGGTGTTTTGTACCAATCCCATAGTGCCTTCTAATATGCCTATTCACTAGTGTACTAAACACATGTCAGTTCTTAGGGATAAATAGTATTCGAGAAGTTAAGGACCACCAAACTTTCATGATCGTGATAAAAATTCCGCTTTGTGGGCTTAATGAGTGTAAAAGTCAGGTTTTTATGTTTTAAGAATAGGATTTTTGTGGGATCACTTGACCTTATTCAGGTAAAATTTTCCAAAACTGGTGCAGATAGACTCAATAGACCCTCTGGTTGCAACCCACCCAAATACAAAATCGACACAGATTACTATTGCGATGTTTAAACAGGACAAATGATTTTGAGGGTAAGATATGGGGAAAAATCGAAACGACCCATTGAATGGTTTTACTCAAAAGAGTCAAAAATATTTGCAATTTGCTGGAATAGCTTAAAAGTGAAGAATACGTCTGTAGAAACCTCCATCAGCTATTTTTGCAACTGACAAAAATCACAGAAAAGGAAGAAAACATCACTGCTCAAAGATTTCAATCTCCATTCAATTACGTGTTGCAGTAAGTGTCCGTACGGGACAGTAATGACTTAAATATCCGATGTTAGGATACATGTTCTTGTTACAGAACTGCCAAAATATGATTCGTGAGGATCATTCGCTTTCTGATTGGCAAATCACTGATAGTGTCTTTAATGTGCAGGATAACTTAACCCGGGTAACAGTTATATCTCGGGAGATTGTGTGCGGACAGAAACGAATATTATATAGTTACTTCACTTGAGATAAAACTTACATTTCTTAATTATGTTACATGTCATAATGTCGTATATATGTACTTTTCTATATCAAGTCATACCATTGATATTCATGTAATGCTAAGGTTAAAGGAAATGACAACTTGATCTTTACCTTAGCATAAGGATAAAGTGGAATATTGACAATAATGGGGGAAACGTCATATTTGTTCAACTGTTTTACACAGCCAGGGTTGAATTGCATATTTACCCAGGTGAATGTTTTACACAATAAATACCAAAAATAGAATAGACTGCTGCGTAGTACGGTCCATCTGAAGTTCATTAATACAATATTTCACCTGCAGTTACATACATCAAATATTAAAAAGAGGTATTGGGAGAAGAGCAAAGGAAAAGTGTTTTTTTTTTGCAGGGTATTTTTTCTAGATTTCGTTCCAAACGCTTTGTCGACAGAAACATGGTGTCATAACTTAACACAGTATTTAATATTAATAAAAATCAGAAATAATCTTTCGAAAGAAGATAAGCCTTATGCATAAAGTTATCTTATATAATTTGTGTAATATAACAAAATTATTTATTTCTTTTAATCAAAAATACTATAATTGGCTCAAGAATTTGGAATATTGAAAATCTATAAGATCTCACTTTAACTTGATGTAAACTCCGGGTGACACCGACTTCCACTTTTGTCTAACATGAAATGGAATTGGCTGGCAAGAATTATGCTAGTGAGAATGACGTCATTTCTGTTGCTGAAGAGTTTTTACCTCAGGAGAAGACCCTCCTTCACCAGCGGGATTCAGGCACTGCCCTGTCCATCCTAACTAGACTCAGAGATTTCCATCTAGCCCTCATGTTTTCATCTAAATCGGATTTTGTGTTCGAAATAAAATTCCTCGCTTTAACATCACTTGAAACGGTATGAAAATCCTAACTTGCCCCTAAGGATCTTCAATATTCATTTCGACGCCGCTATCTACATATACGTCATCCCCGCGCGATTCTTGTATAAAATATTAATTTAATGATTATCCAACCGCAACATGGCGTATACATGTAAGACTGAGGCAAACTGTTTTTCAGATCGGATCGAACACATACTTAAAGCTACTTCCATTTAGTCCCCCATATTTCCTGCTTGTAGATGTGTGCTTTTACGTTGCATTGACACAACAGAATTTTTAAATATTTTGAAACCCAACACTACATCCCAAAATCCTACCTACAAAGCTCTATTTTACACTTCCGCCAAGAGACATTTGTATCTCTATATATTGAATACCTCTCTCATTCCCAAAAGCCTTGGTACTTTAAGTAGAGATAATCGACACTGCTGCTTTTAAAGCAATTGATTAATAAACGTTTAGTGAATCAGGTATGGTGAGAATTAATGGATATGTGCAATGTTTTGTTTTCTCCAGATCGGGGTAGACTGGTTATTTGTCTGCTATGCATCATATAACGTGATTTTTGTCCAAGCATAGCTCTGGGTCTCAAATCCCTGGTCCAATACATAGGGTAAACGAGACCCCAGGAAGAGGCACTAAGAAAAAAATAAAAGAGTGGACATTTCAATGATGAGGACAGGTGTCTTGAGGAAGAAAAGTCAAACGTTTTGTTCAACATTCTCAAGAGTAGCACGAACACACCAATCTCGAGCATCACTTGCCAGTTTTGCTAGTGTACAACACCTGCTTCCATTCTGAGTTGATTCAATGACCTATACGTATCTGAGGTGTACCTATTGGAGATGTATCGCCTCTGAATTATCAATGAATCTTTTCAGACTGGTTATAATATCAAGATTTTTGTGCGATCATGTAATATTTTTTCATTAACGTGTGAGCAAAAAGAAAAACATCTTCAAATGGAAACCCTGGCTAGTTTACAGATTGCCTGTTATGGGATTCCCTAGTTCTATTTTTAGAAAGACAGCTCAATGATTATTATTATCAGAATGGGCCTAGTAAGAGACTTTCTGTTGAAACATGATGAACTAAAATAATTACTAAAGCGGGTAATCCCCCTAATATGTTGAAATAAATGTGTTTTTTTAATTGTATATAATTACGCTATTCTTATGTCACGATGTAATTATACATTTTTTTCATGGACAATGTGGTGTAAAATGTTTCACTCATTCCGCCAACTTGGCCAGTCATCTTTGAACTGCGAACTGCAGAAAGTTGAAAAGTATAATTCAATGTCCTCAATATTGCAATGGGTTAAAAAAGCTCTTAGAAAAGTAATGCAGAGAAGTATTCTTTTAGCAAGTTAATTCCCAAACTCTTACAGTTTTAAGAATAATGTAACATAAAGTTTTACTTTGAGTTTTATCATAACTATTACAATTTTCGTCTTTTATACATGGAACAACAGGTCTACCATAAGAATATTGTCCGATATCAAGTTTAGTTCATTCCCCGGTACAAATTAATTTACCCAAAGCCATGGAATGTACCCCTTTATAATATTGATCAGTCCCAAGCAAAAAAGGGTGTTACAACCTCTTCACGTTATGCTCTGTGGATTTCAATTTTATTAGCGGGTATTAAAAATTGAATCTTCGCTAATACGCCCTTATCATGTGGAGATACTCCCTGAGGAATACTCAAGATTATATTGATCTAAATAATGCAATATATTTGTCTACAGTATGTCTCGAAGAAAACATTCAAATTAACTTCATATTTTTTTCGCAAATTCGTCATATATGACTCGATATCTGATCCATTCAGAAAATGTCTGAAAGTTTATAGATTAGTCCTTTGATTTGATTGGCTATTAATACAGGTATGTGATATAATAAACCAATCAGGTACATGATAAGAAATAAAAAGTTTAAAGGTGAACACTGTCAGTACACAGCTATATAAGTTTTGACTGGATACTCAGCGGTTACATCGTGTTATAACAATAACATTTAATTAGACAAAGTTAATATAAGTAAAGTGGTACGGGGGGTTGTTATCAAAGCTGAGCTTTCACATTGTGAAATTTCCATATTTTCAGAAAATTCGAATGCACGAAATTAAAGTCCTTTGCAAGGAAAAAATTCTTCCATTTTCTATTCTTTCAGTCCAATTGTTTTGCCTTCTTCTCAGTTCTATTATTGCCACGTTGGTGTTAATAGGTTAGAACATTTTAATTTTTTTTTACAAAAAATATATTGTCAATTTTCACCTTGTACTTTAAGAATATATTGGCAGAGAAACAATATAATACCATCTTATTTCTTGTGAGGTAAACTTGTTGTGACACACACTCAATACTGTTTATTTTTAAACCTGCTGTCTTGTATTTTGCTCAGATTTTAAAAGTGAGGAAGTGTTGCGCATGAATGCGACCAGACAATAAATCACTTCGCGCCATTATCGATCTTCATAGACTTGTTTCATGCAAATTAAGTTGATTAGATTTCGCGCTACATTTCCTCACGCAAATATGGCACGCTCCACGTATCAAATCATGGCGAGTTTTCCCGCGCATGTCGAGTTTCAGGCGCTGTGTATCGAGTTTTCCTCGCCATATGTCGAGTGTGCAGCGTTATATGTCGAGTTTACAGCGCTATATGTTCAGTTTGCCCTCTATACATCGAGTTTTGCTCTCTATATGGTGAGTTTGACATAAATCATGTCCAGTTTCAAAATCTCGACATGATTTTTTTCTCAACATGAGCAAACTCGACATGATTTTTTTGGTGTATGTGTAAAAAAATCATGTCGAGTTTGCTCATGTTGAGAAAAAAATCATGTCGAGTTTGCTCATGTTGAGAAAAAAATCATGTCGAGTTTGCTCATGTTGAGAAAAAAATCATGTCGAGTTTGCTCATGTTGAGAAAAAAATCATGTCCAGTTTGCACATGTTGAAAAAAATCATGTCCAGTTTTTTAAAACTCGGCATGATTTATTCTGGACATGATTTATTCTGGACATGATTTATGAAACTCGGCACATAGAGTTCAAACTGGATAGGCAGCGCTGTAAACTCGACATATAGCGGGGTAAACTCGATATACAGCGCATGAAACTCGCCATGATTTGATACGTGGAGCGTGCCATAGCTCTCTCACCTGTGCTCAGCGTTGCGTATCGTTTCTTCCTTCAATTTTGTTTCAGACTGTGAGTAAATAACAGTGACAATGAGGAGATATCCTAGCGAAAATAAATTTCGACTTGTTTGCAGTGGCCCTGCGCACTATTTGATTTACCCCCACACTTACTAACTTTAATAACCTTTTTACATCACTCGTCTTGTATTTATTTTTCGAATGCGGACAAGACATGAAATACGTTCTCAGTCGTCGTCATCTGTGACGGTTTAGCAAAGAAAACTTAAAGATACACATACCTAAAACTGCTTATTTATTTTATGTGACCACTGGTGAGTGCTACTTCTTTTACGAAATGCTAGGAAAATTTATAATTATTGTCTTATAGATAAAACGATCTAAACTTCAATTATACTTAAAATTCCAGGACACCTAAAACATGTTGTTTGACCCGCCTAAGACACTATCAATGATTCTTATAAGTTATTTTTCCCAACTAAAATTGACAAAAAGGAAAGAAAACAGCAGTGTTCAAAGATATGAATCTCCATCTAATTATGCGTCATTTTTTGTTGATTTGATCCGTCTGTTGCAAAAACTTAGTTGCTCATTTGTAACAATGGCTCATGTTACTCGATGGAATAAACTACATACGCGTAAAATAGGGTAGAACACGTCGAACCCATCGAAAAGGAGATGTGTAAAGAAAGACATGTTATGGAGTTTGGAGAAGGACATCATTTGATTGTGATTGAGAAGGAATTCTACAAATTTAACGACGTAATGCAATGCATGATGTGCAACAATCATCATCAGTCCGCCGCACAAGAAATTCTGGTACATGCTTATTGAGGTATTATTATTAGGACGGTGCTTGTTTACACCTGAGAAAATCGATACTTTGACTTTTCTTGTTTTTCGTCACAGTTAAGCGCTAATTTCCAAGAGGAAACCCGATGTTGTGTGACGGTGTAAACAACGAGGGCATATCCTGCCGACCTAATTACATCCTATGATTAGAAACTCGAATTAGACAGTCTCAGTTGGCAGGGCATTTTCATTGTTCATTTTACAGACTCACGCTCAGACACAAAGCACACCTTGTCAGTGGCGAAGCCAGACTTCTTTTTCTGGTGGAAACGGGGCGGGGTGGGGAACAAAGTGAATTTTTGGGGGAAGTGAGATTCGGGGGGAGGGGCAATATCCAAAATTTGGAGATTTTTAACAAATTAAATTTGTTAGCGCAAAATCGCCAATTGCACCCCCCCCTGTCGCCGCCACTGCACCTTGTTTTACATATTTTGAGGGGTGGCGGATTTGAACTGATGGCGTCTAGGATAGCGTGTAGGTCAGTCAATTGTATGGGGTCCAGGACGGTATCCCAGCGGAGGTTCGGGCGAAAGCACATGGTTTAAACCGTGGGGGGAATTTTGCTTTGTTTTCATTAGCTTGATTTTGAGATGCTGATCGCGCGCCATCAACATTCACTGACAGGAGGTCTGGGCAAAAAAAAAATGGTAGACAGATGGTGGGGACATACAGATAGGCCGACGGTCAAGTTTGCAAGCAGAAAGGCAGACGTGCAGAGAGACAGGCGTACGTACACATGAACATCTATGACGTCAGCGGCCCTAGAGTAGCATCGTGCTCAGTGAATACCCTACGGTCATGTAAGAACGCATGCCACCCCACTCATCATAATGTACACCATAATTACGTTCATTTGAAGGAATTCAGTACCAGCTCTGCTGACATTAATTAAAGTGATTTTGTCATGAATTAAAGAATTTAAGCTGCTTCAACACTGTAGTTGCGATACAGCATTGCAATGCTGAGGAAGGCTAAGCAAGGCTGTGCGAACGTGCTTGTTTGCCAACGAAGAGTCAAGAGCTCTGGTGTTGACGTCATCATAGTTTCGGGGTACACTATACCTTGCGCGATCAATTCGAGACAATTAGGTCAGCACAGTAGCGATGACGAGTTACCCTTTTTCTGCACGAAGTGCAACATCAAACAGCAACTAAAAAGAATAAATCGAAAACATTTCCTTCAAGTAATTTTACTTTTAGTGAGTTGAATGTGATTAATTACAACCGACATAATTTCGATATAAACATGAGGAAAGACCCGACCAGAGTAGTTTTGCTGAGTTAAAAATGTTGTTTCAAGTCTTGTCACCACTATTGCCCTGGTAATTTGCCTCCGGAGTTGAAGTGCAAGGAAAAATGCTATTATAAATTGGCTTTCGTGAATAGCAGTGCATTTATAAAAAGGTTGATAAAAAATTATAGTATTGGACAACAGAAAACATTTAGTTAACTTATCTTAGGCATTCGCCACACATGGCTCTTTAATAGTTTTGAACCTTGGGTAGCAGTGATGTAAGAGCCATCTACGATAATGTTGTTAGTTATGAGTTCAACTTCAACTCATTGGATAACACGCATTACGCGGCGCGTAAGGGTGGGCGTATCGCTATTTGGATTCACACATTTCCCTTGTCCGCTAGACAATTCTACTTTCCGCTTCAAGATAGGTCACATAAACATGTGATTCCATGATTTGATCTTATATATGATTATCTTATTGCTTTAATTATTTGCGTCTAGCGTCTTTCCAAGTGGTTTGAAGAGTGTTTAATCCAGGAACTCCTATCTAACCGAAAATTGGCTTAGAATGAGCGACGGTCTTTGAGGTGTTTTTCAGTGGATGTGGTGGGGCAACGATCTCTCTTTGACAGCCTTTAGGGATCGGTTAAATTTTTTAATTGTAGATTTTTTTTTTTTACTTTTTATATTATTATAATTGTAAACAATGTTATTCTCAACATATTTTTAATCGAAGACACGAACTGCGGCTTATAAAGCAATTAAATATTACAATACCCTGACATGGAAACAAGAGTATTTTTTTTCCCAGAATATATAATGATCAAAGGTAATGCGAGATCATAAATTAGAGGGTTAGTAACGATCGCGTCGTTCCCACCGTCTAAGAACTTCAATAACTAAAATTACAATTTGGAATTAAAGAATTTTCAACCAGAGAAAAGACTTTTTAAAACATAAAAAATAACTTCTAAAACTGTTTATAATAACATAATGGGGGGGGGCTTCGTCCAACTCCCACAAAGAAACTTATCATCCTAGCTGGAATGCTCCACCACCGGACATCCGTCGAATATAGAGCATTCAAGAACGTACCTCCAAGTATCTAATGTTAAGAACCAACCCTACGCCAAGACCTGCTGCTAAGCCGTATATCCAGAGATTTAAGCAAAATACAAACGCTTGAAGCAGAGTCGGAGAGACTTGGGCGATAGTCGCTATGTGGAAAGAAAGCCTTGCTACAACCAAGTAACATCATTGGTATTGACCTGGTGAGTATCTTCCATCTGGAGCTACTTCTCGTGGCTGAGAACCAGAACTGGCCTATCTAAAGTTTCCCTGCAGAAGTGGAGCTAACTGGAAGCAGCTCATGACACTACTTGCGGTTGTAGAACACACCGCGAAACATTGGGACATCTCTTGGAGTCCCAACAATGCAGCAGACAGGCCTCGCGGAATTTTCATAAGCCCAGACGTTGTACCCACTCTGGTTAGATCAAAACTGGGAACCATTTTTTTTTTCAGGGGTGTCCACGACTCACACTGGAAGAATATTTTTTACCATTGAAGGTACCTTATATTCTGCTGATTACTCTCAGGTGAACAAGTAATAGGGTTGTTCTACATATTAATAGAAGTATTACGGGATTATCTTTTCAGGGGTTGGTCAAGAAAATCCCTTGCACATATCGCGTTGCAACTTCTTATTTTTAAAATAGAATAAAGAGTTTCTGGTCTTGCGTCACGGCAGGGTAAATCGGTCAATTCTGTCCTCTACAATATTATAGTGTTAGTCCCCCAATTATTACTTTTAAGAATACACAGTATCACTCGATCTATATAGTTGATGCACACATTGTGTTTTTCTATAGACATGATAGACCGTATTCAATAGGGCAGGCATGTTGGTGTACAATAGACCATTCCCAGGACGACAATACATTCACCTGTCAATGATCCCTGTGCTATTGCTAAACATGGATCGATTGAGAGCTTAATGTATTGTAGTCCTGGAATGTATGTATGCATCTTGTCCACCACATGTCTGGTGGCTGACTCATATTGAATACGGTCTATTGAAAAACGGCTTGCAAGAGATAAGGTCCAGAACTGAATCAATTCTGAAGCCTCGGGAAACTACATAACACATTATTTTGTGGTTTTGAATCGAATTTTGAAATCGGCCCAATTCGCTACCGTACCGGGTAATATTGCCCTTCGTATCATCTGACAACAAACTTTAATACTTTAAAATTCCTGATGCATTTCTTCTGGCGTGTTGTTTGTTTGTTTTTGTTTGTTATTTGTTTATGGTCACCTGTTTTAAAACATAATTACAAAATTATCTGTGCAACCTTTTTTTTCAACATCACATTCTAGGAACAGTTTACATAATATAATTGTTTCTAGGCTATTTTAACCTAATCAAATGTTAACCTTCGGGAATCTATATGTATGTTACTGGGCATGGATATACATGTTATAATCGCATAGGTCTTTCCAGCTACGACGCACCAATTAGTGAGCAATACGCCATTTATGACTGAGCATTGCAAAAATGGGTCGGCAGAGAAACACAAAATCGAAAAGGACCCCTTCAACTATTAGAATACAAAATACAATTACGTAAACGGTTTTAGTCCGTAATTTACTATCATTATCGGCGGTTTAACGATTATACATGTCGAACACTTTATTTCGAACCTTTTGCCTCAATCACAATAAAACCACTCTTCATGGAAGCGACTTGCATTAAATTGTAGAGGTTACATAACTTCTGATTACTTACGGATCTTATACAACCAGTCACACGTCCTTTGGAATACAAGGCAATTCCCCGTAAGTTGTAACATGATGCCCCAATCCACAAAGCAAATATCCCCCGGTCCGAGACAAATAGTCCAAAAGGCTGATTCCGTCTTAACTTCCATATCCCCTTAAAAATAGTAGAATGAGGCATCCTGCCTCCCCCCAAGCCCCGCCGATCGCTAGTGGCTACGCCACTGATCACTGTTCTATACAAGTAAAGATGCGAATGTCAGCTATGTTTTCATCACCACAACTCTATTCGCATTCTGTCTTGCGAAATTTCGATTCTAAAGCCTCGGTGAACTACTCCCCCTAATCCCTATTATTCTCGTGCATAATAATTATTAAACATTTCTTACATGTTCTTTAAAATAGGTCAAAAGGCGCTGACCTATTTTTATGTTTTGGTTTCGTCTGCTTTTGTCCCAAGGTCTCGTCTATGACATTATAAAAACAGATGAAACAGGGCAATGGCGACCGTATCCAAAACTGACAAGGCATATAAACTCACAATAAACTGGCTTTAAATTACTTTTCCGACAAGTTTGAATGAAAACTTTGGTGTTCGTAAAATTGAACCAAGTTGGGCTTTTAATTTTTACTATCGATGACAAGCTTATCTGGATATTCATTCACCCACCTATGTCATTCCCATCACGATTCTCTGCATTGACAAAACGCTCTGCCTTTAGCTCATGTTTCGTGCTGGATGTCAACGACCTTAAATAGCACGTACAGCGAATTCGTGAAATCGATGCTCCCAACAACCTAAATATTCTGTACTTTAACTTTTTATGGTGCGCAGTCGTATTTATTTTTACATCGATATTTGACTTACAGACAGTAACAATTTTTACTCCAACCGAATTGGCGACTACCAAAGATGAAATAAAGTTGCGTAATTATTTCGTTAACACGCTTAACAGTGAAACTAGTAATGTTTTGAATTATTTATAAACCCACTTAATAGAAGTCATTCGTTTTATTAAAACCGCGTGATTTTAAGCTCCAAAGCGTTTTGCTCTCTTTTGAAAATTATATGTATGTGCGGAATCAATAAATACCTGTAAGTATAATTTAATTAAATACTTTGTTCTGGATTCGGTCCTAGAACACTAAACTAATTTTACATAATGTATTATACCCAATCACAACTATACTATACGTTAATGTCTGTTAACTCTTTCAAAACAGCAGAAAGTCTGAAATTTAAATAAACTTTACGATATGAACAATTGTGGCAGTTGGTGAAAATAAAATCTCACATAATTGCTAATATATACATTAGACAGTTAGCGATTTCCAATTACCGGGTAATTATGAACCAAGAACACTCGATCTGGTAACAAAGTACTCTTTCCCTTTCCAGCTTCTTCTGCGCAGTGAACATCTCGTCACTCTATGTGTTCATCTCTCGCTGTGCCTGGACATTTTTATTTACACACTCTCATGACTTAGTGTGTGTACACACTTTTCACGCATGATTTATAACATGTGATATCGAATATGCTAGTATGATCAATACAAGAGACTTAAATATTTTCATAACCCCAGAACGCCACTGCATCACCGTGGGGTTAACAACCTGGAAAATGCTTGTTCGACGGTCACAAATTATTATATGAAATGTTGGCTTCGCGCTGTTTCCTCTTTTCATCTTTCTACTTCTCATTTGTATGTGTACTGTCGAAGTTGATTACGTAATTGACTATTATCACGAAGCTTGGCCATTGATAGGGTGTGTAAACCAAATGGTCAATAACAACCACTTTAACCTGTTGTATACTGAAACGCTTTCTCTGATTTTTTTCCATTCCGATATTATATATCAGTGGAATCTGTCTCGTGAAATACAGAGCTCTTGGAAAACCATACAAAGATACAAAACTGTAGATCTTAAAGTTAACAGTTAGTGACGATTGTGGCTCTGGTTGACATTTCCATAGAAAATACTAGCGAACTACATGCTAAATCAAAGAGTATTTCATAGCCAGATGAAACGTTTCAATCACGCGGTGCCACTCTGAATGTGATTTGGTTCCTAATACCACAGGGTTTTGTTACTAGGTAATGCAAAAAGATAAGTAAATGCGCAGGCAGACACGAGCTCGATTCAAGCATACGAAATTCGTGATTAATGTATTGTAGTCAGTTTTGATACAAATCTTTGAACTGATTAAATTGGGAGATTTTGACAAACTTGATAAAAGTGTCCCTGGGAATCACTGAAAAGTATGATATCAGATGAACGTCACTATGATAACTCCGAGCTAAAAGCAGTACGAAAGCAAGAGATGTGTCTACATTTCTTGGCTTTGAATACCTTTAAGGAGCGTCCTAACGGCTGGATGGATCTCTAATGGCGGGGTTGTACTTTATCGGCACAGGTCTGCCGATGCTAGCCTTTCCAACATGCTTTTCAAGCAACACAATGTTTGATGCATCTGGCGCGCAAAGCATGTACGAAAGGCTAGCGTCGGCAGACGTCTGCCGATAAGTATTAGTCCACATTAACAGAAAAACAAATTGAGATACTTGGATCTCTTGATCGACTATACTGTAATGGGTTTTTTATCAACTTTAAGTAAAATCGTAGCAGGTCTGCACTAAACTCTGCTATCATGTTAAACTTTCAAGGTCCTGCTAAGAAGCTCTAAGATAATTATGTTAGTGTCATGGTAGACAATTGATTCTGTCATGCGCTGTATGACGTTGTGCAGTAGCGCTTGACGGAATGAATGGCAATACCTGATTTGCATTCATGGAACTTTTATATGAAACGTCTACCAGTATCAGGTGATTCTCCTTGGTGTACCCAGCTGGTATACCGTGACAGTAGGGAAGGGAATGCTAAGGGGAGCTTACGAAAGTAAAGAAATGATTCATGTAAATGGAAGTGTTACAACATTATGCATACGCCCCTCGTATAGCGGAATCAAAGTTACAACATCTTACTCTTACTTCACATTATAATTGTGCTGCTGCAGTCATGCTGATATAGAGTTGCTACTGGTAAGTTAGTTCAAAAACTGTAGAAAGAGATCCCGACAAATCGTTTTGTCCGCGTGACGTCTGTGATTGATAAAGGCAGCTGCTTGGAAGACAGTTAAAGAATGGCAAGGCTGGTGGCTATGTGGTTATACACGCAGACGCGCTATTCATTACATTCGTTTTGTCCCTTCTTTTGACATTCTTTTGTCGTGATTGTGCCAAAAAGTTCCTTTTCCCGAATGTGACGAGTATCACAATGTGTACCCCAATTGCTGAAGCATCTGCGGTGTCTCTCTCTCTCCCTTGCTCTCTCTCTTCAACCAATTCAACACGTAAGATGCAAGATAAGATTTCACCGACAAATTTCAAATCCCAAAGCAATTTACAAGCTCGAACATAAAATATGCTTCAAATATAGTAACATTTTACCATACCTTCTTTGGATGATCCTAGCATCAGTGATGGCGAAATATTGGAAACGTTCTGTGACACTCAGAAACATTATATTGCTTTCTTTAGCTTATAACAGGATATTTGAGAACTAAGTGTGTATTCTAATACATTCACTAATGGTTTGCAAACGATGTCATATCGTATCAGATTGTTTCTCAAGTGAGGTACAAGCAACATTGAAAAGTAAAATGAGGCTTTGTAAGGCGTATTGAAATGAAATAAGATATTGAAAGTATCAGGGAAACAGCCTTTTGAAATTCTTAAGAAGTAAATGACAAATATTTAATTTTGAAGAATATTCAATTGCCTGCTGAAGTAATGGCCCTTTTATTGTTTTGTTTTCATTTTTGTGCAATAATTTATTGTTAATCGCATATCTATCTTTTTCTCATTTAGATTTGCCTATATTACAACAATAAAAGTAATAACTGTTATTGTTTTATCATACAGTTGCAAGACAAACATGATAAGGCCAAAATAAATCTATACTCATACATTTAGTATACTACAAGAATTTCTACACACAAAGATTTTTGATCGGGACGAAAGTAAAAATTACCTACCGGGACTGATTAAAAAACGCCTTTTTTAAATTGTTTGCTTTCCTCAGATTTTGGCATTATCAACACGCAAAAAAAGGTGTGGACTGGTGGTCAAGATATTTGACTCGGCTGCATTTTTTAATTTTGAAAATAAACCATGAAAGCTTCTCGTCCTTCGGATGTCCCGTATGATAAAGAATCACATATGTACATGTATCGTACAGTTCTGAAGTTTGAGATAATGAAAAAAAACCTCTCCCAATCTGAACTTTGCTATTTGAATAATCAAAATCTATGCTCACATGACCTGATGACAGTAACCAGGGGGAACTGATATGATTCTCAAAGAGGAGGTATGCGTTCTTCCCACAATGCAATTCTCATCAGTTCTTGCACTGTTTTTGTTGTACCTGAATTTATAGTGGAACTAAAGTACAACCACTGGACAAAAGTATTGTAACATTTAACGGCTATTTGGGAGTCATTTGTGTCGTTCCTGTGGCTGTTTTCCCTTTGGGTGCAATCGACAAGTTATCAATCGCCAGTTCTTTTAATCCGCCATATTTAGGGAACATGGCATTCAAATCAAAATGTTTTTCGCACTCCAGGATTCTTGGGAATAACATTTGTTTGAAAAACACAACTTTGACATTCAATGCGTCATGTGTGGTTAAGAACCGCTGGTACACTTTGAAATCATTTTGTTATTATGAAATCTTTTTTCTGCATGTTGCAATACTTTTGTACAGTGTGTGTACCTAAATGAACAGAACTCATCCCAATCTTGCAATTTAAGTACTTTTGTCACTATAAATTCATGGGACAACCAGTGCAATTGTATTGGATGCAATGCATTGTGGGAAGAACACTATACCTGCTCTTTGATTCTCATATACACCCACACACGCACATTCACCCCCCCCCCCCCCACACACACACACACGGGGTGGGGGTGCCGATATATTGTAGAAATCAGAATAAAATTATATATTGAAAGTGAACGTGAGCATAGTTGCCATTAAGGTTTTGTTTTGGTCGGATACGATATACCTCCGTCATCATAAAGCATCGACCAACAATATGAAGATATCTGTACTTATGCTCATTAAAGAGACACTGGCACATTTGAAAAATAGTGGTCCCTATAGATTTTTCAAAATTGATATTTTTGCATGGTTGTAAAGCTTGTATATACATTAGCCCTCATCTGAAATTATTAAGCCCAAATCAGTGCGCTTATGGGTAAACAACGATTTTATAATTAATGACCACAGCGACATTAATTCAGCAGACGACGCGGAAATGGCGTTTAACACAAGAAAGCACACGCAGAAGTTGATTCCCACGGCATACATCTTGTTTGACCGGTCTGTGACCTTTGTGGTTTTAATATCAATGAGTACGAGTCTATGATATTCATGTAATAGACACATTTGTTGATTAAAGTTACAGCAAACTTAAAAGAAAAGTTAGCCTATACAAACTACCTGGATGTCCTTAGCCTCTTATTAATGCCCCTATCTGTTTTGGGTATGTTATTTTTTATTTGTAAAATATCTCTCTATTCTTCCAATGGCCTGGACTACCATTTGCCAGCAAATTGAAGAGATTTTATATTTTCTGAAAATGTGCCAGTGCCGCTTAAACTGAGATGAAAATTCAATCTCATAAGAGCGTCTTGAATAAATTTGCTATCTCAGTAATAAGCAAATTGCCACTTTGAGACAATGCGCCCCTGAGTGGATTAAAGAACTCAACGTGTATTATATGCATGGATGCTATGTTAGTGCAATTTGTCATCGAGGAATGGATCCTATTTATTATTACAAGTTTTGTTGATGTTATGGGGTTTAAGCCTTAAGTGGCTGGAGCGAACGTCTTATCACAATAAAATGAAACAGGAATTCATATCATTTAATTATAATGCTATTTGCATTAGAATTTTACATTTTCCACCTCTGCAGGTTATCAAAATAGCGTTTCTTTTAAGTTGTCCAACATTATTATATAATAGTGTTTCTACAATCGTATCCGGGAAGAAAGTATTTATACCGCTTAGAAGTAAGCGGTATCAAATTCATAATGTCGAATTGAATACTCGTCTCGTATTTCAAATATCATAATGTCAGTTTAAAAATAGTAATGCAGCTCTGTTTTTACGTGACACATTTTTTTTTTTTTTTTTTTTTTTCTGAAAATGTGCCAGTGCCGCTTAAACTGAGATGAAAATTCAATCTCATAAGAGCGTCTTGAATAAATTTGCTATCTCAGTAATAAGCAAATTGCCACTTTGAGACAATGGCCCCTGAGTGGATTAAAGAACTCAACGTGTATTATATGCATGGATGCTATGTTAGTGCAATTTGTCATCGAGGAATGGATCCTATTTATTATTACAAGTTTTGTTGATGTTATGGGGTTTAAGCCTTAAAGTCTGACTCAGAGATTTTTTTAAATATATATTTTTTGTGTATTTATTGAAAATAGTCAACTAGAGCTAAAGATAGTCACCTAAAATGCCCAATTCCAAAGTTTGAGATGTATCGGATTTTTCGTTTGTATGCAGTAAACATTTATGTGTAGTATACAGTGCCATAGGATACTGTGTATAACGAAATTTCCGGATCCGGAAATTTATAACAAAGTTGCAATTTTCTATATGAAGGACTTCGATTTGAGCTTAGCTATTTCACACAGTGCTTAGTATATGGACAAGCATTATGAATATGCAAAAAACACAATTTGTTTGAAAATTGAGGGCGCCTTCCTCGGGAAATCTCTGAGTCAGCCTTTAAGTGGCTGGAGCGAACGTCTTATCACAATAAAATGAAACAGGAATTCATATCATTTAATTATAATGCTATTTGCATTAGAATTTTACATTTTCCACCTCTGCAGGTTATCAAAATAGCGTTTCTTTTAAGTTGTCCAACATTATTATATAATAGTGTTTCTACAATCGTATCCGGGAAGAAAGTATTTATACCGCTTAGAAGTAAGCGGTATCAAATTCATAATGTCGAATTGAATACTCGTCTCGTATTTCAAATATCATAATGTCAGTTTAAAAATAGTAATGCAGCTCTGTTTTTACGTGACACATTGCGTAGTCTTTACGTTGTCAAAGAAATGCCAAACACCATTTCTTGTCTGCAATGTATACCTTTGACTGCAGAGTGACAGAAATAAAAGAAGCATTAATGTATTATTTATACGCATTCAACAAAACAATCCTAATCACATTAACGACGACCGATTGCTCTGTCAAGGAAAACAATCGCAAGGTCGGAGCTGCTTCGGAATGAGGTACACCTCCCAAAAATGGCGTCATCCATGGGGTAAGTTCGATATTTATAGTATAGATAACAGCATGTTCTTAAGTGCTCAGATGATTCCCGATACTTAAAGACGAACCTTTCTGTCTTGTTGATTATCATGCTTATCCTAGCTTGTAGCAAGCAAGAGCTTATCCTTGGTCGAGGTCAGCGCTCTAGCATGTAGCATCCGCCACCAGGCAATCAATGGGCCATTTGCACTCAATGTATTCCTAACCTTAAGTGACACTACTTAACCTTGGTGTACGCTAAATCACACATTACATTGCCCGGGGTGTCAGCTGCCTCCCATACAACCTAAGATGTTATCTGAATGCAACAGGGTTTCCCAAAAGGGAATATTTTGTTCAAAAGCCTATGTATACGCATTTACATCACGCGCGGATCCCTTGTTATACTGGATGGTCGATCCTGTGAAAGGTCTTCTACCAAGGTCCCCTAGAAGATGATAATAGCCTCAGATCGTGGAAGAACAAAATTCTGTGAGCACGAAAGCCTTCATACATCTTAGCATGGCATAAAATTCAATGAAGCAGGAACTCTTGATTAAAACTGCAACTGGTGAAGGAAATTCATGAGTATTTACTCATGATCTTCCTTCACCAGTTGCAATTGACCAGTTTTCAATTTACCTGTTTGATATCTTGTACAAAAACCGAACAGAAAGTCATTCGTGTCCTTCGCAATTTGTTGCGATACGTCTTATAAACGATGACATCTGCTTACAAGGATTGTTTATAAGCCGATTTTCAACTAGTTTCTTCGGATTGCCCTTGAAAACGAATACACAGCACCGGCGTATCCAGACCTCGTTTTTGAGGGGATCCTGGGGGCAGAACGTCCTCTAACAGCCCAAAATTGGCTGATTTTGCATATTTTGTGCATTTTTGCACGAACCCCGGGGGCGTGCGCCCCAAGATACGCCACATACGCCACTGCATAGTACTGAATTGCGAACACCTCGTAAAGAGGTAGTTCGATAAGCCCGGCCTCTAAATTTTAATTGATGACAAGATCGTCTGCCAATTCCATTGTAGTCTGCCGGAGTAATGTCATTTCACATCGTCCATACTAACATGAACGTGAATGGTAAGCCATTGCTTCAACACGTTGCGATGTGGTTGTAAAAATAAGCAGCAGGGATTGAAGCATTGGCAACTCGTTGTGTTACATTTATGGAAGCTCAAGTGTATCATTTTTACTTTATCTCAAGATAAGGGAGATCTCCCTCGAGGTGACGCTCTGTATAGCTTGAGATAAGAAAGCCGAACACCAAATATCGGTCTTTATCTGGAATTAACAAAGTATATCTTGAGATAAGGCTTCCTTATCTGGAGATAAAGAACCTTATCCCGAGATAAACTTTGTTACCTCAAGATAAGGACCGTTATTTAGGGGTTGAGCTTTTTTATCTCCAAATAAGGCCCACAATTTGGGCTTCAGCTTTGGTAACCTTCCGATAAGGATTGTTAACTCCAGAGAGGGCGAGTTATTTGAAGTTCAACTTTATTATCTCGAGATAAGGTTTCTTTATCGTTACCGTTATTGAGGTTCAGCCTTGTTATATACGGCTCCCTTATCTGAATATAAGGGACCTTATCTGCAATAAGCGTTGTTAACTCTAGTCTAAATAAGGACCGTTATTTGGGGTTCAGCCTTGTTATATAAGGCTCTCTTATCTAAGGGACCTTATCCAGATAACAACCATTATTTGGCATTCAGCCTCGTTATCTCAAGTTAACAGCGTGTCATCGCTAATTAACGGAGCGTTATGAACGCTTCTTTATCTTGAAATAAGATGAAAAAATTATACACTTGAGCTATTATACGCATTGTGCACTAAGGTAGCTCACAACACGCTGTGAAAAAAATAGTTTATCTAATCAACGTGAGGCTTTTAGAGTATATTCGGTATGTATATAGATGATGTGACATTTGTTTATGTTTATGGCGCCCCCTGTTGGTGTAAGAGAGAAACTGGCAGGCAAAAGCACCTATACTTTGCATGGGGAAATTCTGTTTTTTGCTGTAACTTTTGTTTCGAATTAAATAATACTAACTTTCTCTCAGCATAATAAGCAGATAGCTACAAAACTACATAGTTTGTGACCAATTTTAGATCAGGAAAGATTCTGCAAGTAATTTATAACCAGATTTTATGTGGTCTGTCACAGAAACTACTGTAATATTTTGCCTGCCAGAAAACAACAGAGGGCGTCCGGAATGTCAACAAGTGACGTCATAGGTCACATCATCTATACTTCCAGCAGCTTTTGTCGTACACCATACACCATACAATCAATAGAGACATATACAAATGTCTCTTATGGATGTATCGGACATTTTTAAAAATCTTCTATCCGGGAAGGTTATTAGCGACTGGTTTTCTCTAGCATCAACATGATTAATGTTATTATAGCCATGTTAAAAGGAAGGGTTGAAGAATGAAGGAACCTATGGGGTAAAGAAAAAGTTACCAGTGTGTGTGTTGCGATTTCTTTCTAAATAGAATGGCTCCATGTAAGATGCACGTTGATTGGTTGCTCTCGCAAGCCGTTAATTTCATCATATTGCCAAAAACATTCATTCCTAAATAAATTGTTGTTTCCACATAACGCGTTGAAGGTTTTTACAATATCCTCACCTGAACGTTTTCCCATAAACGCGTTAAAGTTACTATTTCAGGGAAATTTAAAAAAAAAAGGTTAACCCTTTTGCATAACCCTGACATTTTCTGACGAGGGGAAAATCGATTGCACTTTGTGTAATTTATTGTGTTTTGGTTGTTTGTTTTTAAGATAATCCAAAAATGGAAAGTATGACGAGCGACCATTCAGTGAGTGATAGACACATAAATCCATGGAGAGCGCATATTGAAAGCTAAACCGTGATTTTTTTCTATAAGGCGCTTAAATTGAGTGGGCATGCTCGATAACACTCGCGTGATCTAATATGTTTTCGATGCACTTTCCCCATTTGTATGTTAATCGTACAATACCCTTAAAGCATTATTTCACTTGAATACCACCCAGGCATCTGCTAAAACAGTATTTTTTATTTTGTTCTAGCGTCACGGACTACATGCAAACCACCTCACACTTACCCCCCCCCCCCCCCGCCCCACATACACACACATTCACCCACACACAAGCGCACACGAGACCACACTTAAATAACGAAAAAGACCTTACAAAAACACTGCTACAAATTCGAAAACAATTTGGATGTTTACATTCTGTAAAAACAGTAAAAACAGCAAGCGTTACAGGCAATTCTTGCCACGGAAAATCAAGGTGTTGACATCCTTGCCAGAAGTGTTTTTCTAGCATGTTTTGACGCAAAGCATTCAGACATTGTACTTCAGGCTTGTAGTATAAGATATTGATCTGCCAAGTTAAAGGTGTATAGCTGGATTAACACATTACAATAGGGATTAGCCGGGATTAACCACCCTACGTAGCAATGGTCTATGAGCTGATGACGGCAGGCTTTTCAAGTTTGATAAAAATGCTGGCAGTAATGTCACATCTTTGTCCTGTGCAGAGAAGTGAAGCTTGCAATTAATAGACCAGTTAACAGCAATGTTTGTAAACATGTTAAGGGCCTGGTATCTTGAAATAGGTCGGCCTGACTGTTTAACACTGGGGCAATTGTATCTGTTAGATTTTCATACTATGTTCCATAACAGATGGCATTAATGATTGGCAATGCACAAAGAAGTGACGTAGGATGTTAACTGGTCTATATTAGTTGCTCCTCCCTTTTTTACAAAATGAAAAAAAAAACCAAATTTGTGGAAGTGATTTCGGTAAGAGTCCATTTCATTATGTCTGAATATTTTTCTAAGCCATTGAGTCTGAGACTGTAAGAATATCAAATAAACTCCAGAAGGGGTCAGAGTGGTAGTTTCTTAAATATTCAAGTTCATCAGCCACGTCACGTTGTTTTTAGAAAATTTTGATATCGATGGGCATGTTGCAAAACACGAAAAGAGAAGATAAGTCTTTTTATCATCGGGATCACATTGGGAATACGTTAAAAGTCAAGAGTGACGTACTATTTTTTTGCTTCTGTAGTACAATTTTACACACTCATATACTGGTTTTTATTATGCTAGAATAGTGTCCTATTCTTGCAGGTGGACTATAAATCCGGTGGACTATATCGCTTGCCACACAGGCACACTTGTTTTCGAATTTTAAACTTGAACATTTATTGAAAAGCTACGTGAACATCTTCAGAAATTGCGGGGTCTGGTTAATCAGATAAAGGTCATCAGACTCCTGCGAAAAGGTCTTTTCTTACGAATAGTCACTCAGCAAATAGGCTAAGTTCATCTACAAAAGCATTGTTTGTGATCTAGTGCTGATGAAGATTAATCGGAACCGAAAAATAACAAGTATCAACAATCGAGAACAAAACCTATATTTTTAGTGCAAAACAAAATAAAGACAAACAATAACATTATTCCTCTTTTATTTAATATATCATCTGTTTGTCTCCAGACAATTTCTTCCGTTCTTCAGCACCCCTCTGGTCTCTCTTACTCACTCCCTGTTTTGCCTTACTTACTTTTTTCCAATAGTTGTTTATGTAAATAAATTTATATTATACTGACCTTCAAACTTTTTTGATATTTATTTTAGTCTTCGAAGTAACTATTTTATTGCGAGTACCTTTCTGTTTGTTATTACCGTTGTTTCAACATTGTTATTTTTTAAATATCTTACTTTGATATTATATTGATCCATGTGTACCCGCTCTTTGAGTCATGTCCCCTGTTATTGGTATAAGCAACAAACATGTTTTGAATTGAGTTCCGCAATGATGCACCGCTAGATCCCTTAAAGGCAGAGTAACCCAATTTCACTTTTTCATCTCTTCCGACCACAGGAACTTTGGTGAAGATCTTGAACCCATCTATACTCGTATTAACGATTTATGGCTCTTTGAATCTATAAACATTTATCTAATGGAAAATTCCAGCTTCCGTTGAACGTTGGAACAGCGCCCTTCTCGGTGATTGTTTTGGTTAGTTCGATTATACAATTTCTTCATCCTCTGTCAACCTAATGATTAGTTAACCATTAGCTATTACGCTCGCTCAGAGTTCCTGGAAATTCTAGTCCAACCGTACAACCAAAAGGGCACAATGATGAAAGACCACGAGGCCGCAAGATTCGGCGTTCAACACATTCAAGTAAAGTATATCCACTAAATATTTCTTCAAAATCTTTGAAAAAGTGCTGCTAAATCAAACAATTTTGAAGTTATTTTTACTGTCATTAACTTTGCAATCATGAAATACGTTAAATGTTTGATTATGATAGCCCATTTTAGCAAATTTGAAACGTTTTTGGATTTGATAACATTTTGTAGAGTTTAGACATACCTATAGATTTATTTTGTGCATGGAGCTAAATTGCAGTTCTACAAAGATGTATTCAATAATTCTATATCCATTCTATAATTGCTTTAAATATTGAAATTGATTGTTTTTCGCAGCATTTTATGTACACAATCATATTAGAGTTAGCTATCTTTTCTATTTTTGTAGTATCTACCTCAACACCATCTGTACTTCAAGTAATGTCTTCATAATGATTTGTTAACCTTTGATTCCGCCTGAGCTCCTAAGCAAAGCAGGAAAAAAATCTTGACAATATGCACATTAACCTAAAGGGCAGAGTGATGATAGAAAACTAGGTCTCGGAAGAAGAGGATGTCTTGTGTTTGTACAGGAATAGAATCTAAAGTACGTTTAACATCTTGCAAACAGTGTAAAATAAATGCCGCTAATATAAAATATAATGTGGACAGTGTCCGTCTGTTAGTCTATATCTATTCCATCCATCTCTCCATCCATCCATCCATCCATTTTTCCATTAAACCATTCCTACATTTTTATCTATATCTGTATTTATACTTTATCTACATCTACCTAACATCTGAATCTGTAAAAATATATTAATATCTAATTTGAAAGCCTATTTTAACATATGTCATGTATGTAGCGACATTTATTTTATTCCTGTAAGTATTATATCTAAGCGTGAAAATATTTATATAGTGTATAAAAATGTTCTGTGCTGGCAAATATTTATTCCATGCTCTCCGTCACACACTTTTTTAAGGTAATCGCGGTCTGAAAATATCCAGCGTGTACATGCCCCTATCTATTTGTAATAAATTGTAACCTTGTTACAGAGACTAAAAGGCCAGAGTTATCTGAACACCCACTCATGCATCCCACACTCCCACGGGCACGCGAGAGTACACACACCCACACATCCTACACAAATAGGGTTTTAGTTGCCTTACGCGTTGCGTGTTCCTGTACGTGAAAAATGCAATTATTTTTCTTTTATTAACAGCTAGGCCTAAATCCGAGATAATTTTGTGTTGTCATTATTGCTTTAATGCTGGAAAATCAATGAACCTCTCAACGAAGCCCTAATTTCCAGCTTTACCCAGATCACGCCATTTCATTTTCACTGCCTGAAGTACTCATTGGGCCTCCATTCCCCTGACTGTACCTCTTTCTCTCCCGCTTTCTTTTTTTGAAATCCCTCGATAGGCCCCTATTTAACATTCAACATGGTCCGCGGTTCCAGCTTCTACAAGAAAGTGCCTGGTGTACTGTTTTGTATTATTATGTATTCAAAGCGCTTCTCCAGCTAGCATCCACATCAACAGTAGCAGCAGTAGTGCTTTAGGTTATATCTTCTTAATGATTTGTTACCCTCCGCCTGATGCTGCCCGAGTTCCCGGAAAGTCTTGACCAAACATTACATCCAAGGACAATGTGATGATATCACGCGAGGCCACGGAGGTCTGATACAATTTATGATGAACTTTAAATAAAACTAAAAATGCTGAACGTAACATAATCTTTCGAGATTGATAAAATTACTGTTACCGGTACTGTATTCCAGTCAAGAGCGTTTTTTAATGTTAATTTCTGAGCGTCTCTTTCGGAAATATGTTTTAGACAAACATGAGTTTATTATTAATGTATAAAAAGTTTCAATATAGGGCGGTTTTAACAATATCGTTGATCACCAATTTTATTTTAAGGACACTTGGAGTAACACTGATATTAAAAGATTCTATATTAAGTCTTTAATTTCCTAATCATGTGGGTTTTTTGCGTCAATCTTCTCATGAAAACATTACTTTTGAATTGGAAAGTTTTTTTTAAAAAACACAAAGGTATTTTTAGAAATGTTTTAAAATTTAATTCTCTCACACAGGAAGTAAGCATATGAAATTATTACTTATTGGTATCATTTTGACACAAATTAGAATATTAACAATCAATTATGAATTTTTGGAAATTTGTTCATTTAATTCAGTCAAATAATATAAACAAGAAACCATTTTATGTTGACAATCTGTATGCTTTAATGCACAATATTGTATTAGTTTTTGTGTGAAAGAATTACATTTTTCTATTATACCACCTCCTCATTACAAAAGAGATGAAACCTTTGAATTGATAAGGAAATCTATTGAAATGGTTACATGTAGTCATTTTAAACATGTTTAAATCCAAAATACCAGTGTTTAATTCCTAAACATGAGGTATTTAATTTCTAAACTCCAGCCATCAAAAAGGGTAAACATTTTTAACTGTTATAAATTTAGAAAAAGGTGTTTACAAATATAATTGACTTAAAGAGTGTTCAACTCCTAAACACACATTTGCAGTGTATAGGTATTATGAAAAGATTATCTTTTACTTATCATTAATTTTAAAATCGCTACTGCTATTGGTACATCAAGTATAGCAAATTTTAACGTACTATATTTTTTTTTCAGGACTAGTAATAAATTCCAGAGAGAGTTCTGAAAGTATAATATATGATTTCTTAATTTAAACTACCGGAGGTAATCACTAATTATTCATCCAATCTTTCATGGAACAACCTAGAATGCATAGGTTTAAATAGAGTGGAAGAATTATTTTATTTATCATGACAAGTTATGACAAGAATCGGAAGTATTGTGAAATAAAGTCCTTGGGCACCCCAAATGTTATATTAGATACATTTATTAGAAATATTGGAACTGTGTTGGAATTTAAAAAAATCCTTTGTTTGTGGCTCAATCGAACAAAAGAATATCGCGTTTCACGTACAGATATACGTCTCGTATAAGACTCCTAAAGTGTGTATTGTGACTGATCCCCTTTTAGAGAGCCATGCACTGTGAAAGATCCACCGTATTTTTACGGTGAAACCGTAAAATAATTACGGTTATTTCCATGCAAATTTTACGGTTGACCGTAATTCACGGTGAAATACCGTAAACCAACCATTAAAATGAGTGTTTTACGGTAAAATACCGTAAAATTACTGTAAACCGTAAAATTTATGGTAAACCGTAAAATGTACGGTAAACCGTAAAAATACGGTGAATCTTTTACAGTGTACCATCAGGTATCTACCATTGAGTTTAACGACTGAAAACGAGATCACACACTGATGACTGTGCTTTATTCCATTGAACACAATGCACTAACCAAGATGGTATGATACTCATAGTTCATCATATGATGGTATATTAATGTGTAGCCCCACCTGTTACAGGCCGTTTAGGTATCCGTAATATTAGTGCAAGAAATTTAAATAAAATAATGGTTTGACCTCAAAATAATTGCATAAGAAGCAATGTTGGTTTTGTTATACTTAGAAATGATGAGAGAATAACATGTCAAATGTGTAGAAGTATAAGGAGCAGGGAACGTGTATTTGCAGGAAGGCAATGTTTGTACAGGGGTGAAATATAAAGTAGGTATGATTGTACTGAAATCTATGCCAACATTTTGGCCATGTCCAGGATTAAAAAAGGTATAGTTTGCCCTTTTTGTGGGTTATAGTTAAAAGTTATAATGCAATAAAGGTTCAAGGTCATCCTGGGGTAACATTTTCAGAATGCCACGATTCTTTTCAAAATGGGACTATATGAAGAATTTAGGACCAAAGGACCAGGGAATAAAACACTCATTTCACCATTTGATCACGTAATTAGAGATCAAAATGTAGCAATGGTCTACGTATCATATGAGGTCATAATACTAACCATCTAATTTATATACTATATTGTCAAATGCAGAGCAAATATGCGTTTCTGTTATAGGATATGACCAGGCAAGCAACTAGTTTTGCACAATATCTAGGTACAGGGTGAGTAAAAAAAACTTGACCCTGATTGTGTCCGCCATTTTGAATTTTCAAGTAACATAAATCTAACATATGTGATATCATCTGAAAGGTTAGTTCATTATGTTTAATTTGCTGCAAAGATCATTCACATCGGTTAGGTATAGACCAAGTTACAGTCGTTTGAATCCAGCAGCCGGGTTTCTGCACTGTCCACGGAATCGCATTTGCTTAGTCGGGCGCCGTGCATTCAAATGGAAATCCGTGGATAAGGTGAAAACCGGACTACTTGATTCAAAAGACTGTAGCTCGGCCTATACTTAACCGATTGGAATTATCTTTGCAGCAAATTAGAGATAATGAAATAGGCTTTCCGATGATAGCACATACGATATATATATATATTAAAAAAACTCAAAATGGCGGACACAATCCGGGTCAAGTTTTTTGGACTCACCCTGTATTTACCATTGTGTTACCGACTTAAGCGAAATCATACACAGATGACTGTGATTTATTCCATTGAACAAATAGGTATATACCTATATGATATGATACCTAAATGGTTCGTAAAAATGTAAAGAGAGTAAAGTCACGGCTGGGTATGCCTGAAAAACTATGTATAGTGATTATAATTCAGTTAAGCATTGAATTAGTCTGACAGTCAAGTGGTTATATAGCATCATGCTATCTTCTTGAATCCCGCTGTATTCTTTGTGCATTCTCTATTCCGATCAAAAAAATATTTGTACGGAAGACACACTTACGAGTTGTTCACTATTTCCAAGTTTCAAGATACATTCTGTTTGCATCAAAACGTACATGCTTTTGTATTGTAACTATGTTGTATTATTGTCACAGTTATTTGAACTATACTACTTCACATGTAACTCACGCTGGGTAAGCGTTCAATTATATTTTTCAACTCATGGGTATGAGTGTATATTATGTTTTATTTTATACAGCTGAATGGAATAAAAAGATATCCCATAGTTCAATACCCTTTGAGTATTTTATTTGATTCTCTATAAAGGAAATAAATTATCAAAATGTCGAAGAGCTTCATTCGAAACTCGCACCTATTCTTACTATTTGCGTTGAAAGGTAAGGACGACTTTGTTCATCAAATGAAGATCTTTGTATATTTTTTATGTGTCTTTGTAATATCACAAAACAGTATAAACCTTGTCTTTCAATTTTTTACATGTTTCTAAGTTAACTAGATCCATTTGTCAATGAAATCGAGAAAAACAATATTTTCAATACGTACTACATAAGAACCGCCATTGTTATTACTGTATATAGTTTCTTTAACTTCATTTTACTATATTTAAATTTATTAATACATGCATTAAATCAATTGGAGTGGCCACTAATTGACCGTTACATATACCTATTGTGATTTTGGCTAGGTTGCTATTAAGGGTTCCTCTGTTTTCATCTTGTATAGGACCTTTTTAGAGTGTACGACTACACTTGTTTGGACTCCACAGAGCGAATTTTTCATCTGATTCTTAATTTGGTCTGAAAATAAATTTGAAATTAAAAAGGGAGCTTTTTAAAAAGAGGCCATTTTCAAAACCTTTTTTGCATATTTAGAACAATTACCATCACACCTGAAGTGAATACGCCATAAGCGCCGTTTCTATGTAATAAAAAGAAGTGTAGTATTTTTTGGAAATGCATGACAGCAAATTCAAGTATGCTTCTTCACTTCTCCGAAAAGGACAGCAGGTTAGTACAAAACTCAGTTTTCAATTCAGTGGATTCAGGTTCAGTGGACTAAGTACAGGACGAAAAAATAGCATATTTCGTGTTTGTGAAAGAATATAGGGTAATATGTATACCGCATGAGAATATCACAGCCCTAACAAACTACCCTTACAAATATTTTTCTCCAAGCGGCACCGCTTATTTTGGCTCGCTATTCGAAGAACCCGAAGTAAAAAGTAAACAATCGTTGTCAAACGCATCTAAAAAGCCTGTATCAATCATATCCAGGATGGTTTTTTGATGGAATATGTAAATTGTAACCTATAAGTACTTATCTACCGATTTCCATATCTAAATCGGCTAGTAAGCGTGAACGGATTTTTCACAAACACAAATTTGAAATATGATTTTAAAACTGGGTAGCGAGGAAGACCTGTTCAATGCATTTCCATCTTGCTCGACCTCAGTCCACGATATAAGTAGCGTAAATTTATAACGGAATCTCTACAAAAACAGATAAGTTACGAAGAAATGCAGCACCGCTTTCTGTGAAAATTCATTGGGAATAGTGCTTACCGATAGTGTTACAGTATACTCGCGCTTTCTGCATCATTTTCTGTGCGTTATTTCATAATATTCAACACTTGAGATTATATAACCAACGAAGGAAATTTAGTTTTAAGAAGCAACAGGAAACGGAAGTAAGAGCGAACATGGACTGGCCACCAAATGCACATAAAGCCACTATACTATATTCCAGTTGATAGTGGAATAGCCTCTACTTTTTTGTAGGTGGAGGTATGAATTGAGGGGATTAGTAAAAACTTTAGTCCGTGTATTTGTGGTATGATGTGCGCTATAGCCATATAGCCAACCCTCAGCGGTTGGGCCATTCACAGTCCCAATCAATAGTCAAATCATAAACCCTAAAATGTTCAAAGAACGCGCAAACTAAATCCAGGAATAGTTTCAGTGAAAGCAGGTGAAAGCTGATTTTATGAATAGTGAAGATAAAAGTTCTGCATTGTTACACACAGGTGACTGAAGCCTTCTAAAATTTTATGATAGCATTGTGTAGTGCAATGTTTTTTTAAAACCAATTCTGGGGTAGACACACTATCATGACTATGAATCACATAGGATAAAAATACAAAGTATTGACTGGACGAACAACGTAACTTTATAATTGGCCAGTTTCTTTCAATCCGATCTCTTTGTATTGCGAGAAAGAAAACGAAGATTTTCTGGTATTTCTGTCCCCTATTTTGAGTAATGGACGAAGTCCAAACTCCACCCATAACTCTACCATCAATTGGAATCTACTATAGTCCAACCGGGACCTCAATAATACAAAGCGATGGAAAATGTGTCGTTCTAACGTGCTCCCACTATATAGTAGACATAATAAACAGGCACGAGCATAAAAACGACAATCCCCATCACAAATCTTCCTCGCCATTACATTTCAGTGTTATCCTACTTTATTAGGATATACACTCTTTAATTTGGTTCCTTCAAAGTGCGATTCTAAAAAGGAGTACAATATATGAATCTATATATTTATTACAATTTCGTGGATCATTCCTTCCGAGGTATACCAAACAGTGATTAACCGCAATACAAGGGGTATCGAAACAGACCGGTTGTTCCTACCTTACTCTTCTCTAAACTAAATGTAGTATGAATGTGCAGGTTTATTTCTCTCTATACATGGGACCGACGCGACGGATGAACGTACACTCCGAAGGACGGGATATTTCATGGTTCGTTGGCCCAAGTACAAATGAACGAGGGGGAGTAGAGCGAGATTCTGGTTTTAATAACTAATTCTTTATAAATTAATGAAACAGACTTTATGCTAAAATATTCCTGTTAAAAAAAACAAAAAACAAAACAAAAGCAAAAATCAAAGACACTATGCATGTATAAATATGTAAATCATAAAATGTGACGTCTGTTTTTCTAATGCACTCAGTCATGCAGCGACGTAGCAGAGATCACTTATCAGAGGGGGCAAATGTGAGACAGATTTTCCTGGTTGCAGATAAAAAAAGCTGATTTAGCATGATTTTCAAGCGTTTTTCTTCCTGGTCAAATCTCTCCCCCCCCAGTCATGTTGATATCTATACAACATTTACTGAGGTAATGAACACTACCACCTTTTCTTATGTAGACTCTTCGTCATTGCTAAGTCCCCACTTACCATGCCTTCAAGAGCACATTAATGGAGGGTGATTTTTTTTGCACAGGAGTATACTTTTTGCTTACCCTTTTAACAAAGCGACAAGGAGGAAAACTGCGCGGAAAAAACGCCTTTCTCGATAATCACACACTCTGTTGCAAAACCTTCACCTGATATTAATTAAATTATACCTGGCCTTAAATCAAATTTTCCTTAAAGCTGCTTAAAAATAAGTATGATTGAAAGTGGATAAGATTATTTTGCAATCACAAAGCTTTTGGTAAAAACGTTTCTAACTCCGTTTCTTGTATTACTGATATTGCATGCGAACGTCCACGCAAAAAGCTATTCATAAATGCCAGGTATAGTGTTTTGATGTGAGCGTGCGAGTAAGGGATATTTGTTTTGAATGGGCCAATGCTGTATAGATTACCAGTGTGTTCCCTTCTGAATTCTAGCCATATACAAAACGGATGTATATTCTTCTGTTTTATTTTGCGTCCATTAAGTATAAATCAAATGGCGGGTCCCGAGATTCGTTTGGGAACATGGCTGAATGTATTTACTAGGACAATATTTTAAAATGTTTATTCATCCTTTACAGTACATTTTCATTATTGTATATGAGGAATTTCCAAAAAGTCGGGGTACAGTATATCCACTGGGGAGCTATACACTTTGAAAAACATTCTGTCAAACACTATAGCTTCACTTTTAACATATACCTGATGCGGAGTCGCTTTAATGGCATCTAAGGTCCATGCTCTTTGTACGAACTAGTCCTTTCTTTGATTACGTTCTCTTATCAAATATTTGTTGATACTCTTACGTATCAGTTGAATTGAATTCTAATACCTCCGATAAGAATCGTATTCACTCCGTATTTTCTCTGGCTAGAATCCCTATTAATGTGGTCGTGACGAGAGTTCGTCACAACTTTTGATCACTCTGCACTGGTTGCCTGATCAGGAACAGATACAAAATCCTTTATAATATAAGTCAGCTCTTCATGGACAGGCTCCATCATACCTTACTGATGGTCTAAATATGTATAATGTGTTGGACAGTAATTCTGATCTTCTTCTTCTTATCGTGTCCAAACACTGTGGTTCTCAAATATGATCCAGCCAGAGATGGGTACAACGTCTGGCTGCTTCACTGAATTCCGCAAGGTCCTTCTTTGTGCATTGTTGCTCCAGCAATGGGCAGACCAAGAGATGTTCCATTGTCTGTGGTGCTGTTCCACAACCACAGGTAGTATCCTGATCTGCTTCCAAATAGCCCCACTTCTGCAAGGAAACCTTAGATCGGCCAGTTCTGGTTCTCAATCTGTTGAGGCATCGCCATTCAGCCCATGAGGAGTCAGTTCCAGGTGGGAGATGCTCACCAGGTTCAATACCGATAGATGTTACTTGGTTGATGGCAAGTCTTTCTTTCCACAAGGCGACTCTCTTGACCTCCTTAGAGACTGTTTCAAGAGGTTGGACTTTGCTTAAGAAACTCTCTCTGGATTTGAGGCGGATGGCAGCAGGTATCTGTCATACATAGGGTGCTTCACATTAGAATGCTTGCAGCTACGCTCTTGCATGCATCGCTAACGCTTAGATGGATTCTGGTGGAGCAATTCCTGCTCGGATGTATAAGTTTTCCGTTGGTGTTTGACGAAGACATCCGTGAATAAGCCGGCAGGAGAGCATTTAAACCCGCTGAATCAATGCTTTCTTTGGCCTGGGGTTGATCCTTCCCATACAGGGCAGCAGGCATACTCCCCCCCTGCACATAGTAGCACAGGGCAGTGCCGTCGATCTTAGGGTATGTGGGCCCGAGCACCCCAATCTTGTGCCAGTGAGTTTGTTCAAGATGTTTTATCACGTAATTCGGCTGGTATCACGAACAAGGCTACGTCTTCCCTTCTGATTGTTAACCGCGGATTCTTTTTTCCATTCTTCTCGTACCAGCGTCATTCGTCCAAGGCTCTAGAACAAGCTTCCCGTTACATCAAGAAGCACCTTCCACCCGTAAATCTTTAGCGGCTCTGAAAATTATTTATTTCCTGATGTTAAAAATTTTGCTACTTTTTGATTTGTTAGTTGAATGCTGTGTGTCAGGTTAATATTAATTCCGTAAAAGCATAATTTTTACTGTAGGCCTGTGTTCTCTGTAGAGCACCATATAAAAGTATTTTCTTATTATTATTTCTGTCTGTGACATCACCAAAAATATCTTTGTATGATTCATATGACGACAACGCGACTGTTAGGGATTTGATTAACCTTGATGGAAACTATTTGATAGAGGGCAACACAGTATTCGCACTTACTGGTTAAAGCGTCAATATATTTATCTCAAGTCGTGGTTCGATTGGCTTAAGCGGCACCCATTTTTTCAGCAGCATCATTAAATCGACCGTTTGTAATCTTTTACATTTGAATAGGATTTTATAGGAGGGGAATAAAAATACACTTTGTTTGATTAAAATTTTCAAGCACTTTTTGAATAATATTTCTTAGTGTGCCGGCGGACAAGGTGCCTCTAATCACGGTATGACTAGATATTTTTTTGTGGAGTGGGAATTAACGGGTCGGATTATTATGGTGCAATAATTAAGAAACATTTCCCTAAGACCGCTAGCAAAACCGTCCTTTTATTTGCCGATACAGATATCTTTAATGGCACATATTTTTGGAAAGAATCTGAACAAAAATTGCCAAAAGCTACTATTTTGTCTTCATTTCCTGTCGAAATTAGTTTCTAAAATTCACAATAATTTTATTTTAGCCCAGGGCTATAACTCTCAATAATATTGAAAATTAATGTAGATGTGTTGTGCCTGGGTATTGTTTTCGTTTTAAAGCAGACTACGTGTAATAACACTTGACTCATCCTCAGCCATAGGAAAACTAAGTATTAGAAAGTAGCTTCAAAATCCGATTAAAGACCAATTGGTTGGCCTACCGGTACGGCGAACAGAAATAGTTCTAGGTAGTGACTCTGAGCCTCGACTTTGATTTGGATTTGGCAATTCCTAGAAGATTTAGTTTTGTAAATGCATAACAAATTACAGGAATGTGATTCATGCGTGGAAGTTTGGAATTTTAAAGAAACTGGAGGATCTCTCTCTCTCTCTCTCTCTCTCTCTCTCTCTCTTTGTCTGTCTGTCTGTCTGTGTTGATATATGTGTGTGACTCCATTTCTTAAGTATTGCTTTATTCCGTCATGACTTGTGTGTCTAATTTTGCTACTTGAGTGTCTAATTTTAACAAAAGAAAAGTCACACAAGTATACCTGTGTTAACTTGTGTGTCTGTCTGTCTGTCTCGTTCATGCAATTTCAATTCCCCCTTTTTGTTTCAGTTAAAGAGGCACAGGGTCATTTTCAACAAAATATAAAATTCCTTAAATTTGCTCTGAAGACTAAAACCTGTAGGAAGAACACAGAACACATTTTCCCACCAAAAATCTGTATCAGAGTACACATTATGATGCCAAAGACTTCCCATGTAAATACACTTTAATCTTTTTATCATGTGTTTCAAGTCACGTTAACTTAATACATGAACATCATGGACTCGTGATTTTGTAACCAAAACAAAAAAAATCCGCAACGGTCAAAAAGGTTCGCATGCGAAGGGAATATACTTCGAATAGTGGTTTAACACTGAACTTAGGTTTACTGAATAAAACCACTCCCATTTACTTTATAAAGACGTTGATTTGGACATTTCATGTGAGTTAACATATGTAAAAGTATTAAAAACATGCAAAAATATGGGTTTGAACATTTTTGAGGGCGTACTCTTTCAAAATGTGCCAGTGTCTCTATAAAATAAACAAACAAACAAACAAAATTTGAATGACGTGGCCCAGACACGGGACAGCGGGGAAGGGGTGTCCGAGGCTTCTTGAAGCTTTAGCTTTTCCAGTTGATGACAGGGCCATTCGATACATACATTATTGAAGCTCATATTTTTTCTCAATAGGTAAAAAATATGATCAAAAAATATTATAATTACACCAATATATTTGTAATGTCTATGAGGATAAGTGATAATAAAGGTCATCAATCGGTCATTTGGGAAAGTTCATTTTCACGAGGTAATAGCGGAGTGAAATGGAACAATTTCAAAGAGGGGTATAGTTTTACTATTGCGCCAAAACAACTGCGAATTCCTCATGTATAGCAAAATGTAGTGTAATTTGTTCGGGTGTGAGACTACTGATTTAAGCCACGTGATTGTTGTAATATTATATGGTATGAAAAGAAACTGCAAAATATCGTTCATAAAAACAAGTATCTACATTTGCCTCTGTCCTTTCAAACCCCTGCGTACTCGTCTAGTGTATTCGCATTGTGCAATTCTGCTTAGCGTGTAGTCTAAAGATTTTTGCCCACATTTGGCTTTTTTAAAAGCCCACTGTCTTTTAAAAGTCTTTTAAAATACTTTTAAAGAGAAGTCGAAGAAAGACAATCACAATGTTATCGCTATATAACACTGAACGTTTACACGACCCACACTCGCTGTGGGTGAAATCTACTCCTTAAACCAAGTGTCGGCAACGAAGAAATATCATTTGGCCTACATACAGAATTACAAAGCTTATATAATGACTTTCAAAGAGGGAAGTGTTTTTCCTCTTCAGTCGCAAATGTCAAAGTTCCCTGTAGGAGATCCGCATAGACGTACAACGTGCAATGCTCATAGCAATACGTCTCGAAATAAAACGGCTGTACACATATTAACGTGGCCGCATTTATGTGCGAATCAGACTTACAGGCGAGAGCTAAATAAAAGTACTGTTTGAATCCATATTCAAGCTAATTATTGCATTATTATAGATATTCACTTAGTTCATTTCTGAATGTTTTATACGTCGGTTGTAAACGCTCATAGAACATAAGTCAAATCCGTTAAATCGGATCGTCCATCGATGCGTACAACGGTACATACATTACATTTATCTGAATACCCAGAGCTCTGCCTCAGCGCAATACATGTCTATAGTTTGACTTGCAACATCATACATCTGAAATCAATACAAATCGCATATGTTCCACGCGTAAACACTGCATGTAAATAATGTATCGTGGTCAGTGTATAGTTAATATTATGAGTGTAAGGCATTTCATTTTTATTATGCCAGGAATCCTGCGTGTTATGTATGTCTGTATGTATGTATTTTGTATGTATGTATGTATGTCTGTATTATGTATGTATGTATGTATGTATTATGTATGTATGTAATGTATGCGTGTATGTAAACGTACGTATGTATGTATTATGTATGTATGTATGTAATGTAGTATGTCATGCTGTCTGTATGTATGTATGTATTTTTTTTAAAGGAATTTTGTATGTATGTCTGTCTATATGTATGTACATTCAGAGATGGCGCGCTTAAATTGGGATTTTTTAAAGTAAAGAACCTTTCCTGACAAAATTAGCTTTAATCAGAGTCAGATTAAGGTGACCAATCGTCGCATCTTACGTTCCAAGCACGATTGGCTTACAAATTCGATTCGATGAACCGACTAGATCGACATTCACAACCGGTAGCGCTCTTCCATGCTTCAATGGTCTTTTCTGGAATTCCTTGGTAAAATTTTTGCTTTGCACTATAAAAGGTACATTGGTGAATGTCTGCAAAATCAAGGACAGAGAAAACATCACTTTTCCTGGTTTTGCCAAAAATAACAGACACCCCATTGGGACTTCAAGTAACATAAGCCGTTTGATACCTTACTTGTTAACTTTCAAAATCACTTTGGAATGGTGAAAAACTGATGCCTTTATCATAAAATTTCTTATATGATATATCTATGGTTTGCATCGGCGGATTGTCATGACATTTGTACCGCCCCACGAAGAAGAAATACTCAGTCTTAGTAGTTCCTTGGAAATTTAAGTATAATCGCTTGCACAGCTTTTATTGGGACACCCTGTACATTAGGGAGGTTTAGATACACCATGCGCGAGGCGTAACTTTGTACGCGGAATGTGAAATTCTTTTGTTCATGAATCAATCTAACAAAAGAATTTTTAGGTTTTATGTAGCAACTTAACCTCGCTAGTGTCAAATTACATAGCACCCGCAGTTTGTCACCTAATTCTGACGCGCTTAAAAATTCCCGCCAATTTTCTACGATCTACGTATAGTTTTTTTTCCTGCTTGAAGAATAAGACAAGCGATTAGTTCCTCTATAAATATAGGTCGACAAATTACTCTTAATATGTGTCTCTAAGAACATTTACACTTGTCTGCTAACATTATAAATTTCACTTGCTAAGAAAGAAGATTCACGAGACAAAATGGTCTTCACTCGCCTCAAAATGACTTGAGGCGTAAGCACCCGGAATTAATATCAACGATAATAAAGACACGACGCGACGCTGATCGTGTGTGTGTGTTGATGGTGCGTACCGAACTTGATCAAACTGACTGTTGCAAAAGGGAAAGTGGAGGAAACAGGCTTAAATGAACGGTAACTATTTCATCATTGGACTGCAAAAACTTAAATACAACGTAATGTCATTAGCGATAACTACTATAGAGGTATTAATAGTGTGTGGTCATGATTGATAACACATACACAATATAGAGCGGGTAGTGTTTCATATCTCAGGGCTTGTGGTGGGAAAATATCAAAATTTCATTCTGTTATTACCACTATTGTGACCAAAATGAATTGATATCATATTGACATCGTCAATAGATAAATAGGTTAATGGATTTATAACTTACTCTATAGTATTTTGGCATAAAGTTATACCCCCATCAATTTGGCATATCTATTGACTTCTATTGGTAGCTTATTGGTACTTTTCCACAAACGTAAATACTTTAGTTTGATGATCACCATTCGAAAATGTCAAAATTCGAATGTGAAAATTTAACAAATCTTTCAACGAGATTCTTTATTTTGTACTTTCACCCTAATATACTCTAGTTTAGTCGTAAATAATAAATTATTACAAGTAACGATACTTAAGCAAGTACCCTGGGGGAAAACACACACTGATGCGTTCTTAGCAGGCTGAATGAAGCCCGGGTGTGAGCTAAAGCTTGATTGTCTCGCTGATATTACCAGGAAAATAGTTCAAAGATTGTATCATTATTTCGATCTACAGGTTTGTTCAATGCAGTACCTGGGTCCGGAAATATTCTTCAAGCCAATAAAAACAATCCGCATTTAAAAACAGAACCTTATGTCGTACAAAAAGAGTAATTTTTTAAAGTCTCAATCCTTTCAACCCTGATAGATTCTGTATAGGTTATAACACGCCATCTCAAAAGCCACTGACCTAAGAATAGGCTTGTTTGGACTCATTTGAATGCATTTTTTTTTTTTTTTTTTAAATATTCTTTTTAAATTAACGGAATCTATGCACCCCGATGTCAACATACGGGAGAAGTTGCTTTGTTGGGTCTAGATAAAGAATTAGTTACTCAAACTATATAAGGGATTTTTAGGACGATTATTGAAAATGCTATGAAAAAGTACCATGCAGGCAGCCTGTGGCCTGACTGGCTAATTCATTATAGATTAAAATATCGCTTCCAATCAAATTGTCATAGAAGGTGTGCTTTGGAATGTCATGCAAATAGACAGGTGGGTCGTCTCATATTTTCTCATCACAAAATCTATTGTCCTGCTTGAACCTCACAAAATGGTAATCCGTATCGATTCCTAGGGGTGGTTTGGGCAAACTACTGCAAATAATTTCCCGCCAAAGCAATTGAAAATAATCGTCACCCACAATTCCCTATCACGGCAGCCTAGACTATCTATTCATAAGAGGGATTTACACTTCTGCTACTTGACAATCAAAGAACTGCAATTTACAATAGATCAGAAACTAAAGCACTGAAATTGACGGCATTGTTATGTAGTGGCGAAATCAACGTGATAGGTTTCATCTGTCAGCTTCATCTTGCCCGAGTGTTATATGTAAACACCACTAACTGGCTGCCGTAAGGATGAACATTTTGGTGGTCAGACTCGGGACTACTTTCGTACATGGAATAGTGAAAATGGCATCATGAAATAAATTTCATGATTAACATGGTAGACCGGTATGGTTTTTCTCTAAATGGCATTTGGGCTGCAAATTGGGCAAATACTCCGCGTCATCAATTCATCTCGATCGGCCCACTATGAGCCGTATATAGGATCTCGGGCTGGGCGTTTTGATGTACTGTGCATTGAGTGATTTCGATACCATAGTTGTTAAAAATTTGATCATTTGTGATTTGGCCCGTATTTGTTGAATTATGTATTTCTTGGTGAGAGTTTTAATGTGCAAGGAAATGTGTTAAAAGTGGTAATTTTTCCATAGACTACTGTGGTGTTTAACATAGCATGGCGAAGCTACTATATGTTCTCCTTGGATAGTGAGGAGTATTACTCAGTAAATTGAGAACTTAATTTGACCTCAACAGTTGGGCAAACAGTGGCTAACATCAGTGAGTCAAAACATGTACAACGGTTAGGAAAACATCTACTCAAATACAGTAAAATAATTACGCCTTGTGGTGAGTAAAGTTTATGCCCTGTTAAATTTTAGCTCAAAAACGTTGAGTCAAATATGACCTTTTACTGAGTAAATGTTACTACAAGGCAGAGTAAAACTGCTACTCAACCTGTTGAGCAAGTTACTCAACAAAAGTAGCTGTGCCTTTTTTAACTACCAAAGGAGTAAAAAAAATTACTAGGTGAGTAAAAAAACAACAATTAGAGTGTAGTAGGCCCAACTAGATGTCACACGTTACTATTCAATAATGATTTTGAGCAGTTTCTAGACGAATAAAACAAGAAAAAATCTATGATTAACAAATACGTAGTGCTACTCGCGTTATTTGGGGTGCCTACAGTACTCACTCTCGTGGAGTGCAATTGTACTATTACTATATTCAATTTATACGAAAAATGAATTAACACCCAAAAGAATCAGAATTAACTGCTGGAGAAATCCACTCTTTGTAAAAGTCACAATTTCACTCCATTAAATGTATCACTATAGGCAATCCGAAAGACTCTCTTTCACTGTTTTCCTCTTTAGAGGAAAAATATCAACTTTTACATTTAAGAGTAGGATTCCGTTATTTCAATTCACAAGACAGAGATATGTAATTCGCTATTTGTAGCATTTCTAGGAACAGATAGACCTCAGATATTTTAGGACTTAGCCTAAATTAAAACTTTTCAATAACAGCCCTAGTTTCCAATAGGTGGATTCTGCACACGGTGGCTTTTGGAAGTCATCTCAAAGCTACTGAACCTAGGGGGTTTGCACTAACATCCTCCGGAATATATACCTGGAAAATGCACAATTTTTTTTATTACTAAATCTAAGCGACTTAGAAGTCGCCTGAAGGCACAAAATAAGGAAACCCCTGCACAACGTTACAGCAACATTCTGCTGTAAACTCTATATCATGGATTCCCACTTCAGTTGCCTCTAATAAACTTTGGACTGTCGAAAGGTAAACAACCTATAATGATATGGGGAGACACTCGGGCTGGAGGGATAGCATGCAGGGGGGGGGGGGGGACCCTGGAAAAAACTCCCAGTGTATACTTAAGTTCTCTGCTTTCACAAAAGTCCCGCTGATGTTTCTAGTGGCCATGAGGTGTCTCTTGCCCTTGTTGCGGAGCTATGCGAAGATCAATCACGAAGAAGTTGAACGTAGGTCTCGATTGATTCATGTCTAAGCCATCTGTCATTTGAAGTGACCTACTTGAGATATATTCCACGATATCTTGAGACATGCTTTGAAGAAAAGTTTCATATACAGACCCAATGTCATGCGCCATTTGCTGGTAACAGACTTAACCACCAGTTAAGGTTAGGTTTGAGATTTTATGATATTAATATATTGTTTAAAAAACATGGTGTTTAAATACGAGAAATGCACACCAATTCAGTAAGTTTACTAAAATAATTTGCTGGGTTTCATGTAATGCCCATTTTTGCGCAATACTCAGCTCATCGACAGTGAGTTATACAAAGTTGCGTGGTAACTAAATGAACTCTTGTAGTAAAGATGTTAAAGATTATATTTCAAAAGAAAAAGAATTTAGACAAGGTACATGTAAGTAAGATGAAAATGGAGGTATCTAGCGCCGATAAATATCCAAAGGTCAATTGGGGACGCTAAGTCTTTCATGGGTAGGAGTGGAAATCTCATGAGCAATCTTTATCAAATAAACTTTCAAATCATCCTCCCCTTAAATAACAATAACAACATTAATGATTTACAAAGACAAATGGATGATTTCTTGCTAATGGGAGGGGAAGACGCCAGGAGAATGAAGCAGTTGTCACCACGCTTAAAGTAACATTTATTCAAAGCAGTCCTGGTATTCATAAATTTAGTTTGATTAGGAACCGTCTTCAGCATCCATGCAGATGTCAACAACTAAGCCGTGATTACACCCAATTGTGTCAATCGAAGAAATGAACATTGCGTATACGATTCGGATTCATCTTCACTTAAACGCTGATCAGAGATTCGAAATTCATATTTGTGGTAGTAATAAATATAGTCATCTAAAGATAAGATAGTAACCCATAAAATGCCACAATTTCCAAAGTTAGAGAGATGAATCGGATTTTTCGTTTCCATGCAGTAAGCATTTATGCACATTTAAACCAGTGCCATAGGATACCATGTAAAACAAAAATTCCGGCTCCGGAATTTTACAAAGTTGTGATTTTCTATATGAAGGATTCGATTTGGAGCTAGTTACTTCCACAGTGATTAGTCTATGGACAAGCTTATGTATATGCAAAAAACACGATTTGTTTTGAAAATTTAGGCGCCTAATCGGAAAAATCTCTGAGTCAGGCCTTTAAAGGGATGGTATTTTTGTCGAATTGCTCATTTTCTCAGGCCTACATAGCAATGGGTTTCAGTGGCGGCCGCCAGGGGGTGGATGGGGACATTTTCCACCAATTTTTTAAATTTTGTACCTCCCCCCCCCCAGTTGGGCCCAGGTTGCAAATAGCCGATTTTGCCAAATCAGTGATGTAGGACCAAAATCACAAAATTGGGCAATAAAATCAGAGATTTTTAAGAATCTTTTTTTTATCTCCCCCCCCCCCCAAAAAAATCAGTTTCCCCTCTCCCCCAGAAAATAAAGTCTGGCGCCGCCACAGAAGAGGCTCTTTGGGTTAGAAGTTCATAGGCTACGAAGGACCAGTTGTTCTAATCAATATAAATCTGAAATTGCTCTTCACAGATTGTGCGTTGCGTTTTGCGTTAAGTTATGCCATACTTAACGATGTAACTGATCAAGCAGTGGCTGGAATCACTTAACCGCCTCCAATGAGGTCTGTAATGCATTCGAAATACAGGTCAGATAAGCTGCGTGCAGGTGACAAACATAAAAGTATCCATATACAAGCTTCACGTGCGTAGAACATCATCAAAAACATACGTTAGTAGGGGCCTACGTGTGTATTCATATTTAAGGATCACCGATTGTAGACCTACCGGAATATAATATAAATGTTACTGTAACACACAAACAATGGCCCATTGTAAGTTATACTGAAGGTCAGTCACGCTCTGACCGATTTTATCCGCTCTGACGATTTATTACAGACACTAAACATTTCGAACAACTTAGTTACAGGTCGAAAAAACCAACTTTTTCTCGATAATATGCAGTGTTGAAAAAACTAAATTTTAACGCGAGATTATCGTCGCAAACCTATCGAATTAGTCAGTATTTGGTTCGCCAAGAAGGGACATAAGAAGCGTGTGGTGTGTGTGTAGGGGGGGGGGGGGGTTGGTTAGGGTGGTGGGAGTTTGCGGCTGGTTGGGGGGTTGGTTTGTGGTTTAACTTTTTAACATGGTGCCCAAAAGGGGTCTAAAGTGACCTTACTGAGATCACACATGAGGTGAATGGTCCCTGCAAGAGAAGGACACATGCACACCGGTGGTGGGGTGGTGGACTTAGCATTACTTGCTGGGGGTATAAACCATTAGTTACAACAAAAGTCCAATCAAAGCTAATCCACACGTCTATAAAACTCGATAAGATATCAAATTTGGCTTCTTATTCGCAGATATGGTATCTGCAAGATGTCACTTAGCAACCATAATTGGTCTTTCAGTCACATTTTCATGCTCTTGAAAGAATTGAGTCAGGGAGAAGTTTTTACTATAGAAGTTTAATACGTTGAAGATTTCCCAAACGGGTCAAAAAATAAACACGTCTTACCGAGGATACCGGATCACCTAACTTGCGATATCTCCTGGACTTATTTGTCGTGTAACAGAATTTATTTGTCATAGGATCTTTAAATTGTTTTGAAAACCGATCTCAAATCACCCAAACCAGAAAAATGTTCAAAAGCCAGATTGTAGCTGGTGAGTGAAGCTGTGAAGGTATAACACAGATTACGCGGCAGCAAACAGAACAACATCATGCCAAAAAATAACAATCAATTAACATCAATTGCATAGAACGCCGTGAATTTGAATTTGATATCTTAATATCATACGATGCATACATAAAATAAGAAGTTACAAGTCGTCCAAATGTCTGCCAAAAGTGTAAAATAGTATAACATTAATAGCTGGCGGAGATAGACTGAAAACCACTTAACACCGCTTAATCATGATCATAACCTATCCATATCACTTTCATGTGCTGGTTCGATCGTAACTTGCTGGCAGAAAGGTTGAACTATTTAAAGTGCACACACCTAACGCAATACCATAATTGCTGTACTTACTCATTACATTTTCAATGTGGTTCGGATTGTTTTCGTCAACACGGTGCATGCGTACAGCCGACTTAATGTTACGAGCTTTTACGCATGCAGCGTGCACTGACTCCTGGATCAAGCAACATTGTTACAGCTGCAGAGGTTCAAGAGAGCATAGTAGCGAGGAGAACATCATACATTGGTTGTACATCGGTTACTGTGTAACCTATTGATTTATACTACAGTTCCTTTACCATAAACTCGCTCGCTACATCCATAGGGAATATATACCTTTTTCAACCGATCGAATATACATCACTTAGCAGGTTATTGGCATTGAGCGTATTAAACTTCAAGTGCGCATTTCTCATCTCAGTCGTTTTTATCTTTCCATGTTCTTAATTTTCCTCTTCTTTTTAAAAGATTATTAAGGCTAATATGTTGACATTCAGTTTTACTCACTATGATTTTATCACATGTATACTTCTCATCCGAAAAAGAACAGCCTTTTAGACATGTACGGTAGTCCACTCGTTACTTATCATCATGCCTTCATTCGCCAATGTGTTCAATATATATTCTAACCTGCACTTCTATAAATCCAAACCGCTATTCCTTCAAATTTAATCTTGAGGCACAAGCTGGCACTCTAAGTTGGTACCTCAAATTTCAAATTGGATGCGAACAATACTTTATTCATGAGACAGTAAATTGCGTTAGCAGATGCATAGTTCAAATCTTCCCGTGATATAGCCCGGTTCTTTCATCTCTAGTTTTAGCCAATTTCGATTTAAGATAAGACATTCTTCATCAAAACTAATTCGAAATTAAGAAAAAAGCCTAATTCGAGGAAAATAAATAGAATAGTGCCCTAGTAAGAGGATAATATTCGCGTGTTTTCTCACAAAGTCAAGCCACAAGTATGTGTCAAGCAAATGACCAAACCCTTGAGAAAGGTATTTGCATAATGAAAAATTAATACAAACCATTAAACTCGGTACTGATACTAAAATGTCAAGTTCTATACAATCAATAGCACGCAAGAGTAGAACTGAAAGTCCAACAGTTCCCCTTTAAATGATGATGTGCAAATTCAAAATGCGCACCTGTCTTTCTGGTCGACACCATATAGTTTTATTGAATTATGGCATACCACGCAATACGGATCAAGCTGGCATGGTTGCAAAAAAAGACTTCAGGCTTTAAATATGGGTCTATGTCATTTAATCTGTGGGCTGCTTTTAGGCAATTTTATTTTAGCTTCAATTAATTTCGAAATGCTAAAAGAGTGATTCCATTGGCGTGCAGATCCTAAACAAAGGAGAACAAGACGAGTCCTTATAAAGGACAATCTTCTGCATTTGAAGTGCACAAATTTGTGAATTTGTGAAATTAAACAACAAATTGAGTTTTGTAACACAATTTTTAGTTGAAATTTTGTCACAATTACAGAGCAGCAGCTTTATTTATTAAATAATTTTTATGTCAAAACATGCAGGAATTGCTTTTGTTTTGAATATAATGCCAGGCATCAATCATAATGGTCAACCTTTAATGTGAAACAAAGTGCATTCAGTTTCTTGTTACTTTTTTGGTACATCTGGTAGTATTTTAAAGTAGAAAACACATTGCATGGAACACCAAACTACTACTGTCTTAAAAAAAAGGTGTGTTAAAAATATAAGCTGTGAAATTATATTTTCATGTGTATGTGTCTTGGGATGGTTGCTGTAATCCGTGGAAAAACACAGTACTCGCTGAATAATGGCAACTTTAATGAGCGCAAATTTTACCGATTGATCTTTTTACCATCTTGTACAGATGTATGCGGAAAACGTGTTAAGCTATGCTTAGGATATTTGATAGGGTAACTCATATGAATACATACATGGTGAATGAGTTGTATTGCTGTTCATCGTCATAAGAATGATATCACTGAACGTCTGCATTAGGTAATTCTAGAAGTAGTGGGGCTCTAATTCGCAGATAGGGTATCTTACGACCAGAGATGTCACTTGTCACTGTTTTATAACCAGTAACCAGCAATCAGACTTTAAGTCACAATTTCATGCTGTTTAAATACTTGCTTTGAGTCAGGAGGAAGCTTTGACTAGTAATTATGTTGAAGATTTCCAGAAATGGATCAAAAAATAAACACGGTCTTACAGAGGGTACCGAATCACCTAACTGCTAACTGGCGATATTTCCTGGATTTTATGTGTGATACCCTGAACGAACTATAATAGGATCTTTAAATTATTCTAAAACATATCTCTAAACATTGGCAAACCTAGGAGAATGTTCAAAAGCCAGATGTAGCTTGTAAGTGAAGGTATAACAAAGATTACGCGGCAGCAAACAGAAGCAACATCAAAAACAACAATGCCAGAAAAGAACCAAAATGTGTGTTGGCATTTTCCCGCTTTCACACCAATTGTTATTGCACTCACAAAATTGGGTTATGTTATTTAAAGTCACTCAAGCATCAAATGTATTCCTTAGAACGCCGTGAATATGCATGCAACGCACGTACCGGTTAATTTTAAATTTGAATTTGATATCTTAAAATTCTTCATGCGATGTATGATAAATTAAGAATTTGTAAATAGTCCAAATGTCTGCCAGAAGTGTAAAATAGTATACTTTTATAGCTGCGGAGATGTAGACTGAAAACCACCTTAAAATGCCTTGATCTGAATATTTCTGCTTGGTGTTACGCACGTGAATTTTTAACCCTTTTACCTCATTACATACACACATATAAGCGACGTGGCGATGTGCTCGCAATAGCAACAGATATGTTGGTTCATTTCAATCGTTACAAGTTACTAAGAACAAGTCGATATGTTTTTTTTTTTTGCGCATCAAAAGCTCATCCTTCTGAGACAATTGTTTTTATCAGATCGTGCAGGTCAGCAGAATTTAGACAATACATATCGCACTGACCTGCCCCGACTATTATTCAGAAACGTTTCCTATGAGACAGCGAAATTGATTGGATACTTACTGCATGTTTGTTATTACACCAGGTGCATGGTGTCATACGGGCTGTTATTTAACACATTCGCGCAAAATTGGATTAACTTATTTTTTGAACAGTTTTTGCACTTAATTTTATTAACATTTGTAAGTCTAAAATATACCGATTAAATGTTTATGAATGAATATTATGTGTTATATGGTTAAGGTGTTATGTTTAATAAGATAACCTCATAATTGTCACTTGCGTGTTATTCGGGTCAAACTGAGTACCATGCATTGATTTTTCTCAATGCACTAAGAACAAACAATATACCCAATCATTAACCTTTATTTTAAAGTCATTGAGAGTGATGCTCAATGTTTATATTACGTACAATTGCCGTCAGAAAGGTTGAGTCTCTTACGTGCATTTGATATAAAGCACTAACCTAACCGCAAGACCATAATTGCTGTACTTATTCAATTACATTTTCCTCTGGTTCGGATTGTTTTCGTCAACACCGTGCATGCGTACAGCCGACTTCATGTTACGAGCTGTTACGCATGCAGTGCACTGACTCCTTGATCAAGCAACATTGTTACAGCTGCAGAGGTTCACGAGAGCATAGTCGCGAGGAGAACATCATACATTGGTTGTACATCGGTTACTGTGTAACCTATTGATTTATACTACAGTTCCTTTACCATAAACTCGCTCGCTACATCCATAGGGAGTATATGCCTTTTTCAACCGATCGAATATACATCACTTAGCAGGTTATTGGCATTGGGCGTATTAAACTTCAAGTGTGCATTTCTCATCTTAATTGTTTTTATCTTTGCATGTTCTTAATTTTCCTCTTCTTTTTTATTATAATATGATCCCATTCAATTTGATCCTCTATGAATTTATACGGTCTCATCCGAAAAAGAACAGAGAGACAAAATGGATGGTTTGTCTGTATGGTGGTCCACCCGTTACTTATCTATTCACCCACTTGTGCAATATATTCTAACCTGCACTTCTATACATCAAAACCGCTATTCCTTCAAGTTTACTTGGAGGCACAACTGGCAGTTTCTGGTTGCTTCCTCAAATTTCAAATTGAATGCGAACAATGACTTATTCATGAGACAGTCAATTGCAATAAGTTAGCAGATGCAAAGTTAAAATCTTTCCGTGATACCCGGCGATACCTCATGTAGTTGTAGTCCGATTCTTTCATCTCTAGTTTTAGCCAGTTTCGATTTAAGATAAGACGTTCTTCATCAAAACTCAGTCATTCGAAATAAAGGGGAAAAAAGATTCAAGGAATATAAAATAGAATAGTGTCCTAGTAAGAGGTTAGGATTCGCGTGCTTTCTCGCCAAGTCAAACCAGAAGTATGTGTCAAGTAACAACATTCGTGAGAAAGGTGTATTTGCATAATGCAAAATTAATGCAAACCATTAAATTCGGTACTGATACTATAATGTCGAATTATTATACAGTCAGTAGCACGGATATGACTTAAAGTCAAACAGTTCCCCTTTAAATGATGATGTGCAAATTCAAAATGCGCACCTGTCTTTCTGGTCGACACCGTATAGTTTTATTGAATTATGGCATACCACGCAATACGGATCAAGCTGGCATGGTTGCAAAAAAGTCTTCAGGCTTTAAATATGGGTCTATGTCATTGAATCTGTGGGCTGCTTTTAGGCAATTTTATTTTAGCTTCAGCTAATTTCTAAATGCTAAAATAGTGATTGCATTGGCGTGCATATCCTAAACAAGGGAGAAAAACGGAGGATTTCAATTTCTAGAACAAGGAGTGAGACACTTACAAAAGGTTTAGAGCGAAAATGGTGATGCGAATCAGGTGGTCGGGTCGGCCATGATAATTTTCAGACAGAATAATTGTATTTCATGATCATACTGTTTTAAGTGTATTATAAGTTTAAGTTGTTAAATTCTACTTTCATGTGCATGTTCTTTAGATGATCGCTGTAATATGCGTGGAAAAACAGTACTCACTGAATAATGGCAACTTTAATGAGAGCAAATTTTACCAATTGATCTCTTTACCATCTTGTACAGATGTATGCGGAAAACGTGTTAAGCTATGCTTAGGATATTTGATAGGGTAACTCATATGAATACATACATGGTGAATGAGTTGTATTGCTGTTCATCGTCATAAGAATGATATCACTGAACGTCTGCATTAGTAATTCTAGAAAGTAGTGGGGGCTCATACGACGACTCCTCCGTCTGCAACCGAGTGACGACTATGAAAAATATCTTTATAAATATGCATGATTTGTAGTTTGTTTACAATTTATTTGATTTTTTTTATGATCGATAAAAGACAAATACAGCGCGTAACGATAGTAATCAACATTGATCAATGAGATTTAAACTTAACGACCAAAAGAGTAGACGATTTAAAATGTCAGTTATTAATGAACAGACTGTCGCTTTCAACCACACACACATGACACAAGAAAAAAATAGTTCATGTAAATAAAGGGGAAAAAACCATGGCGACAACGTTGTCGCTTTGGATTCAATCCACGGTTTTCCCAGGGTATGGTTTTGTTGTAACTCGAGGAGACACGAAGTGATCCGAGGCTATTTGCCAAGAAATAGCAATGACTCCTGGCCCCATCCCAGTGATATTGCAACAGACTGCGTGTGTGTTCACACGTATGTGTGGGTGCATTATGTGTGTGTGGTTGTGTGCGTGAGAGTGTGTGTGGCTAGGTGTGTGTGGTGTGTATGGTGTGTGCGCGCCGTCTAGTGTGGTGTGTGTGTGTGTGTGAGTTAGTGGTGTGTGGGTGTGGTGTATGTAGAGCTGAAGGTGGTGTGTGTGCACTTACTAGGATCAATTTTGGGAGTATTTTTAAGTATCAAGAGACCATTGTGGGAGTATTTTTACATTGTGGGGGTACTTTTTTAACCTTGTGGGACTAATTTTACTAGAGTTACTACGTTACTTTACTACTTTTTGTCCTATAACGAATCAACCGAAATCGAGATTAGTTTATTCCGTAAAAGAGTAGAAAACAGGATTTTTCTAGTTTAGGTAACTATATAGGAAGACCTGCTGCGCAATCCTCTTGCTAAGAAAATGAGTAGTTTTAGTAAAGAATGATAAAGTTCTTTTTGTAGTAAAAATGTCTAAAAAGTGTCTTTTTAAGAATAACTTTCAAAACTATTCGTACCTATATAGTTTTGAAATAGTGTTTTCTAAAAAATGTCAAAAAAATTGACTTTTAAGAGATTTTTTAAATAATCCTCCCACAATGTAGCTCTTGCAGCTGGTGTTTTGTGTGTGTGTGTGTGTGTTTGTGTGTAGGTGGGTAGGTGTGTAGGTGGTTATGCGTGTAGGGTACTGCTCTTAGTATCGCCCGAGAGCAGAGTGGGAATGGACAAATAAACCCCTATCACAAGACCATTAATTACTTCCATTAGTATTGTATATCAGTAAGTGACGGATTGAAAATCTCCTTCGAGTATAGTTGGCATGGTATACCAGAGATAAAAAATAGGTCATGTTACATTATCTCGTTCTTGGAATGACTACAGTACAACACTCTAAAATCATATTAGTTTTCACTAATTTGAAGGAAAATGATTGCAAACTGATTATATTGAACGAGATATTCAAGCATGAACACACACACACACATGCGATTTTCTTCGCGACAGGTAGATTTATGTCGTTGGCGTAGTTCATCAATGCACGCTATCTACGGAAGACGTACTTACTTACATTGCAAGGGATTTCCGGCCTGATCCATAAGTTATAATGCTCGTATCACTCTCTATTGTCATTGATAAATACTTGTTCAATGCTGTTTTCAGTTTGCTGTGGGGACTCTGATGTTAATACATCCGCTCCCTTACAATTGTTTATCAATTTTCATTCTGCTGTTGATGGCTGTCTCCGCCCATCACCGCATTCACCATTATCGTTTTTTTAGTGTATTTTTACCAATTGTGATTTCATATTGCCAGACACATCATTACTTAATGGGTGCCTGCGTATGTTGTCATAATCATTGTTATCGTCATAATCACTATTGTTATCATTGTAATTCCTGGGGCGATGGTGAAGAAGATGACGATAAGAATGATGACGATAAGGAGGAGGAGGATTCAGTCGTAACTAAGATTTATTTCTGCTGTAATTTTTCCTCCCTCTTTTTCTCTTCCTCGTAAAAACAACTAAAACAACATCCTAAGTATACCACCAATAGAGGTCTCAAGATCCAACTATAGAATAATTCTGCAATGACTCGCTTTTACGTTCCATACTTGAGAACCGAGTGTCATGTATCAGTTGGGGTCAATACGGAGATTATGTGCACTTATGATGGTAAAGCTATTAATAATCTCACCACCGACGGTGAATGAAATTTAAAAAGATATAACTAACCCCCTCTGTTCCAAGTGCTATTATTTTTGCCTCATGAGGTAATGTTATTTGACCGGATTGTAAAAAAAAGCCTCTACAACCACTGTTTGAAAAACACTAGTATTTTTCATAATTGACTTATCATTTCATTAGGTCTAAATTCAAAACTTACAGCCACTTGCAATATTACGCGTGTCCCGTAGGATTGAATGATTCTACTTTTTTTCCTAGTTTAGTCTTTACAAACTATCCAAAAATTTCCGGAAAAACCCACCTTGCCAACAAACTGACGATATAATTTAAGTTATATTAATAATAAAAGATATAGCTTACTAATAGTATTGAGTAAAAGTAGTCGGCATACGAGTAACAATGACCAAAAAATCTCCATGGTGCTTGTAGTGTAAGCCGAATAACGTCCGAAACAATTTATTTTTTTTTCTTTCATATTAAAAACGTGGGTTTTATTTCATCGTGTTATAGGTAAGCTAGATAAGAGAATTTTTCGATAATAATTGTAATAAAAAAGTAGAATATCGTTGATCTCAGCAGACAACATATGTGTATCGGCGTGCTGTCTACTAATTATAACATGACATCCCATAGGTTCGGAATTATGTTCTTTTTAGGCAAAAAATCTCAAAGCCCGCGCGACATAGCTTTAAAAATTCTCCCTTTAGCATGTTAGTGCGTTCCTTTCTTTCCACGATTTTGAGGTTTTTTCACTTGTTGTTTGTTTTAGTTGTCAAAAAGAGAAAGAAATTCGACCGCAAAGTGGGAAACCGAGCAATCAATGATGCAGTACGCCCCACATAATATGATGCCATTCAAAGACAACAAACAACAACATCCTTTAAAGTACCTTTATATATGTATTTATAATAGAAAAATGGCACATTAATACAATTTTGTTTATGGACTTGGGTAAAAAAAAAGCCATTCAGAAAAAGAGTTGTTAATATTGTATTTATATTACATTCATTTTTCATTTACAAGACACGCAACATGCACACACACATGTCAAAGTTTATCTAGAAGTCAATTTTGGTTAGCACATGCTTTCTTTGAAATTTAAAAATCATATATTTTCAAATTAGAAAACAACTGGTCCCAAAGTAAAAGGAATAAAATCCACGGAATCCAATTTCTCATTGTTCACATGTATTGGAAAATGTTACATACCCTGAAGCATATTCCAAACAAGAAAATAGCCCTTAAAAATGCCAATCTGCCATAATGAATTAGCTTTATAACTGTTAAAAACACACACAAAAAAACGTTATATTTCAAAAATCTCTGAGTCGGCCTTTGAATTAGGCTTGCTTATTTGGATAACTGAACACTTAACAGTAGGGGATGGCATGCATTCAATCCTCTATACCGCTTTGAATTTTACTTATATACATACTTCAGTAAATTAGTTAACTAAGTTCCATTTGTTAATGATGCCAATTGTTTCCACATCCTCTCCATGCTTATTTACATAAAATTCTCTTTTAGTTAGGCCAACAAGTATTGTTATTCAGTTAGTCTTTTTCCAAGGTAACTTAATAGGTTACTACTTTTTGGTATAAATCAAAGTCATACTCCCATAACGCAAAAACATTTCAAACACGTTAATTTATTGGATGTACAGTGGCCCTGCCTTTATTTACTTTAAAATTTGTTCTTGTGTGAAGTAGGCATACCAATTCTACATTTTGAACTCATTTGAGACAGATTATTTCATGTAAGTAGCTTGAGGTAAGCATTTGGCCAGTAGAAACAGAGCCTACTTGATATTTTCAAAAACAAGCATGCTACAGAAAACGGGAAATAATACAAACCTGCACCAACTTTTGATCATGTTAAATAATCAGCTCTCAATTAGATTACATGTTCTCTAAAATGTGATTGATTCCATAAAGTACTTTAGATGCTGATGTACTATTCATTAAATCTTTGGTTTATTTTCTGTTCAACACTGTTAACTTGTTATCTTTTAATTCTGTTAACACTTCAAAAGGAACATGTCGGAAAACTTTGGGTTTTAACCTAAACATAAAAAACATTGCCACAATTGCAATACATCTTTTCCAAGATCAAGTGTAAGATGAAATAGGTAGTAGAAATGTTGTTTCTTATTGATATAACAAAAACTATAGTGTGAAAAGGACAAATGGCATCCATACGTGTTTAGCTCATTTGTTTTTTTACCAACTATATATGATCTGCCACATAAATAGAAACATTAATTTAACAAGAAGAGTCCTAAAAAGGACAATCTGCCCTAATGAATCTTGGTAGACTTAAATTAGGCTTTGATTTTTGCATCTACCTGAACACTTACTTACGTAGGGGACAAATCAAAGATCTGTACCTCTTTGATATTTCCATCATACATACTTCAGTAATAATTATATATAAGTTCCATGATAATGATGACCAATGTTTCACAATGGCTTAAAATTCTTCGTAGGCCAACAAGCTTTGTTTTTCAGATAGTCTTTTTACAAAGCTAACTTAAAAGTTACTTCTTTGTCTATTAACAGTAATTATTAATCACATTTGCTATTGAAAGTGCATAATCGCATAAACGCAAACACTTCAACACTTCAACACATTGGATTTTACGTGATCCACAGCCTCATCCCCTTGACCTTACCCAAAGGAGTTGAGATTTTTACAGCACTCTGCAAGTTGCCTAATCATACTTGCAAATTTCGATCTAATGCTGGAAGTTTAGTCATTTTTGTATTTTCTGTCCGAAAAGACAGAAATTATAACACAGTGGCCCTCTGGGGCCCCGCGATATAAACTGTGTATAACATCAAACTGCCTCATCCCCCCCCCCCCCAAAATCAATTGAAATTTTGGACTTACCTTTTATCGGGCCAATTAATGAACTCCTAACTTCTTCATTCTCTTATTTGTTCCCTTACTTTGCCTATAAGTTCACTTTCAATAACATTTAGTGTCAATGTCTAAGACTACATTATAAGATTGTGTTGTAATCACTTTGCAAATGGGGCTATATCACCTCAAACGAAATTATTCTGAAGAGTCATGGTCCAACCTTTGTATTTATACTGTGGTGTAATTTACAGGTTGTCCAAGGACAATCACCCTGGGTTTTGCAATGTCAACATATGACTCGTGGTGTTGATAACAGAGTATTGTAGAATGGTCCAATTTATACATAATTATAAAATAAACATCAATGTAACGCGACTAATATACACGATTTCAACCATGGACATCATCAAATTGGGCTAATTTTACCCACTTATATACCAGACCTTAGGGTTTAACAAATTTTATCAACATAAAAATCATTGAAAAAGCAAAACATTTTCACATTAGTAAGTATGTGACAAAGCTACACGGTTAAATGTAATCATGCAAGTGCCCAAGAAATAAAACAATGGGTGTGCATTTAACCTGCTTCATAGTAGCAGAGGATGTTTTGAACTAATCCCCATAACTACATTTCAATGTGCCTATAATGTTCTGTACTAAAACAAATGGCAGTAATTTAGGGCAGTGTAAAATAAGTTAAGGGCACAAATACCCTTCTGATTAAAAAATTATAAAGTAATTAGTGCTTTGTTGCAGGAATTGGTATAAAAGGCAAGTTTTATGTATTAGAAAAGGGGATTTTTGTGGGATCACATGCCGGGATCACATGCGAGTATGAGGTGAAATGTATAAAAAAAAATGATGCATTGTGGGATGTACACAATACACTCTGTGCATTCTAAGGCCACTTACGATTGGCTGATGAATTGGCTGTTTCAAATTTAAACGAGTGCAACGTTTAAAGATACGGCCTATTACTGTTATTATAGTGCTCTTTTGACCCATATGCATGAACCTTGCATGGTGATGAGGATGATAACTTAGGCACTATCTAAGGAGCAAATGGGAAGGTGTTTAAAGTACACATGGTACAAGGGGCACATGGAAATTTAGACACTGGGGAAGAGATTGGTGGGAAAACAATCAACAAACTAACCCTTCGGGACAGGAAAAAAAAAAGGCTAAGGGCCTGATCATAACTTGTGTGACAATACCACTACCGCAGTAGTCAATATTTGTTATGTTCACCAACCAATATGTTCCTGTGATGTTTGTTGATGAAAAAGGTATTTGACAAAAGTATTGTTCAGCAAATATCTCCCACAACTATAGGTCTTAAGAAGATGAAAATGACTTGAAACATATAACCAATGCTAATTGAAAGCATAAACGTTGAAATGAAACCAAGTATGGTCAAGGGGGAACCAAAATTGTATATTTACTATAGAGCTAGCCCCTGATTGTCAAATCAAGGACAACCCACAAATGTGAGAGTGCTAAGTGAAGTTGAAACATAACTATCATCTAGCTAGATTTACTGCCAAATGGTTAATCAGACTAGGCTGCAAAAGCAATGCCTCTCTAGGCCAGTATTCATAATGCATGGCTTTCAACTTTCAACCACAAGCATGTGGCTGGATACATTGTAGGACAACAGACAATTTAGCATAATCTTTGAATACCCAAACACAATTCATGCCAAAAACACAAAAGGCTGAACAAAATTGCCCCAAAAACGCAACATCTGCTCAGAATTTCCAAAATCCACGACATAACTTTTCAAAGAAATGTCATTACTTGGATACCTGCGAGTTTCAAAAGAATTGGACAAAGACATAGAGATAGTTTATGAGAGAACCATTGGGTTCCTATCTAAATTGCTACGTGATGACAAAGCCTATATTATAGGTCAAAAGAAGTGTCAAAATGCAAAGGAAAAACTAAAAAGATCTCTAATAGCTCGTTTAGATTTTTTTAAAATCACAAACGCCCCCATCAACGGCAGGAGGGGCAAGTAGTTTATGCATTGCGCAACAAATTGTTTGGAATAACAAGGCACTAGGAATTCCTGGTCACTTGATGGAATTCAGGGGGGGGGGGAGGTCTTCGTCAGTATAAATGTGGCACACCAGGAACTAGGAACTTGCTCTACTTGATTCGGACCGAGAGAATTGGAAATAATTGACCCCTATTTTTCAGTCTTGCGTAATTTGTTTTCGACTGGAAAAGCCTAAAAACTAAGAAAACATTCCACGACTCTTCAAGAATTGCAGGATTTACTATCCACCATTTTGTATAGCAAAAAAATAGAACTAAAATAAGGAACTTGATCGGATGTGTTCGTGAGCATACAAAGGAATGCGGTGTAAGAAAATATCTGCCGAATAAAATCAAGTCAATAGACAGTATTCGGTTCCGGTCAAATGCAAGGTTTGCGCTCGTAAAAACACTACCGAGGTAAGTCCCGTTTTTTTCTTTTCTCGTATTTTTTCTCGCCCTTCAGGTAACAATATGCATCTGACAAAAAAAAACTGTCTCAAGAGTAAAAAGTCTTTCCCAGAAAAAACGCCTTTTAGTGGCGTAAGTCTACACGACGCAATTTTGCCATGGTAATGTGAAATGGTTTTGCGTTTACAATGCACCTCTGCTTTGATTTGAAAATGAAATTACATCAATTTTACAAACAGTTATTAGGAAGGATAAATTAACAACAATACAGCGTTACCACCCCTCCTCTTCCGGGACACACACGTAACGGAGTTAATTGATTACTTTAAACGTCCGACGAGAGAGAAGAACAAAATTTATCGGGTAGGCAATTGGGACCTTGCATAATTCACGAATGTTGATTTACACCAGTCGAGAAATCGGTGAAAATTTAAAGCGAATGGGGCTGTGAAGTAAGGCAAAACGGGTTAGTATTTTAACAACGAGGACAAGACAATTCGACTTGAAGTCAATCGCGGATTTTTGTAAACAACTTCCACCGCCGATATGCAAGGCATACAAGTTAAGATGTATTATATTATGTAATATATATTTACATCACGAGTTCCTGTAGTTCTTCGTAAGCCTCGCACAAAGGTAGATCATCCACTGCATACGATTTTGAATATGCGCAAGAACATCATCATACCTTAAACTCTCATTACAGAAACGAGGCTAATCTTTCTGATGCAATCTTGTGAATCGGCCGTCCATCCTCGTCATATGATAAGGGTTTTGTTTTGTATAGGAAATTCGTGATACGCCAGGAAACTATTACACAATGAAACTCCAATTAGGTGAAACCTTATGTTCTCTCGAGACCTAAGAATTGCAAAACGCTATTCGTTATAGCGCCGATGAAAGTCGTTATTGCATACAAACGTTAGACATTTTTCCTCAATCAAACTCGCCATGCGGAGTAGCTGGTGACGCCGTCCTAAATCTACGAAAAATTTAAACACTTCTTACTCTTTTTTCTCATTAGGCTTAAAATTGGTTTAAATATGCCCGCGTCTGATACCGTTTAGAATTTCAAAACACTGGGCAAGTGTTTGTTCAAAATAATTGAATACATTTCTTAAGTGATTGATTGCGTGACTGTGTGTGATTTAAAATCTTGGAGGGACTTCCTCAGACTGTTATTGAGTGTTATGAACTGTAGAGGCCAAAACAAAGCTTCACGTATGTTCATCACGGGAAAGGGGATCCACTTTGTGCCCTACATCAGAATTGGGGGATGACTTTTATACGGGACATGATGAGATATGAAGCGCCACCGATATGGTGCCTGACTACGGGGTAAAATATTCATCCGCGCCGGTAGTGCGCATGGGTAACCTCATTTACTCAGTGGATTATACGAGTAATTATTTGTTCTTGCATGAGGGCCAGGAAATAAAAAAATAAACATTAAATAGCAATTAAAATGTAAAAAATTAAAATTATAAAATTTAACTTGTGAATTGGAAAAAATCCTAAATACGTGAAAAAAATCTCAAGAAAAGAGGTTTTCTATTTTCCTGAACGGTATTAGGAAGTTGTCATCGTTTTTCTACCGTTTTAACAACAATAAATAATTAAATAAAATTGATGTAGATTAGGGAAATTGGATTAAACTTCTATTAATTTAATAACTCCAAGTCACTTCTTAAAAACCCAAACACAGAAAAAGTGGACAATTAAATATCAAAATAGATTGCACATTTAAAATTAAAAAGTTATGTTAGGGGAATACATTGCTAATCTGACAATGTGTTACGAATTCTGCCAGCATTGTCGGATGTGGCGAAGGGCCTGGCGGCGGCCGGAGCTTTTGGAATAGCTATCCCAAGCCTGATTTTGCGCCGTTGCACCAATTTTGTAACATTGTAAATGCAAATCTTCCCACCAAATAGTATAAGATATAGTTTATTAGGTTCGAAACCTTAGTTACCCGGTAAGCCATAGTAAGATTCAAGGTCATACTGGGCAAAACCACCCAATGCTCCATTTGTGAAAATGGTGGCAAAATTGTTTGCTTGCCTATTTTAAATGTTTGGTATTTGGTGCATTATATTAAAAGGACAAAATGTAACAGGGTCAACATGGTCTATAGGGGTCACCAAAACTTGAACCGAAAATTGTACACAGAGTGAAAAAACCAAAGGAGCAAAAATTGCATTTTCGTTTTAGTATGACCGAGCAATAATTTGACAAAAGCCAACAACATTGAATAATTTGTATCAGCATGGCCTGAAACTTATCGGATCAAAGAATGGACTACCACAAGGGAGCGAGTTTGCACCTCTCCTGTTCAAACATCTATACCAACGATCAAAGTAGGGTGCAGTGAAAACATATCGTTTTATTTATGAAGACGATATTGGAATTAGCGAAAAAGATGTAGACTCCACAGTTGTTGCAGAGGAGACTCTCCAAAGACTTTGGATGAACACAGTCATATTATGAAGAAACCACTACCGCCAAAATCCATCAAGAAAACATGTGTGTGCTTTCAGCCACGCAACCCCCCCCCGTTTTGGGGGGAAGCAAACGTGGAACCCACCTGGATCCCTATGGGGGATAATTCTGTCTACCTAGGAGTTACCATGGACCGCAGGTCTCTCATAAGACCAATTCAAGAGGACGAAGAGTAAAGAATGTTCACGCAATACCATCTGAAACAAACTCACTGGCACAGATGGGGTGCTCGCCCAATCCTATAAGCTCGAAGGCACACGCCTGTGCTACTCATGCTACAGATATGTGCCCTGTACGGGAAAGATCAACCCATGCCAAGAAGCTTGATCCAGCGTTAAATGCCTCCTGGCGGCTTATCACATGATGTCTTCGCCAAACTCCAACGGAAAACTTAAACATTCTAGCAGGAATTGCCCCACTAGACATCCGTCGTAGGGTAGCGAGCATTCAAGAGTCTTAGCTGCCATGTATCTAATGTGAAGCAGGGCCATGTCGGGAAGACCAGCTGTCTAAAAAGCCCGAGATAGTTTCTTAAGCAAAGTCCAACCCCTCACACAGTCTCTAAGGAGTTAAGAGAGTTGCCTTGTCGAAAAAAAGACTTATTATCAACAAGTAACATTTATTGGTATTGTATTGAAACTTGTAAGCATCTTCCAAACTGGCGCTGATCCTCAAGGGCTGAAGAACAATGCTGTTTCAACAGATTGAGAAACATCGGAGTCGGCCGATCAAGTTCCTTGCAGAAGTGGGCTACTGGAAAGCGTCAGGACACACAGTGTGATTGTGGAAACAGGCACCACAGAAATGGAACATCTCTTTGGTCTGCCACTGTTGACATGGTTAGGCAACAATGCTAGACAAGGACCTCGCGGAAATCAGTGAAGCAGCCAGACGCAGTACCCATCTTCTGGCAGTCATATTTGAGAACAATAGTGTTTGGACACGATGAGAAAAAAGGACTAGTCGGACATCATTTTCCAAACTCAAAATAAATGAATGGCTCAGCCGCGCGAGCCATACACAATATACAGGGGTCCCGTCACTTAGGTGGCGGGATCTCTGTCACATCATTTTTTCTCAGTATTGTATAATATTGAGTTATGGTAGTCCTCAATTTGAACTGATTCACATTCATAGACTAACTTATATAGCGCTAACGTAGAGCTTGATAAACGGCATACTCTCAATTTGAGTTACTTTTTGTCACATCTTTCGCTAATTGTAAAAAGAGTATCAGAAACCGCCCACGTGGTCTTTTTCCTGTTACGTCCTAACGCTAATGACCAGCACTAAACAGAAGATACATTGCCTTGTCAACGAAACAGCTGGCTCTGTACGGAGCTGTACGTTGCTATAATGAATATAATTAGCTTCATTAACCTTCGAAGGGGGATCTCCGGAGCCAAACTGCGTCGGTAATATGATTTGAGCTTTATATTGATATCTCTGAAGAGTAACGTTAAGATATAGAACCGATATAGCGGCCTTCTGTAAGTTCTAAGCAGAATATGTCCATGGACCCCGGCCATGGAAATGCTATTATTTACCTAAATGCTCTATCAGAACTCTTTGGATGTGATGGGAACTGCACCATTAATACCAGCTAGTTGAATGTGGCTATTCTTTGCAAGAAAAACACTGCCACAGAATCATTCGTCTTGATTTTATCGTGAAAAATACAAGCTGACGTAAGGAGTCGTTTTCACTTGCTTAGAGGTTTATTAATATCATTCTTGGAACTTTATTTTGTTGTGATACCCGAGTCTCCTTGTCAGTATCGTATGACCTCTGACACCAATTCCAATATGAAAGTGCGCAAATCATTTAATATTACAGCCGACTTTGACCATAGGAAGGATGTTTCTTACAAAATTAGTGTATTATAAAACACACATACAACGGTTGAGGCAATGCTATGCCCCGATTTCTTTAAACAAAACAACAGCCAAAAGATAACAATTCCCAAAGAAGGGTTGATCATTTTTAAATAGCAGTTGTACAGCAACTACTGCTTCTCAAATAGCCGTGATTGCTATTTCTAGCTTGAGCGTGTCAGCATGACGAACGTAACAGCTAGTACCAAACAGACAGGGCTCTAACACTCCTGAGTCGAAATATAAGGTTGCTCTGCCAACATTCCGTCATAAACAAGAGCAATTGGACTGAAATACAATCTATCACAAGCTTCACTGAAACTCTGAAACTTTTTTCCTATTCCATCCCCTTTCCTTTTGCTTTTTCCTCTCTCTTCTCTCCGCCACTTTCTTTTTCTCAATCTCTTCAACACCCCTCACCCTCTTTTTTTTCCTTTTCTCCCTTCTCTCTTCATTCCTACCTAGTCTCTGTCCAAAGAACCGGTTTTAAGAAATCGTGGGATTGGGGGGGGAGGTGTTAAACTCATAGAGTTTCGCACACCGAGTTGGTCCCTTTAGCTGATATACCCGGTATGTATCTTTCCTTAAATGAATACAATTACTGTGTCTGGTAACCAGAGGGTGTAGTTAAGTCAATCCGACAATGCACCTTTTGGGAAATTTCATCTCAATATGGTCAAGTGATCCCACAAAATCCCATTCTTAACACATAAAAACCCTGACTTTTTACGCTGCATTTTTAGCCCACAAGCATTAATACCTAGGTAATTTTTAGCATGATCAGAAATGTCTTGTGTTCTTAAGCTTTTGGAACCACTTTTTTCTAAACCTAAGTAACGGCCGCAGTGTTTTTAGTATCCGTACAGTATAGGCACACTTCAATGCATTATGGGATTGATTCAAACAATAATCTCTGGTCTGTAACACGACAATTCCTACCACTTATCTCTCGCTTTCTCTCTTCTTTTCTCCGCACGTTCCACAATCTCTCACTGGTTTCTCTTCCTCCCTCTTCTCCCTCCCCATTCCCTCTCTTAATTTTTTTTTTTTTTTTAACTTGACCAGGCGCCCTCATCGTCCTTGCCCACAGGTAATTTAAACACCAGAGATGCCGGTTTCCTTTCTTCAAGTTCCCAACACGGGAACTGGAGTCTTGAAGCACCTTGTTTAATTAACGCCTACAGCAAATTGTTGGCAAATACTGGTAATATGCGGTCTTACGGATAGAATCTTTCTAGATATCAACATTGTATTTTGCTCTATTTGAACAGTAATCGAAATTTGAATTTCTATATTTGATAGTAATCTTAATTTGAATTTCTTTATTTTACAGTACCTAAATTTACATTAGGTCATATTATACGTTTTTCTACTTTAAAAGGACATTCAAAGATTTCGTGTCGGTAGCGCCCTCATTTTTTGACAAAGCCCGATTTGTGGCATACACTATACCTCCAAATTACACAATACTAACACTAATAGTATGTAACGATCTTTTGGAAGGAAATTTATTAATACAGTGGCCTTTTAGGAATGAAATATACAACATACCATGAAATTCGAACGATTGGTTGGTTCAATTCAGCTAATGTTTATTATTATGCTGGCCCAAACCGGGGCCGAACTAGGAAGCAAAACATAGAGATTAGATCACCACCGCTTCTCCGAATCTCAATTCAATAGACCTTCACCCACGTTATGACAAAACTAGTTTTGCACATATTTCACTATTTTTCTTTTCTTTTTTTTTGTTTTTATTTGGTGCTTTTATTTTACATAAACTATATTCTTAAAATAACTTTAAATAAGCTTTTGGCAACCTGATTTTTTTTTACTGGGGGGTGGACAAACAAAATCGCGGCCAAAATATTGGTGCCCCCCCGATTTTTACTTAAAACAAAATGTTGTGGGCCAAATACCAATTGGGACTTAAAATGGCTAAAAATGTATTTTCCGTGTTTTCCGTCGCAAAATTCAAACAAACCTCGTTGATTTCCCCTAAAATTCATTTACAAACACATGGCTTTGCTCTTGACAAAGTGAAATTTCCAAATGATTGAATGACATGTATCCTTCACACAAAACCTGGAATGCGAGGTCAAAGGTTAGTGCAGGAACCAAAACTGTCAAAATGTTCCAATCAATCAAGTAAAAACCTGTAACATTTTTTACCTAATCAGAAGGCACTACATTTTGTCTTGTTGGCCCTTGCAAGGATCTCTTCTAAGTTTTGTGGAATGTCGAATTGATTTTTTACATTTTCCCCGTAAATAAAGTGAAAACCTGCTTTCCAACTTCCTGGCAAAATCATGTGTAACACCTTTTAGCCTTCAAAATGTTTAGACCCCAGGGTAAGACCTACAAGTTTTCCGAAATTTGCTATACGTTTTTTTTCCAAAAAACTGGTTAAACCCGGATTCAAACTACCAAATATCTTAAGAATATGACGTTAAATTGAGTAAAGTTACAAACTCGACAAAATTGGACCGGTTCTTATAATGGTCCTATCGACAGTGACGCTCAGAATCACTAAACTTTTCAAAAAATAAGCGTTACGATTTCAAAGTAATTGGACACCAGTCTTGAATAATTCAAGTGAATGATTAACCTTATAAAAGAATATTCAGTAACTCCCTTAGATGCTCTACTGCCTCTACAATATTGCAGTGCAATAAATATTTATGCATTAATATGATAAATTTAGTGACATGAGGTGCCAAGAATTTTGGCAGACGACTCACACCGGAGGATGATAACATTATACAGGAGCGAAAAAACACACCATGTGTATGGATGCAGGCAAGTTTGCGCGGCGCGCACATTCTGTTTGGGTAACCGAATTGACAAATATGATATGCGCCCTTCCACCAACAACTCATATAAACCTGGAGCACAAAAGCAACTACACTGCGTCTCAGAAAAAGCAATGAAGGAGGAGATTGATGTAAAAAAAAGCCACTTAAATTATTATGGTTTGCCTATTTGCCTTGAAGGGTTTCGTTTTGGTTTTTTAAATGCTACTGTTTTAAATTAGTACGCGCGTGGTGATTGGAAAGATGGTAATTTTAAACAGGTATTCTTTCAATCTTCATGTCCAATCCTAAAAGTAGAGTGTGACGTCACGCCTTTTGACGCCATTTTTGTGGTCAGCGTTATAAACATGGTCTGTGCCGGACTTCTTGCACGCTTGTTTGAGAGGAAGCGGGATGTTAATACTGCTATCTGTTCTATGATGTATTTCTTTCATTGCATGAATAAAAGCCATAAATATGGATCTAGACAAGACTGGGACTACTTTATATTGGACTTCTTTTAATGGGAAACATTGTAGTTATTACAACGTGCACGTCCCTTCTTGGTCAACTCCCAACCCAATATGAATCTTGACTCCAAGTTCAGAGTGCTTAATGCTAGGGCATAGATTGGCACTGGCTCAATTTTCCTCTCTATATCCCCGACCTAAAGGCATTAGGGTGTCCGCTGCGAACGTGATTAACGCCAACTGCCATTTTTGCCAAAATAATAAACCATTCATTTTCAATACCGATTAGATGCAAATACCCTACACATTACAAGTAAATCTGGCCATCGCGAGTTTGCCTTTCAGACGGACCCCATTTCATCTTCTGGCAACCTTAGGTCACATGGATGTCTTATAAATAGTTCCCTTTGAAATTGGCTTTTTGAATTTCTTTTTTTTTTCAGCATACACAAAACGGTTAGCACCGTAGGTTCTAGACAGGAAATCCTTTCGCGTACCACCAAGAGGGAAAATGACGCCGTTAGAAGGATATTTTTAGGCGCAAGCAAAAATCCACAAGGCTCAGTCGAACTTAAAAAACCTGAATTGGTGAGACTAAAGTGAAGACTTATTCACTCACTGAGCCCTGGGATGGTAGGTGAAGATTTGACCGAGTACATCAACAACCACTAGAGTCTTGAAACAAGAGATGACTGGGGCCTTGGGATGCAAATTCCGCCGGGAAGGGCAATAAGATAATGACATTCGAAGAGAATCTAGGGACAGTCCCGGGGACGATAGCCTTTAGAATCCCTCTCAAGTAACACATGGACATGAGGAGGAAAAGTAGTAAATGGGTAAAGAAGATTGCCTGTCCTACCAGTTGGAACATATTTGAATAGATGATTGTATACCTGATACACTATCAACAAGTAGTGCACTGTATATAAATCTACTCGCTATTCACACCACTTCCGTTAATGCTTGTAAACTTGTTGTTCACCATGTTCACATGGAGGAACAATACCCTCATGACCCAAAGCAATCAACGACAATTTAAGAAATGGACAGAAGTCTCATTTCGAGGTTGCCGGTTGCAGAGTGTCTCTGTAGAACCAAGCCATAAGGTTGAGAGGAAATAGGCACCTATTCTAGTAAAGTCTTTTCACATATGCACAAGAATGTAAGAGCTTAATAAATAAGCATAACAAAAACTCTTAAGGCATAATCAAAATACGAGTAAAAAAAAAAATTCATACAGTTGATGAACTCTTTGTTTTGGATTCATCATCTTTTATAAATGACTATACTATAATATCATCTGTGAACAGGTTGGAGTTCATTTATTAAAACAGATCGAGGACTCTTGGAAAGGGCTCATTGCACACTGTCTAGACTTATAAATAATCCTTTGATTTCAATAACAACAACGAGTTCTGTTGAAACATCCTTCGGAAGTTAGAACGTCAGCCCAGGCAATTTCTAAAATTTGCACACTCTGAAATTCGTCAATGAACGTTAAATGCCGGATGCATTATCGAGGCAAGGGACCCTGAAAATGAAAGATTAACGGTTCTGTCTGAAAATCTGCAGGGATCGTGATTTGTTCATCAACGAGACAAGAAAGAAATGAGAGGAGGACAGGAGCTTGAGGTGGGAATGAGAGAGCGATATTACTACATTGACGATCACATAAGCAAACACCGGATGGTTCGTTCACGGATTTAATGCCCAACCTGGTGGGCTTGAGGTCGTATGTCTGTCAGATTCGGGAAAGACCTCAAGCAAGAAAACAAGCGAAGCAAAAGATCTTACAAGTTATTTCTTTATGGCTCGGAATTTCCATTTCCCAAGAGGGCTTTCAAAACCAGATGTTTATATAACAGGCGGTACTGTTATCGCGTCGAATTCACATAGGACACTAAATATGCAAAGTGTGCACCTGTGTCTGGAATTTGGAGTTCCTTTGTTCACGATCGAACAAAAGAATTCATTGTTTCACAGAGTATACATGCGCATGCACCTGCAGGGCTTGTGCTTTTAAAATTCGCGCTCAATCAGTATGAAAGACTATAATTGGAATTCTGTAGCTGTATGGGCATATTCTTTGCACCAGGTGCTAACTTGTGTTTGTTAACATTACTGTCATATTATCTATAGGTGTCTAACAATAAAACACATAAAAGTCAACTGTTTCCGTACATGTTGGCAAGGTATCCAGGACTCTCTCATTTGGGGACGCTCAGTTTCTTTACACCGGTATGTGTTCTGTCATACACATTTTACCTCCTTTTTGCATGGAGGAAATGCTTTACATGCAAAAACATATAATAATATGTTGTTTACATGTTTACTTTTTTATGAAACAACCATAAACATCAAAAATGATATAACATAGTTCTAACCTCTGCTCTGCTATCTCAAAGCCGCTATTGTGATAAACTAGTTGTGCAAAATAAATGTCTTAAACGGTTTAAGGATTGGAACACGTCCATTCAAAGCAATACATTAAATCACCAATCGGTAAATGGTACGGGTGCACATCAGGAAAATAATTTATAATTTTGATTAGGGACTTATTACTCGTGGGCACCCAAAATGTTTAAAAAAAATACATAACATACTTCTTCAAGGATGTGTTCAAGAAACGTTATTTGGTAATCGAAAATGGTATACAAAAATGTGTAAGTTGGTAGATGAGTTTACCTTCCCTTCGTATTTTTCTAGTTTATTTGGAAAAAGGCGCGTTGAAGCATTGCAGATCCATAGGCGATCATTAAATTATAACAACTAGCCAGATTCCTAACAAATTGTGAATGTGGAAATTCAATGAAGCCACTATTTAATATGATATGAGTTGATGAGAGAATTGGAGTGTCACGGCAACGCATTTAGACTTGGAAACATTTTTATTATGATCCCTGTAAGTAGGATACACCAACCTAGAGCAAAGGGTTTTTAGGCTATAGGAACAAGAACTTAAACATTTTTTGATTCAAAATTTCAATGTGAATATTATTTGCTTATTCATGAGTGAAACTACTACGTTGAAAACAAGTGAAAGTTTGAATTTCAATTGGGTTCAAGTTACGCTGACAATTAAACAAATATTGTAACACGTTAACTAGGGCAATTCTCGAGCCGTGTTGCCTTTTGCGGGATCGACTGGTTCAATGAACTTGCCCCATCCTTTAAAGCCCCAAAGACATTAGCCTTTTCTGGAATACTCTGCGGGTAGTCTATACCTCTAATTGTCTATCGTGATAGATGCACTCCTTAACCTGTTAACTACTTTTGAATATGGGCTTCACAATATATTACTACCCAGTGTTACTACGCCATTGGCATTAGTTCCACATTTTTTTTAAAGTAAACACAACATGCAGAAGTTCGATACGATTTGTGAAAATATAGTTTTTTTACGACATTACATGCATTAAAGTGCCGCTTTACTACACATTTGCAGCGTTTTTGAAAAGCAATCGATTCAGTTACTGAAACACTCTATACGTATGATAGAATCGATAAGTAGACTTCGAAAAGGCGTTTTAAAAATTGCATTCGTTCTTATTTGTTAATTTTGCAAATGGTAATTTAATACGGGCACAACCAAATTTTAAAATTATTCCCTATTTTAGACAGTGTTAGACCATAATTCAAAAATTAACATTTCAATCAAAAACAGGAATAAGTATTTGACTTCCTTCAAGTAAGCCTGTATAGAAACTTGTCACTACAGGTTTAAAGAATATGTAACAGACCCCGGCGAGACGCCCTATATACTGACAATGCTTGAAGAACGCAAATGGTTTATCTCCTAGGAGGGTAATGTACAAAGAAATGCAAAAGAGGCACTGAAAGTGCCCTACGTGTACTGCTTTGGACAAATAAAGTTAACGCACAGTATTGATACACCACAAGATACATGATGTTGCACAGGTAGAAGCCATTATAAAACCATACATAAAGTAGCCATTTTGTATTCTTTTAACCAAAAGTGAAAAGTACCTTTTCGTATCGCCGGTATCATATTGGCGTAAAATAATCTAGCTTGAAACTGCTGAAGTAGAAATGTATGTTAGCTTCAATGAAATGGCATTCGCCCGATGAACGACCATGCCACGACAGTCTAGACAAGGCTATATGAAACTTCTCCTACACTTAAGTGCGCATTTATTAGGTAATTCTATAGACTTGGCATTATCCCTCTAACTGGCCGGGTACCGTGACCAGAATTACGCAGCTTTTGGTTAAGTTCTGCCTTGGGAATTAATTCAGCAAAGTTTCTATTTTATACCTTGCTATACTGTTGACTTTTAATTGTGAAAACACGTACATGGCTGGGGGCAGGGTGCTGCAGTGGAATATGACCTTTTAAAACAGCGCCGAGCTTGTGGTCATTGCGATGTGAAAGAAGCATTCATTCGATCTTGCGTAAATTGTACTTTGACCCGGTGCGTCAGACAATATAATGAACGATACCGTACGTCAAGAAGCATCACTGGCATAGCGGTATGGAAAGACAAAAATTACAGTGCACTCACATAATTCACAAGTATTTGCGCAGGCTCTCTAAACTTGACCCGCGCCGGCGCTATATTGTTTGGATGTTTGCACACGCCTGTGGCCGATATCGTCGGGTAGAGGCGGTCTTTAAAATATCATATAAAACCTGTCAATGAAGCTTACAGACAAGTACTTCGGGGATATCCAAAAAGCACTTTTTTGTTATTCTAGCGAACGATGAATAGTCCAAAATTCCAATCTTGAGTAGGCCATACATGACTTAGGCCAGGGCTGGAAATTTACTACGCCAACAGAAATAAGTTAATTTTCCTTGTTTGTTCGTTCTGAGGGAAACAGTACACTGTGATTAATATTAAACCTTATATAATCACTCCTTCCCATCCGTTTGCCCTACTTCCGCAATAAATAGCAAGAGTCATATTGCACTGATTTATAGAATTTAACTAAAATTCATCGCAATATCTAGATCGTTACATGATATGAAACAGATATTTCACCTATTTAACGACCAGAACCATGTGAATATTGTCTCCCTTATTCAATTTTTCTAGAGTAAATCAATCTGTTCTACTTTATCCCGGCAAGCAAGACTAGATGGTTATCTATCATGGTTACTATCACCAACCCTCCATTCTGTATGTGATGTGACCAGTAGTCCTTCCTCCGGTTAACAATATCCGCAAAGGTTACTCAGATCGTATATGGCGGGATAGATGGTGTAAGCATGTTAGCTTTTACCTTACTAGTCACGTACAGTTCTACGATTCCTGTCGCTGTTGTCGACTACTACTTTCCCATATCTGACTAGCGAAAGCTACTAAGCTTTACTTTCAACTGTGAAAGTGTAAGAGTCATCGTCATGCAACCGAGGGAATACTATTTGGTTATTTAATTAAGTTCTCTTGCTCTCTCACGTGTAGCAAACGAGATTCAATTCGTAAGAATCCTTCCAGGCCGACCTTTAAATATTATTGCTGAAAGTTGAGCATAACTGCATAACTGTTATAATAGGACAACAGCTTTTGGCAAGTCATTTTGGCATGCAGCGATGGTGACTGAATTGAAAGCTTCACTTAAGAATTCAACTTGTCAAAAGATGCCATAGACAGAGACCTAAACATACTAAACTATATAAAGTAGCATTTATAGTATCTTCCCATTTTGTATCAACGGACCACCAGTTCTCTTTGTTAGTCAGATATAACTTAAGACATGATCAAACACTCAAGGCATTAGCCGACAGAGGATCTGATTCTTTTCATCGAAGCAGCAAACAGCAGAGATCTCGCAAGTGCCATCAACAAAAAATGATTCCAATGATAAGATTCCAAACCAAAGAGGAGAAACCATAATACATGTAATACAAGCTATCCTGCTACCAAATACAACACCATCGCAGATTCAGAGCCAATGATTGGGACGATCAACAAAGAAATGGTCCGAATCAACAAAGCAATGGTCCCAATCATAACATTCCAAAACAAAGGAGGAGAAAGCAAATGGAAAACATCCTCTCCTGCTACCAAATACAACACCATCGCAGATTCCGAGACAAGCCCATTGTTGGGACCATCAACAAAGAAATGGTTCCAATCATAAGATTCCAAAACAAGGAGGGAAAGGCATATGGAAAACAACCTATCCTGTTACCGAGTACAACACCATCGCAGATTGTAAGTCAAACCAATGATTGGGAGTTTGTCATGGACGACAAAGACCAACAATCGTATTCCCTCCATATTCTGAAGACTGAAAAACAACCAGATATCATTACCTACTCCGAACATGCCAAGATAGTAATACTTCAGGACCTTACTAATTCCAATATAAGGAAGAAATCCATGTATCTTGAGCTTGTATCAGAATGTGAGCACCGCTCGTGGATCATTCACTATATACTTACTTCCCAACCCTTCCCAACTGAACTGCTAAAGTGTACATCAGCACTCGACATACCAAATGGGAAGAGGGAAAATATATTTTTAGCAAGGACAGCCCTGAGAAGAAGGTATGAAATTTAGCTTGGCAGAAACTCCAAAGCTTTCCATAAGATTTCCTTCAATATCTAGAGTATCAAGGCCAAGAAGTAACTCAGCAGGAAGTGAGGCGGTTGTGGCCACGCAAAACTAGTTGAATTCAATAAAGCTTGGTTCGAAGCCTAGGAACCTCAGAGTTGGATAGCACTAGAACAACATTTGATGTCATCCTTGCGTCACAAGAGTGAACGTCCTAAGACAGGTGGTTGAGCGCTGAAGGTAAACGATGCTGGCGGTAGTCGCCAATGATCTACTCTCCCATGATTCAATGTAATTTAACTTTTAAGTTAAAGCTAAGCAAGTTCTATTTTATAACTAGAAGAGTCATATTTTTGTCTACGGTCGAACTAACCCATGCCTTGTGAATAACTATGGTGACGAATGTTCTGTTATAAATCCAGTAATTGTAAAAAATAAGAGTAGATATAAATCTATACCGGGAACTTACTAAATATTTGCAACACTGAAACGCGGCGACTGATATCACCGGTCTTCGTCAGGCAACTGGCGCCATGGAATGAGGAAACAAAGCAATGCAATCTGCAAAAACCAAACCCCAGCAACATCGAAGACTAAGCAACAAGGAGGGATGAAGACCAATGATATCAGTCGCAACGTTGCAGTTTTGCACACAAAAAATAAGTAAATTCCAGTTATCTGGTTATAGAGTTATTTCTACTCTGCAACTGTTCCCAATAATCTCCAAACACGTACAGACACCATAAGAATCCACGTAGTTAGCGCAAGTTGCGTCACTTCCAACCATGTTCTAGTGTTGGGAATGTCCTCAGTAGATGCTCCCAATGCCTATATAACCCAACCATACACATTCAACTATAAAACCCTGTCATAAGTTGCGTCTTCCCAAGTCTTTCCCTTTCGCGCGGACATCGAAGAACTGCGCTAGAGTACACAACGTCTACAATATACCTTGCTGCCGGGAATATTGATTTTGATCAGATCGTTAGCGCATTTGAAATAATTTCTTTTACAATAAAAAATGAATTTCTTCATATTTGTTTCAGCTGTACAAAAGCTTCTTGGAGATGAAATATTCGTTAAAATATTCTAATAAATGATTTGTTGCTGCCTATGTATCAAAACAAAGTATCACGTCAATGGTTCCCTTAAAATTAAGTCTTTCTTTTTACATCTTACAATTTACAACTTCAACGTCAACCTAATCTGCTGGTACAACATACAAAGACAAATGGAGATTTCTCAGCATTGAATGCAATAGCTATAGGGATATAAAGTTTTGTGCCAAAATGACAGTTAACAATGCCTTTCAAATCTAAGGAAGCGAACGTTGTTTATGGCAGGCAAAATTGGAAATTGCTAGTTTTTGACTGTTTTTTTTTATTACCCTTCACTTCCGTTATAAATTTCGTGTTCCTTCCCGATTTCACCCTATTTCCTGCAGGAAACAGATTCAGGTACCGCATCAGATACCTTTTAAAAGTTCCCATACATACATGTTCAAACTAAAGTTAAAAATAATTTAAACAAAATATTAGCGCATGTTATTCTCAAATCTTTCCTCCCCGGGTCTCGTTTTATTCAGCTCCTGATAGGCGGAATCAACTTCTGATGGGCGGAATCACTATCAGGTCTGTTTCATATTGTAAGAGGCCATGTGCTATCTATCCATCCTTAGTTACCTCTTCATAATCCAACTCTATTATAAGCCGTTTGCTATAGATTATTTGCAAACCGTCAAACTAGAGCTGGAAGTACCACTTAAGCTGTGTTCATACTTCATCCGCGACAGACGTCTGCCGAGGCTAGCCTTTCGAACAATGCTTTGTGCGCCGAATGCATGAAAATACGCGTTGCATCAAAGCATGCCTCAAAGGCTAGCGTTCGCAGACTTCTGTCGATGAAGTATGAACCCACCATAGATTTCCGGTCCGGATAGAGTTGCATGTAATTTCTGGAGGATTTTTTCCCTCTCCACCCAAAAGTACCTTTACTTCTCTACCCCATTTTTTCATGAACTTGGTGTGTGGGAAGAGTGGTGATGGACACAAGTATGATCCATTCAATATGTCCGGGCCATTATGTCATTCACTGAAATGTCCGGCTACGACACATGTCGTGCTGTTTCGTAAAAATGCAGCACTTTACGTACCTCATATTTTTAAACTTGATCTGATTGGCTAAAATAACAAAATGGCGGCCCGGTCTGTCGTATTCTCTGAATATAGCGAGCGCACAAGACGATAGCCGCGAAATTCCAGTGTTCTTTTTGGATGTTTGTCTAAGGTCAAATGGTTTGACAGTAACCAATCCTTGTTAGATTTATCTTGGACGTTTCATGTTCACAGATGGGCCATCGGCTTTCATAGGAAATAGTTTTCAACCACATACCCTCCACCAAACCATATAATGATAAGTCTTTGTGTGGAGTCGTCTGCACTCAAAATATTCGCAATTAAAATATCAAGCAACTTATCACTGTTGCGACCCGTTTAGCGCTCTTTAAGGCTGGCAAGAAGCGGACTTCGCCGGTTTTGTTATCTCTTTGCGTAGATGTAAAATTCAATATCGTACGTGAATATTTGTACTGGTCTACTTTTTCTATAGTCCGGGAGACAACATTCACCTGTTGTAGACGGGATTAGTATAGTACCAATCAAGGTATCTAAAGCCATTAGTAAACTTGCCAGATTTTATCAAGAAATTTGAAGTATATATTACCTCAAGGTACCTTGAGCCACAATAGGTACTTAGATATTTCTCAAGAAATCATTTATCGGGGTACCCCAACCTACGCCTCAAGCTGCGTGACCCACTAGTACTTACAGATTACATCAAGATATCTTTAAGTATAATTGGTACCACAAGAACCTACAGATTTACAACAAAAATCTATAGTATACTCAAGGTACCCATCGAGCCACTTTACTTACAATTTTACTTCAAGAAATCTGTAAGTATTAGTACCTCAAGGTACCTTGATCCACTAGTACTTCCAGATTTACATCAAGAATAGTGTAGGTATTAGTTACCTCAAGTACTTTGCGCGGCCACCATACTTACAGGTTTACATCAAGAAATGTAAGTATTAGTACCTCAAGTACCTTGCGCCACAAGTACTTCAGATTTTTTACATCATAAATGTAAAAGTATGCACCTTCAAGTCCCTTGAGCCACTAGGACTTACAGATTTTACAAATCAAGAAATGTAAGTATTATTACCTCAAGTCACAACTTGAGCCACTAAGTACTTACAGATTTACATCAATAAATGTAAGTATTAGTACCTCAAGGTACCTTGAGCCCTAGTACTTACAGAATTTTAATCAATAAATCTGTAAGTATTAGTACCTCAAGGTACCTTGAGACCGTAGTCCTTACAGTTTATCATCAAGAAATATGTAAGTATTGGTCACTAAAGGTACCCTAGAGCCACAGTATTTACGGATTTCTTGGTGCAAATCCAGATTTCAGTGAAAAATAAAAGATAAAAATTGTTCACAATGCTTTAATAAAAATAACCACTTCTGTTTGGAATTAAAGATCGATACTAGACGACCGTTGTTTTAATTATTTCGTAAATTTAATGAAATATTGCAGAATTTTGCTATTGTATTTTTATTCCATTCTGGGCCCTTTTCATTAGAAAATGTGTTTTGACCAGAAACATATCAACCCAGTGAAATATACAACCTACTTAACGTTTAAAACAATGCAATAATAAGAGTTAGTATATCGTTTCACCTTGGGCCTCATGTTTCTGGCTTTGATAGGTTTTTTTTTTCACATCTTCTTCCCTCTTAGCTCTCTTCCAACCCTTTTTAATTTGTTTGTTGTCATGTTTCAACCCGTTTTTAAATGTTTCTAACGGTGTTCATTTCTCTATAGACAAATTCTGTCGATAATATTGAGTTGTAGCCAGTTTACCAAAGGGAGTTAAATATGGCAAATCTTAATAGCACTCGTCCCTGTCAAAGTAATTATAGTCACTGTATAGATGGTTAATGTCTTGTCATCTTCTAGTGGTCGTTTGGTCGTTTAGCTATACAAAGAGATGTCCTATCTTCTAAGATATTTGCCGAGGCCGTCAGTCTCTACAAAACTTATTATGAAATGGTGCATAACACCTTAACATCCATCTTAAAACCAGCGCCTAATTTTTTGAGCCAGAATCTAAAACCCAATTTTTTAATGAAGAGAGTTATTTTGATAACTGTTTATAAACTGAGTATAACTGCATAGCTTAGCCCCGTGGTCTAGGACGAAAAGGCCGCCGGTTCGAATCTCCAGTTTAAGAGCACATGGTTTTACAAGATCGGCTAGCCAGCAACACCAGTGTGTAAGCCAAAGGATCGTATGTCTGTGTCCCAAATCTTTTCGAGAATGGAACTGGTTTTAAACTGAGTTGCAGGACACCATTTTACCTCTTAGTAATATTTTATTGTAGCTAGCTGTCAATTTAAAATTATGATGATTCTTCTCCCTTTCTATTTCACCTCAAAACACACTAGTTTGTTCAGCATACTGTAACCTTTCGCAGAAACGAATGTATCTAACTATATATAATTAATCAGAGGTACAACATTGTGTTCAAACTGAAACTAAATAACGTCCGGCCTCACTATACCATTAATATCGAAGGTGATAAATCACAATGGAGTTAGAACTACTTACGTGTCTAGAGCTACACTGGGAATCCTTGACAGGTCCCTTAAACAACTGATCGGTAAATATATACTGGCCTTCATCTTCGCATACAGGTAATTTACAGGGGATTTTCACTCCTTCACAATCAAAGAGTCGCCGTGACTGTCATCGTCAATTCTGCAAGGATCGCTTCAAGTTCCCCCTGATCGTCTCGAAGCTTCTAATGAACAGTTCGGTGACCTGTATTCAAACAAGTGGTCTAACGCATTTGAACCTGTTGGTTTTGGATATGAAATGACTAATATCCAGAAGACGCTGAGGTCAACGTATTCAGTCAGTTTATATTTATACATTGTAATGTCACACAACCGTGGCACGGGATATGAGATCGTGTTAGTTGGTACAGTGGATGATGCTTTATAAAATATCTGATCCAACAATAGAAGATAAGTGAGGCTCTGAGTTCCCAGATCAACCTAGATTTCAGTGCGAGGAGTTTCTTTGAAGTGGTTGGACACGGTAATACAAAGAAGTCGTGTCTCTAGTCTCAAGGGCTTCTCTTGGCGATCCCGTCAGCTTTTAGATACCTGGTCATTGCAACATATGCTATATAGGATGGTTTCTTCCTGTGTGTATGGACGTTGGGTGCGGATAGGGCTTTGTTGGATGTGTGTGTTTGGGGGGGTGGACGTGTGCGTGTGTCGTGGTGCGCTAGTTGTTTAGCGGTTCAATGAGATTAAGTGATTTCTTGTTGGCAACACGGCGCGTTGCGGTAGTCATTTCTCGCGTGCATCCAAGTACCGGTGTGAAATGAGTATAGTCCCTGGAGCCATGTCCTACTTCCATATAGCTTGAAAGTAGCGTTGCGTGTAGAGTCGAATGCCCTATACTTTACTGTCAAGCCCGACCAGCTGAGTCTAGTGACTAGCATTTCCTTTTCCAACCGCTCCCGTCACCCGGCTATAAACGCCCGTTTGTCGAACCCCACGCTTTAATGTTGCAACCACTGAAAAACGGCACTGAGGTCCACCGACTCGATCAAGCACCATACCTTGTTTCTTTACCTTGTTCTGACCAATGAGCAAAAGGATGTGACTTAGTAATCAGCGAGTGAGGTAGCCACTTTAAAAGTGAACATGTCCTTATAGCATGTATAGCGCAGGTGATTGAACCATTTTCAAATTCTAGTACTTAATAGTTAATTAAAGATATTCACTTTCATTTAAAAAAAAAACTTTAGTTATATTCGCTGTACACAAATTTAAGACATCCTGGGCCAATACAATCAGTGAAAGGGGTGGGCGGATTTTGCCAAATCTTTACCACATTTGGCCGACTCAATTTTATTTATTGATTTTTTTTTGTCATCGCTCGCCGTAATTTTGTCAAGAATCTGAGCAACAGGAGTGCCTTTGCGCAACGACATTGATTAAAATAAAGGGCGCGTTCCTTGCCCAATAAATTCCCGCCCTTGCCATCTTGCTTATATCTGGTTGCAATCACGCTCATACTATATATGTGGAAAAGACCCTTTTTCCATTCCATTATTAATATGTACATCAGGTTATCAGTTTATTCATCATACACCCACGACAACAAATATCATAAATGTATCTAGAAGAAAATTTCACATGAATATGATAGGCACCACTAAACGCATAGCGTGTAAAAGGGTGCCTAGTATCCCTAAAGTAAGTTTTCATCATCTGTTAAAACATTTAAGAGCTGATTTAAACTGATTTTGGTAGTATGGGTGTCAAACCTTACCAAAAAAAAAGTGATTATCGTAATGTTCAGGGAACAAGGTCAAGCCCCATTGATGCAATGGAGTTGACCTTCTGGTCCCCTACAGTGGAACTAAGCATTTAAGACATCAAACTATTCTTTATTTTAATCTATGAGCTCCATCACTAATTTGACCATTTTTTATCCAAATCGAGTAATTTTAAAATTTGACCCCGTACACTGAAAGGACCGTTTCTTATTGATGTTTGCTGTTTTTGGCCTATAACTCCAAACTTCAGGCCCCACCCCCGCAGAGAGTACAAACTATACCTTTTTGGAATCCTTATGATGTAACTATTAACTTGGTATACTTTTCAACATTGATGGACCAATTTCCAAATTTGACCCTTTATTGACCTTTGAACTCCCGAAAAACTAATTCCCCACCCACTACGATAACTCACTTTTTTGGGAGTAATGTTGACACCTTTACTACCACAATCAGTTGTTGAAATCAGCCTTCTTTAAATTTTTTTCACCGATTTGCTAAGAAATGTTTACTTTTGAGTTACTATGCCTTGTACAGAAACATAAAAAAACAATATGGATTGACCAGGTTTTGTAGTGCCGAATATGATCCCGATATGATCCACCAGCAGGTTGCAAACGGCCGAAGTACCTGCCCAGAGGAAGTATAGTGTTCTCCCACACGGCATTCTTCAACAATATTTTTGTTGGCCATCGCGTGAACTTATAGTGACAAAAGTACAAGTCTTAAATTGCAAGATTGCAAGATTGAGATGAATTCTGTTCATTTAGGTACTTTTTGGTACACTGTAAATTAATTGTGCAACCAGTGCAAAAAGCAGTGGAAGAAGTGCATGGGGGAAGGGACAATATCCCCCCTCTTACCGTGCCCTATAGATCAAGCCATTGGCTATTACTTTAACCGACTGATCTACTTGTTACAATTATGCTCGCATTGGTAACATCTCTTTAATTCCATTTCGTTTGCATCAAGTAAATTACCATTTCAGAAGCGATGATAATGTTTTTGTTTTCAGATATGATCACCAACAGGCGGCTATTCCAGGGGGGCCGCGTACCTTGACCCAAGTCCGCCGTCCTGCCTGCAGATTATTTTCAGTGAGGAAGATCCCTTTTCATTCCATTGACACATTAGCATCAGGTTATTCAATATGGATGATCAAACCAGGGCGGCTAAAGGGGGCCGCATTACCTGGCCAACATAAATTGACTCTGCCATTACCTTATACTTGGCTTATCTCTTTGTAATCACGCTTACACTATATTAAGTACAGACGAACCTTTATATTTCAGTATGAATACTGTAAGTTTTTTGTATGAGCGAGGAGGGTTGCTACAATGCATGTATCCAACAATTAGTTGGCCATTTAAGGCTATTTTATTGAACGTCGTTATAGATTATTGCATTGTACATCAATTTTTAGTGAAGAAATACAAGAACTAATGAGAACTTAACAAAATTACTGGCTGCTCTGCAACCTTGAAGAGCGACAGGTGAAAAGTTATTCTAATAGGATACGGTGACTATTAACTGCAAACATCTTTCTAGTATGATTACATTTTGTAGAGTATACTTTCGAATTCATAATTTCAAATTCATTTCATTATATTCGTATTCAACTTTCATCATCCTTTATGGTTTAATGAGACACTTGGGGTTCATGTAGAGTCTATAGAAACTATTACATCTACTAAATGAGCATTAAGATCACTATCAAATATAATTTAGCACTGGAAGCTAGCCCATGAATGCCAAGGGGAAAAAACGTTGTGGATCACGTTTTTTAGTCAGTTAAGATATTGCTTGTCCAAGGGTCCATTGTGGGGGATATTTAACAACTCTTTAAACATGTTAGCTATTTCAAAGCGACAATTCATTCCTTTTAACAATGTTTAAAGCAAGTTTGTCATCATTGATCATCGTTGAGTGCTATTCTGCGCTAAAATTTACTAATGGACAATTTTTCTTTGTTCGTTCTAGTAAACGATGTAGCATTGTATGTTTGAGTTGAATGCACGTTTTTTGCACATAAGATTCCCGTGGGTACCCCATGTAAGATTTAAAGATTTTTCAGTACTGATAACATCCTGTCGTAAACCCAATTTTGAATTTTCCGTTTCAAATTAGTCAATGGTAAGGGTTCTTCTTGCTTTCTTCAATATATTCATGTTTCCATTATTAATAAAGATCGTTTGCTTCACTGGAGAACTTCATACACTAATGCTTTCTTGAAATCGGTGTTTGTTGCCTTCTTTGACTTTGGAATGGGTGTTCTGTTTTTTTTTTTTCAAATTAAAACACGCACTTATTGTGTAAGCAGCATCTGCAGTCTTAATGTTGCATGCTGTCGTTGTTATTTGAGTTGTAATCATTTTGGGACTCTCATTAAAATGTTTTAGTACTGTATATCTGTTTTCACTATGTATAATAATAATAATAACATCATCATCATCGTCGTCGTCGTTATTATTTGTAGTTGCATGGCAGCCTTTGTTGGATCAAATCGAAAAGATATCGCCAGCCTTACAACCCCGGGCTTACAACCTTATAATCGATTAACACGATGAAGATGGTATGAAAACAATTATCATGTTCAATGACCAAAGTTGGAATTCAACCACGGACGACCTTTTTGCACAGAATACACAGCAGTACTTTACACACCGATGGCATCATTGGTATATGTAAGGTCTTCTGTAAGAAATCCTACCACGTTAGACTAATAAACTGGTCTTAAAACAATAAACATCGGTTCTGTCATCTGCTATGTTTGCAAGCAAGTTGACGAATTCCGTTTCTAGGTTAAATTTCGGTGAACGTGAGCCAATTTTCGATACATTTTAGTTAAATGTCAAATACAAAATGTTAAACTTATTGGAAAATAATTAAATGTCTGAGATAAACATTTGCTTCCCCGTCCCCTAAAATTACAAAACAGAGACAGGTTTTTCAATATATTACATACAAGTTTATGGACTCCATATTTTGGGGGCAGAGAGTTGGACGCTATTGGTCAGATTAAAAAAAATGACCTCATAGGATACCACAGCTTGGGTTTCTTATTACGTCACTCATTGCATGTACTAAAGTGACATTGGCAGAAAGTTCTTTAACAAAAAGGCAGGCGACTAGTTGAAAATCATTCATTCGGCCTACCTTTAAAAGTGATGTTATTATTTAGCCCCCTGTCAAAAAAGTGGGAATGTAAACCCGCACTTCACACCACCCACCCCCCCCCCCCCCCCCCCCCCCCCCCCCCCACCCCCCCTAAAAAAATACCCCCCCCCCACCAAGATTTCGTTCCGTTAAATTATAACGTTTTGGAATCGATCAACGTATCAATTGCGCAAAACAATCGTCAAAAGGTATAGGAACTTGAGGGATTCAGCTCTGAAACTAGGTATTTACAACGACCGTTTTTTTGCAGTTCCGCATGCGGTACTGCAAAGAATCCGCGTGTACTTCCGCATGCGGAAAAATGCGAGCGGATCTTTGCAGTACCGCATGCGGAAGTGCAAAGAAAACGGTCCAAAAATAGTTTCAGAAACATGTACACTTCATAATTTCATGTCAGTGTTTCTCCTCGCTCCACACGCAATTCGTTTCGTTTCTAGCCGAACAAGCACGGCCTGTCAGTAAGTGAATGTATTCCACGGCAATTGGTGTAATTGACATTCACAGGTAATCAAATACTTATCTCAATCTGATTACACATAAAATAGTAATCCCACTCTCCCTATTTAGTTTTAACACTGTTGAAAGTATTTTCTAGATTTCTTATCGTATGTGGGGGTAAATTGAAACCGAGAGTGCATGGGCGTCTAATTAACAGTAAAACATTGCTAGTATTAACAGCGTCGAGAACGCTAATAAGCTTTGGTTGTATAATGTGGCATTACATAAACAAAAAGTATACGCAATAACTAAGCGTGAGATTTCGTTGAACTTATTAAAGGTGAGTGATCTGATCATGGTCCGATTTTTCAAATGGAAGCATATCACCAAAAAACATCTAATTACAAATGTTGAGTTAAATCGGTCCGGCCATTTGGACAGTAGAAATATGTGTATTAAATTGGCCCATAGGACAGTGTGTGCATGTTAGAGGTATGTGACACGATCAACAACCTCGTTCCCCACTTTTCTCCGTCAATATAGAGATTTTAATATCAGTTTGTATTTTTCAATTACCTAAATGAAATTTGAGGCCCGGGAAATGTTTCCTTTTTATGTCATGACCAAAAACGTCTACAAATGTGGTTAACCACATTATTTAACACACATTGTCCTATCGGCCAATTTAGTACATTATCGTGTTTTGAGGAGTCCAAGTGTGTGAAAATATCGAATCCAAAACATGATAATGATAAAATTGGATGATGTACGCCCAATATTAATTGGTCTCGCTATGAGTTTTAAAAAATTGGGCTCGACTGCGTCTCGCCCAATATTTTTGCTACTCATAGCTCGACCAATTAATTTGGGCTTAATCGATCCAATTTATATCAAAGTTTTGCTTCTACTATCCAAACGACTGTTCTGATTTATGTAAACAAATTTTAGTCATATGTTTTTGGTGATATGCTTCTATGTGAGGGAGAAAACATTATATGAAAAATCGGACCATGATCGAGTCACCTATACTTTTAATGTGGTCGAGCACAATTGGAAAAGTTTTTGTTCACAACATCAAAAGGAATCATTTCCTATGCCTTAAATTTCACTGGGGTAATGAGAAAAATATGAACTTTCTTCTGATCCCAAAATATCAATTTTGATGGAGTAAAGTGGGCGGACGAGGTTGTCGATCGGGTCACCCACCTTTAAGCCTAATGACATGAAAAAATTAAGTGAAGACATCAGTTTATGACTGAAGTGATTTCTTGATATCAGCTTTACTGTATAGCTGTCTTTCATTTATTTTGAAAGCAGAATTCATAAAACATTAAAACTAATTACAAGTTTAAAGGCCCACAGTTTTGTAACAGCTTAACTAACCCTTTATTATTCATTCTACCATCCGTGTTTTCCAGCCTTTTTTCAGTTCCATTTTGTATTAATTTATTATTGTTGTGTTATTGTTGCGAAATAATATTTTTTGTTTGTTTGTTTGTTTTGGTTTTTTATTTGATATATAGGCCGGTGGCGTGCCCCTTATCGGTCCGTGGTCAAATTCTTCTTTTGGACGTATATATTCCCACGAGTGACAAGTGCGCAAATGTGGATAAAAAAACACAAGGCAAGAGCAAGGCAAGATCCATAAAAGAAAGATTCTACAGACGTAGCCTGTATTCATTATCTACTTGTAGCATTGTCAAATCGTATATCTAAACCACATTTTTAAAAATGCATTATTTTTAAAAGAAGCAAGGAAATCCCAAAGGATGTTATACAATGTTCAGCAAACAATAATAAGGATCAGTTCAAATTGTAGGTTCACGCTAAAAATAGCCTCAAATTGAACGCAATCTTACTCAAACATTGGCACATTTGAGCTTGAGTAAAATACTGACATTTGTGCCTACATGTGGAGCTATCTGGGTATAGTTGTACTCAACTTGTTGCGTTTTACTCTCTTTAGACAGCACTGTTTTATCTTTTTTACGATAATGCGTTCACCCCTGTATGAAAATTAGGCCTCAGGTCAGAAGAAAATAAATTGTTCTCAAATAGCGTTTCAATGTCTTACAAATTAACAGAGAAACATTTTAAACATTGATATCAAAATAAGTACTCACATAGTATGTGGTTACAATATGAATGTAATCTTGGGTGGCAACCACCCCTACTTATTGACTTGGAGACCCCCACCCCAGTAAAGGCGTATACCTTTACATTAGTTTCGCTGAAATGACCGGGAAGGAAGTGAAAACAATTACTTGCAAGCTTTTGACAAGGGCATTTAGTGTTTTTGCGCACCGGAGATAAGTTCACTATGCTTGGGAGTGGTACCCCTCTGGTAAGAAGAGGATTGTTCCAGCGGCCGTTTGGGTTATCCATCATATCGTGAACATGTTCCATCATATCGTAAACATGGTTGCGAGACAGTAATTTGTCTATAGTAGTGGTTTAATATTTTGCTAACAGTGTAAGTCTTGTTAACGTTTCAGATGACATATTTACCCAAATTTCCGCCAATATGCAGTCGTCTTACAAACTTAGTCAAATTTGAGTGCAAAAATAGTTCGCCTTGGCATGTCACGAGCTTTCACGGACTATTTTTAGGTAAAAAACAGTTTTATATAACTCGATTCTTAATGGCAAATACTTGTCGTGTAATATTATATAGCCCTATTTAACACATCGCTGTGTGACCTGAGTCCAATCTAAAAATACATGCACTAAACTTCCTACATTCTCAGGAATGGTCAAAGTTAAGTACGCTGAGTTTATTGCGTTAGCAAGTGCTAATCGAAGGTGTCTTAGGACTCTTTTTTATTCCTTACTTTAAGCAGTGGAAATAATAAATAGGCTAATGCAAAACAACAAGAGGAGACGAGCATCGTTTTCATTTAACTACGCTTCGGTTGGCTGATCCGAAGGCTGCTTTGAAAAGAGGAGACAGTTCGAATTTTATAGTGTTTCTATAGAAAATGAGAATATAAAGTGATTTTTTTGGGAGCAGAAAATTTGGAATTCATAATAATTAAGATTTTGTTCCCAAAGTGGAAAATTTTGCGTATTTTTGGCTACAACCTCCACCCACAAATGGGTTCATGCCGACCCATGCATCAAAAACCAAAAACGTATTTAAGGCGACTCATCCTAAACCAAAAACAAAAATAGATTCATGACGACCCATCCTAAACCACAAATGGGTTCATGGTGACCAATCCTAAACCACAAATGGCTTCACGGCGACCTATCCTAAACCAAATTGACTTCATAACGACCCATACAAACAAATATTTACACACTCCAAAATTACCCCACATTCAGCGTATATAACACCTTATGTATACATGGTATAAATGCTGATATGCCATTTCGTGACCGTATTTCTTCTACATAAGCCCGTGGATCATTCTCTAGCATCCATCAATTTCAAATCTTTTCTGCAGTACCTTTTAATATTTAAAACCACATACACTCCCACTTGGCGATTTCTACACACTTGCGGCTTTTACGTGGCAATCAAAGTTGACTTCGAATTTGAAATGAACACTATAGTCTAACTTGTGTTTCAAAACGGAAAAGGTCGTGGTCACAAATCGTTTTGAAATCAAAACTAGAATCGTCCTTGCTTCAGATTGGTCAGCTTTTTTTCTTTTTAAACAACCTTATTGTAGAGTTATTGCATGAACAATATCGGTATTATGAATGTGAAAAAAGCCTGTATCAGACTATAATAAATTTCAGATGAAAGTTATCATGTTAAACCCTGACTTTGAACAAATTATTTAAGCGACGATGAGTTGGGTCTCCAAAAGAACACCCCTGCCTTGCATTTCAAGTCTTTGGTATCATTATCAAAACAACTAAATCGGTGATAACATTTTAACCATCACCTTGGGGTGCTTTTGATATTCGTTTGTCATAAAGTGATTTGTCCTGCTCTTGTACATCTTTAGTTTCCTTTTCTGTCGGGATCGCTCACGTCTTCACTATTTATTTTGGCTGCCCTATCCCGCTTTCACAGCAATCATACCTCCAAGGACCTCGGTGATGAGTGTTCAACAAGAAAGCCGGTTACACCCTTGGTATCTGTCCCTTCTGTCAACGACCAGGAAAAAAATCGCAGAGGAAAAAATCTACCTCTAGGCTTGTAGAGCTATACCGCGATATCGCTTATAGTTGACCATTGTCGTTGAACACAAATTACTCCTGTTATCACATATATAGAAATCTATTGGTGTATATTGATTGCCTGGTTAAGGAATATATAGGGCAGGCTGTGGAGTTTGAAGTCTCAACATTTTATGTTCTAAACTAACATTTCCTGCAATTAAACTGGGCCTGAAAATCGTGACACCAAATAATAGTGAAGTGAAACGACAACTACAGAACAAACAGAAACGCACGTCTTTTAGGCCTAATTATGGTAAATTGTGATACGTAAGGACAAAATAATCATATCCAGATTTGATCTATTGACATGCATAAGAATCTTATTATAAAACGTAAATGTTGTGTATATGTGTAGGCTTATGTACCGTAATTACTTTCTCGATGTCCGCCTAAACATCACCAAATTCACACCGGAGGAAGTTTATTTTACGAAAAGTTCTATGAAGTATGTGTACGAGAGTGCACTATTAGGGAGGAAATACACAGTGGTATTTGGAGAAGAGAAAGAGAATGTGGTTAGAGAACGAAAAAGAATAAGACTAGAGTGTGTAATGAAAGAGGGAAACCTTGTATGGGGAAAGAAATTTCATGATTTTGGTGGAAAAACTACGCGGGGAATAAAGCGCGGTAAATGGATCGCGAAAGTGTATGGGGAGGAGAGAAAGGGAAATTATATGGTTAGAAGAGAATGAGAGAGCGAGGGGGAAAGTTTGAGATCGAGTTGAGAAAGAAAATAAAGAAAATGACATACGGTGAGAAAGTTGGCCCATCGTCAACCTGAGAGGAATAGGATTACCTGCGCTGCGAAAGGAAGGGTATCAGGAAGAGTGTATGGGAAAGGAGAGAGAGAGAGAGTTACAGCAGAACATGCATGGACCGCAAAAGCTCGAAAAATAAAGCATCTGGTAGCAAAATTTTCCATACTCTTTTTCGTTCTGAAAGTAAAACTTTAACACGAGTTCGGATGGATGTATACAGTTGTAGGTGACAAGAATATACACATAGATAAGTGTTCTATTATGTGCAGGTTTTGTGTAGGTGCAGTTGTTTGTAACCACACTATAATCAGCATGAAATATTTATGCTTTACGAACATAATTTTATGGACATTTCTCACAGTGTATGTATATTATCTTAAAGTAAAAGGGCGTTGTTTTGAGGCCTTTCACGCTTGGTGATTATGTTTCAAAATGTCCAATTCTTACACAGTTAACGTCATTTTATTGGAAGGTTTTCTTATCCAAACGTTACTGAAACAAAAATCCCAACGGAGTGTTGTGAGTTAATGTCGCATTGCTCTTATTTTATTATCATTTATTATATGATTTCATAAAAGGCAATCCTGTTTACATTGCTAAAAGATCTGTCACAGACCTTTCTGTAGCTTTTCTATAACTGATCAGACTGTAACAGAAAAGGTCAAACATGTATATGACGAGTAGAGTTTAGTTTATTCTGTCAACAAAACACTGGCAATGACGTGGAGATGTTTAATTGAAGTACCTATGGTGTCTCTTTTTAGGATCAGGTGCATGATGATGAATTCCAAAGCAAAAAAACAATCTAGCATTACAAAAAGAAAAGAAAACAAAAATGGTAATCAAAATAAGAATACCTACAATTTTCATCAAAAATACATGCGCATTGAAGTCATTGTGATATGAAATACTTCAAAGCAAAGTAAATCTGCGTATTCAGCGGCGCTCGGAGTCCCTCGGCAAGTGGTTTGAGGTATAGTTATTTAATAGGACCGCATCCCTATATATACCCGGCAGTGTGATGTGACATCTGAGAGATTTGTATGCCTCGTCTAAAGTGTTATTTCACCACCCAAATGTCGAATAAATCTATACTAAGCTGGCTATGGAGGCAATGTCTCGAAATCGATCAAATTAGGAATATGTTTGGAGCTAATAGTACAGCATCTTATTCGGTTCTGTAATTTGATTTATTTTTCGATGATTTGAAAAGGCTTCGTGGAACATCTCTTGTGTTTTCGTTGTTCTGATTTCGGTTGCTTTGGGAGAGTAAAATAAATAAAAAATACATAAGCCTAATTGGCATTATCGTGGTAACGATGCCTTATAAACAGGCGTGAATTTGTTAAAGTTGTACCCAAGCTTACCCATGCATGAAAAGTGGAAGATTCTGATTCTATGCAGAGTATCCCTGTCTCGCTATCGGCATTGTTTGCGTCATCTTGCAGCTAGAATACACATGTCTTTACAAGGCATACGCTACTCTAATTTTCTATTCAAAACCAAATATTAATAGGTCTTTAAATAGCAAGAAGTTGATATTGAATAACGCTTGATACGCGCAAGTATCACAAATTATATTATGTTTTAAGATACACATTTTGTCTACAAGTAACCTAATACCTTAAATTTATACCAATATCATGAATACAGAACGCCAAACATGTTTACGAAGTGAAGGAAAACACGTGTTTTAGAAAAGCATATTAATTTTAAAGAATACAATTATATGCCTTGTGTCTGGCATCAAAACATCATCCCTAATATAGAAAAATATGTGACGCACGCGTACCCCAGGACGCGACCAAAGAAACACTAGCAAATCCGGAATTCTTTGACACAAGCCTGGTCAGCAATTGCAAGTGTTGAGTAATTCGCAATTAAGGCGTGGTAAAAGATTTAGTCACATTTGTTAATCGAGGTCATAGTGAGTGCAGGCGAGTTGGACTCGCGCTCATACATTCCTCGACGATCTTCAACTTGATGTGTGTATGTAACCTGCTTAAATGTCTTGGAATCGATACGCGCACGTGTGAAGAGGTTTGTCATAATAATGTGTGATGAGACCCGTCCATTCAGGTCCATTACACCTACTCATTTACTGCTGGATTCATACTCATCGACAATTGTCGGTCGACATTAGCCTTTCGAACATGCTTTGCACGCCAGATGTATAATATAAGCATCTCGTGAAAAGCATATTCGAAAGGTTAGCGTCGGCCGACGTCTGCCGATGAAGTATAAACAGGCATCTGACATTGACTCAGCAAATTGGTGACCCCTCAGGGCACCGCCATTGGACGATTGCGTCAAACTTATTTGCATAAATGCTATCTGCTTGCCTATAGCATGGCATTATGCATAGCATCGTAATTCGCATGCATAAGCTGGTTGGCTATGTGCACCCAATGCATATGGGGCGTTGTTATTACCTTAGCTGTAGAGCAATGCGTAATATTCCAAACGCGGAAGGCTCCATAGGAGGTGATGAATGAGCGTGAAAATCTGATTACGGGAATATCGGAAGACAGCCCCAGTCAAATTCCCCCCCCATTGATGTTGATACCTGGTATCCAAAACCCACCATTCTATCCAGCATTTTCAAAGAGGGAGCAAATGCCCATTGTACACTGATGAAACATTCATTAAGCAAGATTTTCAAAGAGATGATTTGCCTGTTCTAACCAGCTTCTTCCACCTTCCGCCAGCTTTCCAGCCTTCAGCTACTTGCATCGATTGACATTCATATATCACGCAATGCTGTACCATAGAAACCCGAAACCGACTCTTCCCGTTTGGGGAACCGTGATACTATACTTGTTTACTACAAAAACAATAATTACAAAATGTGAAACCATCCATCAATTAATATAATGCGCCATCAAGACACTCGGTACAGGACTATAGGATGGGGTATATTGGGAAAGATATCATAGTCAAATGGTCCATTCATACGCACTTCAATGCAGTGCAGTGAAAATGGATGAAAATCCATCTCTGACTTGAACACAAGCAGTAACACAGTTCAAACCGCATTGCGCTGCTGTTGTGTTCAGTCAGATATTGTTTTCATCCAGTTAAGTATAAATGAACCTTAAGGGTACTCTTGTAAGAAAAAGTATGCACTCTGTATACAGAAACCCTGCAATATATCAATAAAAGATAATTAGTTAATGGTTATGGTAAGTACATGAATTAATGATTAATAAATGATAATCATTAACTTATGATAATCAGTGATATATTATTGGAACTGTATTTTACAGAGCTGCTATTTCTAGATATTTTGCCGTTAATGGTTAAGATATTTTCAACAATAACAAAGACTACGAAACAATGAATCATAAAAAAAGGAAAGGATGCATAGGGAAATTTACAGCGGTCAACACTGTTAATGACATCATTTTCTCAGAAAATATTATTAAGACCGTCATTACGTCGTCATTGTCATAATTATATGTAATCTGGCGTAATAAACACTAGCCCATTGCTATCACAGCCCGTTGCACCATGTTTGGTGTAAAGAAACCGAGAGTTCTCCATGATCATGCATGATGATAGTGTCCTAGCCTGCATGCAAACAATCGCATTCCTTATTTGGCGTAGTTGAAAAGCCCGGGCTCTAAATTCTGATTGGCTGCCAGTTTTGCCAATAGGTGTCTGCCAAAGCGACGTCACTTGTCGCATCGTCTAAACACTGGATAAGGATTGGTCATCTGGGCTCCGTACTCTTGGCCACATTGGAAAGCCCAAAACGGCGCAAGCGGGTAAGAGCCGGTCACTTACACAAAATGTATTCTCATTGAAATTGCTGGGATTAAACATGCCTTATTCATTTTTTTCTGGCTCTGAAGATGCAGCTGTCTCTAAAATATAGCTCTGGGGAAAATCTTCAGCAATGACACCAAAGTAACGTCACTTTGACAGACATCGATAGAACTGGCAGGACTGGTAGACGATCAGAATTTAGAGCCCAAGCTTTTCAAATGACACCAAAAGAGGAATTCGCATCTCAGTAATGTGCAGATATCTTCAAGGCCAACCCGAAGAGATCAGTCGCTAATCGGCTTAAAAATAAACCTTGAAAACAGGTGACACATCTTCTATAGGGCGCTTGCACGGGAGGTCAATAGCTTAACTTGGCCAGACCTGCCCTCCAGAACTGCCCAAGCGTGCAGAGAATACAAAAGAATCATATGCAGAAATATCTGAAATGTCCAGGTGAACCAGGTGCATGTATTGTATTCTTCACATGTTTGGGTGATCTGGAGGGCGAACAAAGGGCTATAAGGCCCTTTCACGGAGCTATATTATGTTGAATGGACTTTTTGTTTGCCCTCCAGATCATCCAAGCATGAGAAGAATACAATACATGCACCTGGTTCACTTGAACATTTCAGATATTTCTGCAGGTGATTCTTTTGTAGTCTATGCACGCTTGGATTGTTCTGGAAGACAGGTTTGGTCAAGTTAACCTTTTGACCTCCCCTGAAACCGCCCTATACACTGGATTGGTAACATACATGTATATCTCCGAATACATGGCACAGGGAATTTTAAAAGTTAGAAATGACTTTTCAAATCAAATGAAATTACACTTCTTGCCGTAAGAAAATCTACGATCTATAGATATGGCTTACTGATAAACCAAAATTAAATCCAGACCGACCACTACGGAATCTGTTCTTGATCACGTGTTCCAAACCTGCTCCCTCTACAGGCTGGCCAAGACTATATCCCGGATGTCCGATCGCCACGCAGCCTCGTCCCAAGAGCAAGTTAACGGAAATTAAATCCGACTTATTTTACGTCAGTCGCCATGGTCACCACTGTTTTTATGTAATAGTAGAAACACTTCAAAGATACCTTTAGCGTCTGACCTTTTTATGGCCTTATATAATAGTTCATTTAATTTTCTCGTGAGGGATATTTTAACATTTCACAGTCAACTGGGATTTGAAGACATTTTCAAGAACCCATATAGAGTACGAAATACTTTCCTCTTGTTCAACCACTTCCGAGGCCAGCGAATATTTCGTCCGGCCAGACTACGGAGTGAGGTCATCATTGAAACAGACAGATAGTTGACATTAAGGTGGATGCCGCATGATAATATTCGTCCTGGAATTTTCTTTAAAATTTTATACAAGGTATTTTCATTAGTGCTGATTCAAAATCTGTAATAAAAATAGGGGGTCACGGACTTTGTTTTCGAGATATTTACGTTATGAAAAACACATTTTTCTCCAAAATTTGTACACAGTTGAATGGGAAATATGATAAAATGAAGCTAAAATCGATCACAGCAAGAAAACGCTTCCGGGAATTTTTCTCATTTTTAATTATGTCAGGGGTCCAAAAACCCCCCACATGCACACAAAAATAAATAAAACATGGGAGTCCGGACTTACTTTTTTCGGTATCCACGAAATGTGCCAAAAAGTGCAAAGTAGTATTTTGGTTTGCACTGTGTCTGCAAACGCGTAATTTTACTTAACGCTTTCACGCATCACCGAGCGATGCGCAAGCTATCGGTGCGAAGAGGAGCGTATCCAGAGTGAAAGATCGAGGTTATTTCCCGCCCTAATGAAAATCATTTTCATCTCATTTTTTGCCTATTCCTCTGCATTTCCACCTTTTGGCTCTATTAGTTTGGTTTTTTTTTTTATTTGCAAACCGTAGATTTGGCCTCCGTCTTTGGCTATAAGTGCAAGTTGCGAAGGAGGTACACAGTAAAAACTAACCTTTATACTTTATGTTTCAAGCGTAATTTCATAAGCCTTCCCATTAATTTTTCTTATTTTAAATAAACACTACCCAATTTTTTTATAATGCTACCCAAAAACGTTGCAACGTGTTTAAACACATTAAATGTAAAACGTTGTTTTGGGTCCCAGTAATAAACGCTGATTTATATCCCTGAAATGTTTCTTTTAAACAGCTACGTTTAATTTTAAATGCTAACCAGTTGAACTAAACACTATCTAATTTTCAAGGGAAACACCTCCTTTTAAAAATAACGCAACCCGTTTAAATGAACATTATTGATTAAATATATAGACGTTAGTTTTTTACTGTGGTATGGATCACGCGGAATTCAAGTGTTATTAAACAGGTCTTGGTTGGCATGTTTTTTTATTCACTTTATTTTTTTTTTTTCTGCTTGAGTTTGTCGTTAGTGTTTTATATTTTTACTTTGTGTATTTTTTTAAATGTTTGGGGTTTTCGATTAAATGCTTAAAAGGAAATAAAGAAATCAATAGATGTTGAGTCCTTTTGCTTTTATCTATACCAGTATTATAGAGACATTCAGGGACAAGTTAACCCTGAATGAAAAAGTATAACCTAATTCTCACACTTTCTGAGTTTTGCCAGCATAGATTGTTACCGACTTACCCCCTGAAATATAGGCTTTATACTGTGTTTTTAAATTCCTACAGAATTTTGTTTTTTTTTTGTCGATCTGAAAAATTCAACAAAGAGGTCCATGGGAAATGAAATTTACCAAAACAAACAGTCTCTTTGATATGACTGCATGAAACAAGATATTTTTATGTCTTGAACTGTTGAATAAGGAGAAGTTCAAAACATTTTATACAAGCTAAAATCAGTTTTGATTTATACATAATTTGATAACATTGATATTTAGTTATATTTCAAGCATTAATGTGCAAATAAATGAATAAATAAATCAAATAAACAAGATAAAATAAATCCTGTTATCGTTGACATTCGGGGTTTTTCTCCACTAACTTGCATTCAGATTTGTCCAAATTGGAGCTTAGCATCAACAACTAACAACTTCAAAACATAATGTCGTAGGCCTATACAATTTTTCAATGGCTGTTCTAAACTATGTACTGGTATGGTAGTGCATGAAACTACTGTTTGAATTATTCTCTTTTCCTGCTTCTATATTGTTTTATAGGCCTGTTTTGATGCGCTGACATCCCGCCAATGTCGGATAATCGCCAGAGAGAGGTGATGGAAGAACAGCGAAAGACACCTTTTGTTTTTAAATTTCGCGCACATGAAATGACGCAATATATTACGCAATATTTGCTGCGTTGCGCATTCGCAGAAAACATCGCGTCATGTCGCGAAAACAAGGACTGATTGTGTTGCTAGGGCTCTAAATCTACCTGGAGATGACTGCGCGTACTGACCGTAGACGGCTGTGCACACGATCATGCGGCATCCACCATAAGGTGTTGGCATTATGATTTGGTTTCTAAAGACTTTAATAAACTCGGAGATGAGCAAGCGTGCATTCGTTTGCGATTTTAGCGTCGCAAAAATTCATGAGCGATATCCACCCTCTGCGTTTACGCGAATTTGTAAAGCGTTCGCAAAATCGGGTAGAACTCTGATGTTGCTAAGACCTGGCTAAGACTTGTCTAAGAACGCGCTTGATTAATTACGCGCCTCACCTTTCACGCACCCAATTTTTGTTTTGCTGCGTGACATATAGGCGTAAAATAAGGCGAGACGCAGCGCCTCTAGTGAAGACGGGAATTTCATCAAAATTCCCTCTAAAAATGACCGTTTTCGGCGGTTTTCAGAAAAACTAATATGGTGACACCATTTTTTTATTTCGGTTTTTTCAAGTATGCAACATAGACCTAAACATATGTGAAAATCAGAAAAACGTACGGCCCCTTTGTTATCTTTTTGGGGCACGTTAGTATCGGTGCATCGCATTTTCCCATAGAGTTGCGTGGTAAATAATGTAAAATTTTGAGCAAAAATGTACTTTTTGATACTATTTTTTCTCAAAAACGAATATGGTAAGCCCTATTTTTTATTTCAGATTTGTTATCAGCACAAATGAATATACTATATATCAAATTTTAAAGAAATTCTACGGCCCATTTAAATCATGATGCCAACACCTTAAGCGGTTTTCTTGTTTGAGGTACCAGATTGAAATCGATAACTGAAAAAACAAGTCAAAACGTCCAATCTATATTATTTAATCCCTAAATGCCATTTTTACCACTTTTCAAAAATCACGGAGCGGACCCCTGCCTTGTGTTTACGCGTACGGGGAAAGTGCTCCTAAATCTAACAACACAAATAACGCTACCTCCCTTTTTGCGGTGATCGTCAGGTTGGTAGTTATTTTCCTCTAGGGACGTAAGGGATATAAAATAATTATTATAAAAAAAAGATTGATTTCCAAAATTTCCGAAACAATTCAAACTCAATGTTTTCATGAGAGAATCATCCAATGCTCCACCTTGAATGTGATTCATATCAGTGGTAATCTTAGTTTTCTTAAAATGTGCATGACACAAAGATGAACTCCAAACCACATCAGTGAATCCCCTTAAAGAGACACGAGGACATTTAAAGAAAAATACATTCCAATTTTGTCTAAACTAGGTTTTTAGCATAATTAGAATGCTTATCAATGTATTAAATCACACCTGAAGTAAATATACCAAAAATGACGATTTTTATGTATAATAGAGGTCTTTCACCTCACTCATGCATAACCTATAACAAAAGGTGTTAGTTCCCGTAGTATTCCTCATTCAGATCAATTTAATACCCGACCTCAAAGTACTTGTGTCATTCAAAGTGTTGGACCCCTATTTTAATGAATACATACCAACCATGCATGCATTCTTAGATTTAGGAAAATCTACAGAATTGGAAGGGACTTTGCCATTTCCTGCAAGATGGCCCGATAATCCGAAGGTAAATAATAAGAATAATACAAGGTTTATTAAATTAAATCGTGCTGTAGGCCCAAAATTGCTAGAGGACTTTATCAACTTAATAATTACTGAAGAGGGACAATGCAACTTGCAACTATAGAGGCAGCAGCTTAAATAGCACCATATTGCAACATTCAACACACTATACGAAACACGAATGGGGAACACAAGTGCAAGCTTTCATTGGTTCATTTGCCCATTTAAGTGAACCAGGAGAGAGAGAGTGGAATCATGGTTTTAATCAAATCGTTAGTAACAAATTAAATCCCAAAATGAGTTCTCGATTAAATCCAGCAAGTGGACCACTGAAATTAGAACCGAGGACCATTTGGTCTAGAGGTAAGCTGTGAACGCTAGGGCACGCCACTTTATAAAGGTGGAAGACCTCTTAAGAGTATTTCACGCAAAAAAGCCAAGCACGCTTTCGTATTCGGGGATAGGTCGAGTAGGAATCAGGCAAGTTCATGTTAGTTGGGGTTTCTTTTCTACTTGTTTATTCATAAATATCTGATTACAGTCTCGAGAGGATTTTCTGCAACAATTCAAGTGGAAAAGTTAGAAAAAAATGGTATCCTCGAAAATCCTTTGCGTCCCTTTAAGTGATAAACCGACTAGGTAATCTCAATGATTTTGGCATGTTTTATCGCTTTGTAAATTTCACAGGAAAATCAAATCTCAAAATGCGACGAACAAACAGTGTCTGAAGTTAAAATGTGCACAGGAAACTTCCCGTTACTTCCCCACGTGTCCGGGCGCAGGCATTCCCTCAGAGATCTACAAAAATCCCTGCTATAGAGCACACATGATGAACAAATTGGTTTGAAGTATTTGTGCACCTATACACGGCATTATTCTAGACTTTCTTTTATTTAAACTTGATATATTTGTTTAAAATTGTCAGCAGTTTAAATTATATGCTGGGGTTTCAGACTTCACTTCATTTTTGCAAATCAATTTAATTTTCCTTTCGGGTCTCTTGTTTTAAAGTTAAAGTAGCTGGCTCAAACGTTAGAGCCATTCTGTTTTAACGTCCTAATTTTCAATGAAAACCAAACATTCGTATCAAATTTCGATAAAAAATTATGCGTGTAATCCTGGCAATAAATATCATTTTGATTGTATAACCTATCTTGCATTTCTCCGCAGTAAGATCACACCTCCCGAAGACCTCTATATTTCTCCCTCCCATATACGCAAATAGCAATCTAAGCGGCTTGGGATGCGCCTCCAGACATAGTCGATGTTTTTTAGTCGCCATTCGTTGATCGATATAGAATTAATTGTTGTCTCGCGACTTTTGGAGCTCAGCGGGTAAGGGGGTCATTTCCTGGACATTTTATTTAAAGGTAGGAAAATAAATCTAACCAAGGTTGATTGGAGTTTGGCTATATTTTGATCGTTTATTTGGGCAAAACATGTTGAAAATTGCATTAATTGGCTCAGAACTTTGTTGTCTTTTTGGTTCGCCTTTTTATTTTTTTGTAATCCATCTGGGCATCAACCCTCAGATAGAAATCACTTGTGAGCAATTTATAAAGTACCATAGGGATGTATAGGCTTTGCCAGTGCGTATTTCTAGTAATGTTTACGTGTAGGGTTTTGCATATAGGTTGGGGTCAATATTATGTGATTCTATATTAAACACACAAGCTGCAACTCGTTCTTTGCTGTTTATTACATTTCATTGGATTACGCGAATAGTAAGAAATGGTGATTTAGCAACCTCTTGACACAGCGCCTTCACGATTTACTATTGATTTCTAATTCAAAAAAAGTGGGGCCGTCTTACAGAAGCGTTTCAAAGAAGAGCACAAAATATATTGTATGCAAATGATTTTTTAGTTTTTCGACACACACTGCAACAGTTTTTGTCTTACCAGTGGTTCTTAACATCAAGAAAGATTGGTCTCAACAAAATATTAAGCACAGTATCCTGAATTAGAGACAATGGGAGATAGTTGGAGGAGATCTCGATTTTATCGAAAGCGTGTTTGGATACCAGTGATCATTTTGTCATTCATGGTTTTAAAAATGTCGAGACAGAGTTGTATATTGTATTCAACTTACCATGCTCTGTAAGTTGAGAGAAACACGTGGGGTGTGCCTCAAAGGTCAATACTAGAACCATTATAAGTATCTTATGTAAAGTTACAGTGAGTATTGTCATGATTGTGAACACCTCATCTAAATTACAGTTCATAATTTTTGCTGATGATACTATAAACTTTTTCTCCTAAAGATATTGCAATTAAAATTGATGTCAATGGTCTTTACATTCTTAGCGCTATACCTTTGGAATTAAGCAGCTACCATACATATAATGTACCCAAGGCATACTCATACCTTGTGTGGCGCTTCAATGGACATATACTTAGCAGCACACAATTTCGCACATGGGTAGAGAGAGAGAAAAAAGGGCCTTGCCCCAGAAACAAACGTGTTGGCGACAGCAGGGACTCGAACCCACGACATTGGATCATGAGCCGAGCGTTCTATCCAATGGACTCAACTCGCTCTCACTAATTCATAATCAGTTTTTTTTTTTTTTGCTTACTAGAAAGGGGAACTAGAAACGTAAATGCTTATCATTCATGACAGCAAAATGATATAGTTTGGTTGCTAAGGGTGTGTGACAACGGGTTCCATTTTTTTGGAAACCAACTACTCAGACATAGCAGGTAGTGTGTCAATCTAAACAGTTTAGATTCATCTGACGATTAAGAAGATTGATATAGGGCATTACTTAGTTTTGTTTGTTGTTCATATTCAATGTGTTTCTTTAGTGTATTAAGTTGGCATGATCATGTTGTTACGTGTTTGTTTGTAAAACATTTTGTTTCAGGGGGAGTCGCTTCTGGTCTTTTGGTTTTCTTGCCTCCTCCCCCATCTCTATATTGTTGCGATTATATTGTTCTCTTGTATCTTGGAACTTTTAGTGCTGATATGGAAATAATATAATGAGATAATGTAAATTAAAATAAATTGGTTCACTTCTTTAACCTATATGGGGAATGCAAAAGAGTCCAATATGGTGGTCAATATTCTGATGGTTTGTTGTCAAATCAGGTGTCCCACAGGGGTCTAATTAGGCCCCATGCTTTTTAACATTCATGTTCTTCGATCTTCCTCATCAGTGTCTTCATCGCTCCCGCAGTACGCTGACGATACTGTTCTCTATAGAATATTTTATCTTTGGAAGATGAGGAGAAATTGCAGGAAGCTCTTGATGCGATTAGGGAGTGGAGCTCACACAACAAACTTCCTTTGAACGACGCTAAATGTGTTGTTTATGCATGTTACCAGATCGCGCAACCCCGTTCAATCACTTACTATATGAATGAAACTCCTGATATGGACCCCGTACACCCATAAACACTTGGGTGACTATTTCATCTAATCTAGACGGGGTCCCCATATTGATGAGTAGTTAGTAAGCTCAACGGCTGGCTCGGTTTTATTTCGTAGCACTGTAGGGTCTATGATCGAATACCGTTGAAAAAGCTTTATTTCGCCTTGATCAGACCTATTCTAGAGTATTGTGCCCCTGTCTGGGCACCTTACAAGAGTATTCATAAACAAAAATTGGAAGGGGTTCAAAAAAGATTCACCCGTTATTGTTTTCCTGGTCTTTGGTATTCTAGGCCCCCCTACATAAACATGCTTGCAGACTCTGATATGCCATCATTTATTTGTCGTTTTGAATATTTGCGGATCATATTTGTAGCTGGTTGTCTCTGGAGCACGTATGACCATTAATTGGAGTAACTTTTTATCAAACTTTAATACAAGCTCTTCGAGACAAGGCCCCAAACAACCGATTTCCGTCCATGTTTTTAGAAGTCGTACTGACGCCTTCCATCACTCGCTGTTTGTGGCCTTCCCAAGATTATGGTCCACGTTACCTCGTACATCTGCAGGGAAATGTTTTTTAAGTATGTCTGCCTTGCTCGTATTTCGTAATTTTGTTTATATTGCTGGCCTTGTAGTGTCGCCTTTTTTTGTGTCATCCCAGTTTTCGAGACCCACTTGAAAGTGATTTGGTTCACTAATTGGGAATCCGCCAGGGGCTGGGATGGTTTTTTTGTATTTTTTTCCATTGTATAATTTTTTCTATGTCCTTGTTTAATTTGTATACGTGTAAATACAAATGTTAATCGAATTATTGTATCATTGCATGTACCGATTATCAATAAATCAAATCAAATCAATCAAATCAAATTGAAGAAACAGTTGAATTAATGTTCCCACTAGCTCCATTTTTCAGTTATTTACTCCATTCTTTTTTTAAAAAAAGAAAAAACCTCTTATTTTTTTTAATACATACCTCCACAGAGCCTCAAATCTAATTTTCAATAAAGATCACAGAGTGCAGATATGGTTCTTGAAAATACTGTAACCAAAACTATTCTTCTAAATTGATTTAACATTCTTAGTCTGAATTATTTTAAATAAATCGATAGTGTATATCGATTATCATTCTCCATTTTGGAGCATCCCCGCAAAGCTGATCATATAAGATTACGTACCGTGATGTGGACCTGTGACTCTATTCTTGTTATTGACGTGATAATGGTCTTTCCAAGGCCCGGGCCCATAAATGGCATTCTAAGCTTAACTTATGTATATTCACGTTGGAGGGCATAACCTGGGCTAAGTGATAACTTCTTAATATTAATAGTTAAATATATTCAGACCGCAATCTATTAGTATTATGTCAATTGTCGTTATTAAAAACACATACAACGAGCGAACGCGGAGCATGTCAAAATTCTATATATATGGAAATGTCGACTGAAAGAATGGTAATAATATATACCCTGAACTATTGACCTCATTTAGTTCTACGATTTGCTGGGACCATCCTTGACTATTCGATATTCCTATCATTCACTATATATAGGGTATTCATGAAGCATTCAAGGAATTCCTCAAGTGTTCATATATTTATCCCAATTTATGAAAATTCAGCAAAACTATAGCGAGCAGAAATTTGATACTCTTTTTGAGCTTTTCTGGAATTTTTATAGGATAGGATATTTTTATAGTAAGATTCACATTTTAGTACAATTTCCTAGACTTCTAGTAAAACAATGGCATGTTATATTATAGCTTATTATCAATTCAGCTCTTTGCCCCAAAGCATGCCAGGCCAAGCTAGGATCTAGGGGGTGTGATGTCATTGGTCTTAGGGATAACAGTCAAGTAAAAAAGTACAATGAAATAATGAGCAGCGATAACTTTCACCCAAAATGCACAAAATTGAATATACAATTTGTTTCCGAATATGGGGAAATATAATTGGACATGAATGTTTCTGATTAATGTACGTGTGAATATTTATCGATCATACATGTAATTCAAATCAAATGCTATTCAACAATTTAGTTATCGTTTTCGAGGTAAGTAGTCTATAGTTATCAACCGATTTTTTTATTTCTGTTTTGTTTTCACTATATCAAAGATGAAAGTTTCCAAGGAATACTTGTCGTGTCGTCACTTTGGAGTGGACAGAATTCATTCCCGAATAACATATCCTATATGTGGTATTCATATCTGTACCTATATTTTGTAAATACAAGTGTGTGTGTTCTATTTTTAGGTTATAAAAGCGTCTCAACTATTTACTTTGGACTCCCCCTCATCATTTGCCATTGCGTTTTGAACACGAGCTCCGTTTGAATAGATACGAATATCTAATGTCTATTATAGCAATATACAATTTCAAACATGTCAAAATGCGTCGTCCAAAAGTCTATGATACTTATACAGACATGCATGTTTTAACCCTTTTCACTCTGATAGATTCTGCATAGGTTAAACCTATTAAACATAAGTCAGTGCTTGCATAATTTTGAAAGTTTGGGAAAAATGAACAATTGTGATCTGTGAATTGAGGCGCCGCGCCTCTGGGTCCAAACAGCTAAAACTATAGCGCCCTACATTGAAGCTGTAACTTGTATAATAATGTAAGAGCCTACGGGATATGATAAATTCAATAAATACGATTCATATGTCTTTTACATAAGGCTGCAATAACTAAAGTAGCTATAGGTTCACAGTAGAAGTATACGAGAAATCGAGGGTTGACAATGGAACGATTTAACTCCCTTTTTTGGCCATTTTAATACATAGAATTGGGCAATTCTTGCACTTGCAGCGTATTTCTGCTGGGTCAAAATTGATCCAGTAGAAATCTTAGTGATCCATGTTGTCATTTTGTAATTTGACAAAAAAGTATATACCTCTAAATATAAAAAGCTAACCACGTGGCCCGTGGACCCACTTTTACTATGAGCATATAATATTTTGGTAGATAAAGTACAATGCATTTTCATTTTATGATTTCTTTTTTTTTTTCCAAAACAAACGTTGAACAAATAAATTATGTTTTTACGAGTAGATCCGGTAGTATCAGAACGCCTGATGACAAAGAATTTTTCCACATAATTATATGTAGGTTGAAAGAGCGAAACAAGCTTCACTTTGCAAAGTTGTGGGTTATGGTTGAGTGCGCACCACGCAACAATTCACTCAAAATTGAAAAGTGAGGTTCATTTTTACGTTGGCCAAAATCTACCAGGGTCCCATTGTTTCACGTATACATTATGTATAGTAACAAATGGGTCCTAACTGGACCATTCAATTTTAAATGCGCAATTAAATCAATCATTGTCGATGTTTATTGACTAAAAACGTGGCTTTGAAAGTTAGGCATGGACTTAATTTCGTTTATAACGGCAATACAAAGTTGTTCTCTTTTCTCTAATTTATCCATTATTTTACTTATTTCAGCGAAAACTCAATATACATGTTCTGACCGTGCACACTTAAAAATAGGTAGTCAAATTTGACCCCCGATGACGGTCAACTATACACCAACTACAATTTAGTCAATTTTTGACTACTTTAAAGTCATTGTGTACTAATTTGTAGTCATATATAAACCTGTTACATTAATAAATGACTACAAATTAGTACAAAATGACTTCCTAGTAGTCAAAAATTGACTACTTATTTTTAAGTGTGTGAAGGTGCAAGTAAAACAAAAGTAAGATTCATTGAATGATTTAAAATTAAACGATTTTCACATTTACTGTGAATGTATACACGGACACGCATGGAGATCTCTGGTCCATGTATGTATGCATGGTCAGTTCAATCTAAAGCCAGGGGAAACTTATGTAAACCTCGATTGATCAGTTTGTCTTTGATCTCAGTAATTTCTTGTACTTTGTAGTAAGCGGTATATTTGGATTGAAAATACCTGCACGTGGTTTTAAAATATTAACGATATAGAATGCAAGAGCTTACCTAAATGACCTCTTTCATTGATCATTTGAATAACATAAAAACTATAACAATTTTGCAGAAAAAGTACCAAAAAACTAGCCTTGTATATGGTGTTTACTGCTTTGACATAACGAGCAACTAGTCAATTTTCACTGATCACAGTAGCACGCTCTTCGTTTCTCCCCATTAAGGCCTGTATATTCAGTCCAATAACATTTGAAACATGACAAGCGCGGGAAAAACACACAACAATTTGGTACTCACAGTTTTTGGACGGCTGAGGCTGGCATCGTTAAATTTTTGCCGAATGTAGGCATGTGGTCCAATGTATCCGTCTGGTCGCACTCGATGATTACTGTTTCTCCGTTGCCTGCAGATTCACAAGCACATACTCGCTGGATATCTTTGGTATTAAGTATTTTTCCACAAATGTTTGACGACGACAATGTTCTCGATGCCGCCTTGTAGTTTGTCATATAAGATGCTAAAATGATAAAGCAAGTTATAGGAAAAAAGTACATATCCTTCATGGTTAGTTCGTCTTCTCAGAAACTGATAGTCTTTAAAGTATATCTTTCAAATGAGCTTCTTTCTTTGGGTAATTTTGCGTCCGTCGAAGATCAGTAAAGTTTCCGTTTGGTCATATGTGTCACAAATATTTGGTCCCAAAATGTAATGAATACATATCCACCTATCTTGGTATGATGTCGTGAAGTTTTAACTTTCTCTCGAGCGTTTCACGCATGCACCTTAGCTGACCTAAAGCCGATTGCAAGTAAAGGATGGTAGTTCTCCACCATGACTATCTGTCCAGAGTCCTAAAGTGATGTGCACGCAGTAAATAGTAAGAAGTAATGATAACTGAGAGTGCAGTCCTTGAAAGGGTATTTGAATCGCCAGTGTAAGTGTATTTGTAGATAACTTCCATTACATTCCGTTGTTTGCTCACTTTTAGAGGTGAGACACTGGAGTAAATAACAAATCACTGTGACCTTGTTGTGGTATTAACCGATATAAATGCCTTCACGTGATTACTGATGTTGCATTTTGTATTTCGTTTTGGCGCGTTTATGTGTACTGTATTTAACTGTGTCGTCTGCTGGTCAATGCAGTGTTTGACTCTCGGCTCGTGACTTGGGTAGTTCAACAATGACCATATCTTCAGTGGATGACCACTGTCCACCGAATGTCCGGGGCAAAGATATCACTTGTGAAATCTTAGATGATAATGATGATCACCCTCCTATCTCATAACAAATCGTTGACGGATGTACAATAATCTAACTGCCTTTTGAGGTAAATCTATGATTAATACGCTTGGTCTCCGGTGAAATGTACACAAAAGCAATTCGGTGTACAACTCAAACTTAACATCGAGTTGAACGGATTGTAACAATCTAAGTGTGAAACGTTCAAAGTAATGGATAGCAGGCGTATCACTATCCAGTCAAATTACTATACGCTATCAGCAGTTAAATGCTAACAGATGAGTTGGCATACGAATGGCTTGGTTGGGCGACGTTCTCAGTAAGGGCAGGTGCAGCGTACACGGACTACAAATGATCTATGGTGATACAAAAAACTTGACGTCGAATAAAGAGCAACGCAATTGTATTGTAAATTATTCAAACTATCCAAGTGAATATTTCGAAAAGTAAAAAGTCAAAAGGTTGAAGAGATACCAATGATGATGATACTGCTGTAGTAAATCATAATTTGGCTCTGGAACTTCAAGTATATACTGTACATATTATTCTCCCGGTAGTAGTATAACTCATCGCTTTTGGTAGAAAGGATGTGGTTGAAGATATATCACATTCTGATGGGGAGACTCTCCATCATATTGCCCTCTGCCATGTCTTTGGCCTGCTCGGTATGTAGCCTGGCTCCCCTAAATGAAATGGGCAACGTCAAAACCGATGTATAGCTGGGGGTGATATTCCCTCCTTGAGATACTCAGCCAGCGAGAGTGGAGGAAAATTGCGTGGGTAGAACTGCCTTGTTGCTAGGTGATCTATTCCTTTTCGCCTCTTTCCAACTCCCTTTTCACAACAGCAGCTGTACGGACTTAGAATTTCAATTTCCCAACTTGAAGTCGAAATTAAAGCGTTATTATCCGCACTGTGATTAGATGATGTCGATTGCGCGCTAACTGTTCCTGTTATATTTGCTCCCAGTGTAAATGATTCCTGCTTTAGCAAGGGACTATTACACGCTGATTTGAAAATGAAAAATGAGTGAGACCTCGAGGGTTAATTATTGCAATGAGGCGACGAGGACGATGTTAGCTCCATCGGAGAACACCCGATGAAAGGTGACAAGGTATTGACTGATCCCAACCTGGAAAGCTGCGTAAAGATGTAAGGTGGTGTACTCGCCAGGAGATACTTTATCACGCTATAGCTATATCGTTTTTAGTCTGGCTTATAAGCCGTATCACTCCTGTCTGGGCGCAGCTTCAGAAAGGAGGACTCGCGCGTGACTGATAGATACCCTCAGAGAAACATCAATGTTATCTAGGTACTTATACAGGGCTTTATATATTTATAATAAAATCGCTTGGCGGCACCTGCCAGTTTCAACGACTCTTATAGAGGGCGCCTGTCGTGTGCCATTTCCGTGCTCTCTTTGTGTGTACATAACCAGCCGTGTAGGAAGAGCAAATTATTTCTTACACAAATGACAATGTATTTATAAAAGAAATTTATCTAATGCGTGCAGTCGGTCCATGAATTCAAAAAAGACACATGTTATCACAACAGTTTTATAAACAAACGAAAATGCACAACCATCTTTTGTTATTTCAGCTTGATAACTGGACGAGCTTGGTTTTTAATTTCCCATGAATATATAAGGGTAGATGACTTAAACTTACAATAGACTAGACCGATAATGATCCACTTAGATCCATGAACAATACTAATGACAATTAAGCGATGAATTTTAATTAATCACGGCATTTTCGATAGTTCAATGTGTCTATTTGGTATTGATATTTTTTTAAATGGATATCAGTTCAAAAGTCACTTCGTCTTCGTCAGTAAGTATATTTAATTAAGGTCAACGTTTTTAGTATGATTGGATAAGTCGATTGACCAATTGAACGGTTGAATGATTGATTGATTTGGCAATCTTTATTGAATGAATGGATGGTCGATTTTGTCCTGACTATAATTATTTGGAAAACTCACTAGTTATCACTAGTTATAGGGGTCGGATGAGTAGTGAAGAATGAACCTTCTCTCATCACAACTGGATTGAAGGAATTCTCATTTGCCCCTGACTTGTTATGCATACTGGAAGACGATGTCATTTAACTAAAAATGTAACATTTTAGTCAATTGAGAATGCTCTTGGTATCGCCCTGATTTCGGTTAGTAACGATATGAAGAATTCCAACTTGGGTACCACTACATATAAGTAACACTTTTTGGTGTTTTAGGACTACACTATAGGTGTTATTTTAACACCGCTGGTGAGTCTGGTGGTACATACAGGTGTTACAATGCACCTGTAGATGTTAAAATAACCCCAGCAGTGTTAAAATAATAGTGAAGTAGTGAACATTCTTGATATGGTCCACTGATAACTCCGGGGTGTTAAATTTAACACCACAGTTTTTGCAGTGCAATTTCGGGCCTTTTTTCAACTGAATTACGTACTATACATAAGTGCACACAATATTGATCCTAACCGATTTCGATTTTAATTTTGATCACCATAGTGAACTATAAAAGGCTATATTTTTCCAGACAAAACATTTATACATATATAAAAAAAAAACCGTTAGTGAAAGAGAAGGAAAGATGAAGAAGAAAACATCTAATTCAAGCAAAAATCAAATTAGATCGGAGTAGTTCATATTCAAACAAAACAAAAAACCGGGATAACGGAAATGACATGCATGTACTGAAACAACACAAAATAAGAACAAACTATGCCTTATTTATTGACTCTCTAATTAAATTGGCATTCGAGGAAAGATGATAAAATACTCTATCCACCACATCCTTTCCCAGACACGTGACTTATTATGATATGCCATTCTCCCTTTCCGGTACTCTTACATCTGCATCCTCATCACCATCAACGTCTTCCGATGTTGTTCTGCATCACTCATTATCTTCAAAGATGAGAAAGGGGTAAAGGCACTTAACTAAGACATTACTCAAGATACGCAGGCGATTTAGTTAATGAAAATGCGACAAAATGTAAAAACAGGATACAGGTTTTTTATTTCGATGTATACCTGCTCAAGCATAGTATTTTTATTTTTCCTTTTTTCTGACCACCTATTCTCTTTTTTGTGTGTGCTTATGCTTATCTATAGCAATCTCATTTAACGGTAAATGCCACGGGCAATAACGGTTTCCCCTTGTGGCCTCTCCCATACTCTTTATCTGGATTTCTTTTGTTTATTCACACTTGCTCTATATTTGCTATGAGTGTTCAAGTTTCTTTATATAAGTTCAATGTCTCATATTCATAAATGTACCGAAATATAAACACAATTGGTTCAAATTTATATTGGAAGACAGCATGGGTATGTGACGCCCATAAAAGCCCCCTTTTCAGGCTCTTTTTTTCAGTTCTGGACACGGCATTTGAAGGCATCTCATGGAGTTTATGTCAAACTCATTTCAGGCTAAATTTTCATATAAGTTATATATACCCATAAAATTTGAGTCTCCTGGTTTTACTCTCTAAAAGAGTGAAAAAACGAGTGAATCTTAATTCACTCGAAAAAGAGTGTAAACCACTCAAAAATAGTTGCATGTGTTGGTTAATCCACTCCAAAAGAGAGAAATCACTGAACCTTCGCAGCTCAAAACTAAAATTCTTCCATTTGTCCATGACTGGGCTCCAAACAGAATGCTGAAGGTGTAAAGCAGCTTGCGCGTACACAAATCACACGTCAAACCCCTTAAAAAACGGGGAAATTTTTACTGTTTATTTCATATATGATTGGTTGATTAATAAATATATTAATAAAAAAATAGATTATTAAACAAACAATTTCTTCCTCTTTAGAATGTGTGGTATTTGGATATAGAGACTAAAAATCGTGCACGGCGGTGGTGTACAATGTGTTTAAATTTGTACTTTCAAATATTATTATAATATTCTTGTTCCCATTTCAGTCTCCTATCTAAACAACAAAAACAACTCAGCGGATTTGAACAAAATGTTCTCAACACAAAAGCTGCTTTTTGTCCATGAAACATTAATAAGCTATAAATTACAGTAGGGCCTATATGTAAAGGAGGATGGCCCGATATAAATGTTTTCATCTTGATTGAATGACTTTTACTCTATTACCCCATCTGTATAATGTTACGCGCCGATATTTCAATCCGTTTTGATATGAGAGCTAAAAAATTGTGGGTTTAAAATTTAAATATTGGAATGTGTTTATTTATATCGTGTATAAGTTTAATTTGAACAAAACACTGTGTTTGAGAACCACGCATCGTGGTTAAACGCGAATGTTATTCTATCATTATGTCGCATTAAAGCGCTTAGCATAGTGTTATTTTAGTATTTTTACTCTTTTAAAATAAACATTTTGTAGTGTTTAAATAAAATGTAACACAATTTTCCTAAACGCACATGCACAACTGCATGGCAGCCATTTCATTTACAACCCTAATTCCTGCTATCTCGGCCAATATAGTGCAAACCCCTCAGGAAAAGAATCTTAAAATAATTGCCCTTGATTCTTTTAGCACGCACACCCGTCGACTTTTTTCTCTATCTAGAAATTATTGTAAAAACAAACCGAGACTGCCGGAGGTAGACGAAACGAAGATGACATATAAAGTAAAGGGAATTGTTTGCTTTGCTATACGTGAGTGTACAAATTAGAATATTTTATAGAGTCATAAGCCTGATCTTCTATCATCTTGGCACATAAAATTTGCATATGGATCTATTTATAGCGTTTACTTTTCTGAAAGAAAAGTATTGATTGAATATAACAGTTTCTGTGATAGAATCCTTTCCGATAGAGATATAAAGGGTTCTGAATCGACCGAATCTTCCTATCATCAGAAGTCCTTATGAGTGCTAAATAACTTTATGGCCTTCACGGTATTGCGTCTCTTCGAAGAAGCCTTAGGAGTTTTTCAAAATACAAGAGAACCTTTTGGTCTCCAGCTGATGCCTGCAATAAGAGAAAATAACTTGATTAAAGGTATTAAAATTGGGGATCTTGAACATAAATTATGTTGGCAGATGATACTACTTGTTTCCTTCATGGAGATGGTCAGTCTTTTGATCAACTTTTCCAGACACTTCAACATTTTGGTTCATTGTCTGGTTGTAAAATTAATATGTCCAAAAGTGAAGGTGTTTGGATTGGTTCACTAAGGGGTTCCGATCAGAAACCATATGAAGAGAGGGGTCTTCAATGGAAAATGAATACCTTTAAATCGCTTGGCATTAATTTTTCTCTTAATTTGAAATCTCTTTTTGAGCTAAATTTTCCTCAGAAGTTAGTTTCAATTGAGCAGACCCTGAATTTTTTTTTTTTTTTTTTTTTTAGAATATTTTATAGAGTCATAAGCCTGATCTTCTATCATCTTGGCACATAAAATTTGCATATGGATCTATTTATAGCGTTTACTTTTCTGAAAGAAAAGTATTGATTGAATATAACAGTTTCTGTGATAGAATCCTTTCCGATAGAGATATAAAGGGTTCTGAATCGACCGAATCTTCCTATCATCAGAAGTCCTTATGAGTGCTAAATAACTTTATGGCCTTCACGGTATTGCGTCTCTTCGAAGAAGCCTTATAGGAGTTCTTCAAAATACAAGAGAACCTTTTGGTCTCCAGCTGATGCCATGTTAAACCTTCAACGGTTCTTTGAAGAACCCTTTTAAGGGTTCTTCAAAGAACCCTTGAAGACCTTAAGTTCTTCAAAGTGGCGAATTCACCATATGGAACCATTAAAGGGTTTTCAACCGCCCTTAACAGGTTCTTTACAGATACTAGAACCGTTTGAGTCCCCAAGTAGAATCTAGGTTCTGTTAACAGTTCTTCTCTACGTAGAAACGACGAAACAGAAAAAAAATAAAAGTTCTCTCCAACCAGAATTACAACGTCAACCGTTTAACGGTTTTCTTTGATCAGCAAACCTATTTTTTAAAAGATACAATATCTCTGATATAAAAACACTTCATATATCTCACGTGTGGAGTGTGCATGTCGAGCGTTTAATGAAAAAAGAATGATATTGGTATGAGGTCGAGAAGGTAGACTTTGGATAGTTCTTTTAAAAAAGAACTATCTTTCAAATTTGTTTCAAATGATTGAGATCCTCAGGCCATTGCGGAAACCCTTGTTAATCGGCCGCCATTTTGCGAGTAAACGATATTTTTTTCTTAAGTTTATTTGAGAAAGATTTCTCTCACGGGAAAGTATTTATGATGAAAAAGGAGAATAGGGAATCCCCTAGTGCTAGATTGAGATTCAGACCAGAGTTATTTACAACGAGGAGGTGAATGGGAATTCCCCAAGATGTAAATTAGAAACTGAGTCAACTTTTTGTAGTGCTTTGGAACAAACAAAATGCAAAATTTGGTTTCCCATGATGCTATGTAAGATGGTGCAATGCAGATGATGTAATTTATGTGAAATGATCCAATTGGCCGTGCAAAGATGTTTGTGATGAGGCTGTAATGATTATTATAGTATGATAGAAGAATTAGTTGTGAAATTCCTTATATAAGGAGAGATTGGAGAGGTTAGAGGGCAGCAGTAGTAATCAGTAGCTAGTATAGTTATAGCTATAATTAATTTTTGATCGCCAATAGGGTAGTAGTGTAGTGTAGTACATAGTGCCAGGATTAAAATACTTTGGATGCCACCAACGGAAGGAGTTGTGAACTGAAACGGTCTGCTGTCCGTGTTTTAGCCAGAAGAGGCTTCGGTTTTTGATCAAAAGAGATGTCCAGTTCGTGTCCTAAATGAGACATGAGCGGCAGCTGATGGTGGGTAGAATACTGGATGTATTGGCCGTGTCCGTCCGAGGGAAAACCCCGTTGTCTTGAACTCGGACAAATTACCTTCAAGACGTAGATGTTGTTTACCCTTGGAATTATTTGCATGCTGTAATGTTGGAGTCCCCCCCCCCCCCCCCTTCGCTGTGAGGACATGACTACAACAACGCTTCTTTTCAACTCTGGACATTAGTGGAACACTAAGAAGTAGTATGCTAAAATCTTTAAGTTGTAATACATGTATATTGTTTTTGGACATACCAAATTCTTGAACCAATCTGATTAAATCATTAAAACTGTGTTATAATATAAAATTTAAGTATTTGTGCACAATGTTCATTTTCTCTTGTGTTTAGAGGTATTTCTGACATTTGACGGTCCACGAGACATAACACCCTTCCACAGATCACGTGTCATAGGCGTGTTTTAATTATTTCAAATTCCATGTCCAGCGTGCACTGTGATCACATTATATTGTATTTGTTTCACGACGACAAATCACAACCGGACCGAATCGGCTTGTCCACTTGCCATTATATTATTATGAGTTGTATTCATTTTGATTTCTCGACTTGGCCCCGGTTTTTTTTCGATTGCGTATCGTTATGCATATTAGTGTAATCAATCAAGCCGCGGGAATTCATATAAATTAAAAGATGAATTATATTAAATGTGCTGGCAACAGGGCTTTTCAGTGGCTGCTTCCAACGCTATGGAACCAAATTCCTATTACCATTGGTAGTGCCAGTACTGTTAAAAAGATATGTCAAGATCAAAACTCACCTCTTTCAGTCGGATGACTCATAAAAAGGCGCGTTGTATCTAATGTGAAAAGGCGCCTTTCAAAGACAAGTCAATGTATGTTTTATGTTATGTTTGTATGTTGAAAAAGACTGCTGAAACCTGGTTATGGTTCGGCTAATATCCAGACTATACTCTGTTCCATTTAGCATGATTGGTCACCTTGTATTGTTAAACGGGGGTGTATATATCACTAACCGTTGCCCCCCACCACCACCCCCACCCCACCAAAAAAAGAAAAATAATGTTAAGTAAAATAGCAAGGTATAGGCCCATTGCACGAGGTAAATTATATTGTATGGACTTTTGTTTGCCCTACCAGAGATCATCCAAGGATGGGAAGAAGACAATGCATGCACCTGGTTCACCTGAACATTTCAGCTATTTCTACAGGTGATTCCTTTTATTCTCTGCATTCTTGGGTTGTTCCTCTTGGAGGCAGGTCTGGCCAAGATAACCTATTGACCTGCCGTGCAAGCGCCCTATACATTTCAATAATGATATACTAGTACTAAGTAGGCCAGGGCGTTTTGGTTTGGCTCGCTGTACACATTATAAGGTTACAATTTTGAACTATAATTGTAATGAATATATTTTAATATATTCATTACAATTTGATAATTAAAATTATCAAATTTCGATACATTTTCTGCAACGAAAAGGTTAGCTTTTTGGTTGCTTTTTTTGTCAAAGCCGCCCCGCTAGTTGATACGGGCGAGCTAAATCTTACGCGTGTGTGTGTGTGTGTGGGTGTGTGTGTGTGTGTGTGTGTGTGTGTGTGTGCGTCCGTGTGTGTGTTTGTTGCTGTCTGTGTCTGTCCGGGGTGTCTGTGTTCTGTTGGTGTGCGGTGTATTTATGTTCATGTGTGCATGGTTTATGTGTTGGCTATGGGAAAAAAAACTGGAGATGGAGATAAGGGAGAGGAACATACAGACAAACACACAGAGATGACGTAGCCTACACACACACACACACACACACACCGAATTATTAGCAGTAGATAGTAGATGGACACTCAAATAACAACTATTTTGAGCCACCCCCAAATCCTGTTTGTCTGATTTTGACATCTTCAATTTCGCTTTCTAGTGAAGTTTACGAAATGTCAGCTGGGTGACGTGGTTATTTTTCATGTAAACCAAAATGGTGTAGGGTTCATTAACACTGCGCGCGCGTGCTGCCATACTGCATAGATGGAGTCCCAAATTCACCAAACTATTTTAACAGCACAAGTGAATGTATGAAAATTTGTTTCAACATTCCCAATCTCAAATGGGTACCATTATAGGTTAAAATAATCATATTTTTTTTTAGTAATAATTATTTAAAGACAAATTAAAAAAAAATCTAACAAATTAAAAAAAAAAAAAAAAATCATTCTTTTATTTATTCTTATCTATATTAAATTTACCTATCAAAGCTAACTTACTCGGATTTTCGCAAGTACCGACCTCACTACTATATTAACCACTTCTAACGCCATAAATGTTAGACCACACCATGCTCCCGATGTGGCACGGAATATAGCTCCGGCTCACAGTCCGGGACCAACAATGGTGAACAATAGGGTGATCGATTCAGTTTTGACTCTCACGCAACATAGTTTTGCGCTTTAATTCCGTGTGTCGTCTAGGGAGCGCCGGACTCTGATACCTGCGACTATGATTACATGTTCACAACCGGCACTGTTCTCTCTTTCTTCCATGCTTAGACTGAGCGAATTTCGATGCCTGATTCGATATCAACGATTAAATAGTCTAAAAAACGTTACTTTGAACATGAAACATCCATTTCACCTCATTTTAGTAGTTGAGTAAAGGTCCCCATTCATACTGCAGCCACTGCACCACGCAGTGGCCATTGAAAATGGATGAAAACCATCTCTTGACTCAACACGGCAGCAGCGCAATGCAATTTGAAGAACTGCATGTGGTTCGCTGCGTTTAATTAGATATGGTTTTCCATTCATATTTTGCTCTCCAGCAATTCATAAGACCCCGTCCGTTTTGAAACCATTCAGGTGTGAAAGTCCCATCTAAGAACATGATTGCCATCGAAGAAGCTAATTTCTGGAGAAATGTAATTCCAACGCCTGCAATTTCCTCACATTTCAGTTCCTAGACCATCTCCTCCTCTTCCTCCTCCTCCTCCTGCGCCTTTCGTTCGGAAATCAGGGGCTGGCACGCCCCTACTTCAAAAAAGTTCAATGCCCCCCCCCCCGGTTAAAAGTTGCCTAATTCCCAACCGAATGGAAGTAATCAGTAATTGTACCAATTGATATTTCCCTATTGTAGATCTCAGATGACAGTAAAGAGATCAATATTTTATTCGCTCTTGTGAAAATTCTCACATCTTGTAGAAAAATGTATGTAAAAAAAAAAGGGTAAAAAAATACAAGAAATATCATAAATTTGAAATAGACCTCATTGTAAAAACGATAGTCGCACGCAAAACGTAATTATGAGCCCAAGCATTTAAAAAACGCCGCTGGCACCATGTGAATTTGAAGGTCCTAAACGTGATTGCCACTGTCTTTTTGCAATGCTGAAGTGAGGGGAGAGAGAGGAGGAGAGAGAGATAGTGCAAGTGAATCAATTGAATTTATTGAAGATATTCTCTTCATACGCCTTAATTAATTACGCAATGTCCGTCAGCTGTCAAAAAATATTAATTTTTTTAATAAAGCGGGACACTTGAAAATTTGGTTTACGATCGCTGTACATGTGTAATTGTGAACGATTATTCTCTTCATACGCCTTAATTACGCAATGTCCGGTCGACTGTCATAAATCATTACTTGTTTTAAGAAAGCGAGGACACCTTTGAAATGGTCTAACGATTGATCGCTGTACATGTGTAATTGACATGTGGAATACATTATATACCCAGACGAACGTGAATCGTAGATTGTTCATCTTATAAAAAAAAGTTTGTTATTTAGTCGGCCTCGAAAAGTTTAACGATCGTAATAAAATTTAACAGAATGAACGTAAATAAACGATATTTATACATTCCATATCAATAAATCAATCAACTAAAATAAATAAAAAGGGTTTAGGAAGCTTTTATATCAATCGAGGTTTCTCTAACCTTTTTAAAAATCTCGGCCAAAAAAAGAATGATAGAAATAAAAAAACATTTTTTTAATATCGACGCCATTTGCCAGCTATGTGTTAACTTTATTTTTATTTAAAATAACATATGGTTAGGATTAGGGTTTAAGGTTTAGGGTTAGTAATACGTCAACCTGGAATGAGAAAAATATCATCCTACATTATGCAGGAGCCATTGTTTCCATAACCACCAAACGGGATCTACATGTACTGGTGAGTACAAAAAACTTGCACCTGATTGTGTCCGCCAGTTTGAATTTTTGTAACCTATCTACCTATCTGATAAGCTTGTTTCATTTTTCTTTAATTTGCTGCCAAGAATCATTCACCTCGGTTTAGGATACACCGAGCTCTCTTTTGACTAAAAGTCACGTTAGCACAATCGGTCCAGGATTCACATTAAAACGAATGTCCACGGATTCACACTTAAAAGCGAAGCAAATCATGTTCAGACGAACATCGGGCTATTAATTGACTGCAGAATAAATATGACGCATTGAGTTCACTCGCAAGTTACCATCTATTGCCCTCTTTTACGTTTCTACGTCGGTCATCACTTCACTAAAAGTCAATTGAAAAATAATTCGGATGCATGTATCGTTTATGGGGAGTTGAATGGGTCATACCATATGACGGAACAGACAATCGTCCACAACCTTTTATGAGGTTAAAAATATTGTCTCTAATTGGTAGACCAAAATAGGCCACATCTTCAAAGTTTTCAATAAAATTACTATAGAAATGGCTTTTACACCTCTAAGATACACTTTATTTGACATAAAAATAGGATACCCTTTATCATACTTTTTGGGATCTTTGCTTTTATTGGCTACCGTGCATCCAAATGGGAATTCGTGGATGGGGAAAAGCTGGCTACTTGATTCACAGGTTGGAATTACTTTTGCGCAACACTAAGATATGAAATAGCGCTTTAGATGATTACCGGGATGTATATACACTTGTCCCAAAATAAATGCAATCCTTTAAGTTGGTGCTAATCATTTTCAAATTATTTTTAAAATGTGAAATTTTTGCATTTATTCATAAAGCCTAACTTTTCTCCACATACTTTTAAAATGCTCTGAATTGCTTCATTGGTTTTGAGAATAACGGCGAATTACGTAAGTACACACCACAATTAAATTGTTCCAAGATCGCCTAATTAATACACAATCAAAGCATGCTTTAAGTACGTAAGTTTTGTTTCTATTTCTGCTCTGTTTCTTCTTTATTCTTACCGCTTTCTTTTGGTTCATTACTCAAGTTAACATTGTCACTAAATATTAAACAGTTAAAAGACAACCTATCTTTGACATAAGGAAATTTTTCTCTGGTAACAAGACATCTGTCATGGTATAATTTGCAATTTGGTGTAGCTCAGTTTTTTTTCAGTGGTTACTTATTGTTTGTCTGTTGTGTTTTCAATCAAAATGGTCCTTACCAGAACTATATAGAAGTCGCCAACACCCTTAATACTAATTTCCATTATAGTATTTAATCCATCCAGTGTAATTTACAATATTCCTTGGCTTGCGACACACAGAGAATAAAACCGTTCATTTTAAGCGAGTTGCTACGTTCTATTCTAAATATGAGTGTAGGAAAAACACGTAGGCTTACAGACGATAAAAGACACGGGATAGAACACCACCGACCATTTATTTTAACAGTAATTATATTTTGAAAAACAACAGACTGCGGATTAGTACCGGGAGAGTTTAGCATTTGAAAGACATTAAATTCAACTTTTCAAGGTTGTGAACCTGATTCAACGATCTTTCAAACTTGGAATGGGGTATTGAGGTAGGTTTTGCCATAATACCTTGGTTTTTAACCAGTAAACCGTAAGTTCAGACAAAAATCTGAAGGGTAGCAAAAAATATATTGCCATTTTAGAATATCTGATAAAATTTGAATAGTTTCAGTACTTTGAACATTAACCACCACTGCAAGGCTTTCATTTAATTTTGGGACACTTGTATGGTCTTTAAATTCAGTCAGTTTTATTGACTCCCTGTAGAAAAAGAAATAGGCTTTCTAAGTATCACCTGTAGCCTAATTGTCGCAATATTCATCTTCTAAGACTGCGGAACTTGGTCTAAAATGCCATCTAAAGACCCGATGAATAAAAAGACACAAAACAATCAATTCTGCCCTCACATTGAACTCATCCCTATGTCCCATAAATCATTTCAGCTAGACCGGAAAATCAACGATGATCGGTCGCCGTGCGCTTAGGAATCAAAAACTTCCGATTGCGTCTCAATACCACTAAAGACACACGTGCGTGCCACTTGTTACAAGGTGCAATGTTACGAATGAATAGGTAATCATAGTTAGGACAACAAAGTATGAAAAAATAAAAATAAACTGATGTGGTCAAGAAATCGGCCGCTTGATTCCGGCTCGATCTAATTAGCGCAGTCAATGATAGAAGTTAGTATTGCAGATAACTTTTGTTCTTTCTTTATCACCGCTTACATCATGCAGCAAACGCCCGCTTTCTCCATGAACACCGTCCTATACCAATTGTAGAGTTCCACTGGCCTAAGTGCGAGTGAATAGGTCCAATGAGGGGATACTCAATAATAAGAACAAGCAGTAGTCACACGTCCTTAGGGTGTGAGTTAATAATACCAACAAACCAACAAGGCCTCACTGGTGACTTAGGTTGGCAGCAACTTTCAAAGTTTTATGTGATACTGGATCTCTCAAAGAGACATTGGGTGATTTTGTGGGGTGGCCCCCTTCAATTATTGATAAAGTCATAATTTTTGCCATGTACACAGTGCTTATCTTAGCCAAAATTATCAATACTGACCTACTCCGACGATTAAGGCGTTCGAATGTTTCTTTAAGAAATTAGAGCGATTATTTGTTTCATATGTCAGGGGGGGGAAGGGGGTGAAAGGGGGGGGTGTGTGTGGTGCGAATCGAGGTCCAACGGTAACTGTCTTCCGATCTACAGAGGAACACAGTGTAACCTATGCTAAAAATTCTAATTTGCCGCGCCGATTCCGGACACCCAGTTTTTTAATTTTTACGATTAGTTTCTTCACATTTCCAGTTCCATAAGCTCATTGTGTTAATTTAATTATCAGGATCCGAACAAATAAAGCTATTTTGTTTTGGTTAATTAGGCCCTTGTCAATACTTATACATGCTGAAATTTAACCATGGCAAAAATTGAGGGCGCCCTTCCCTCCTTTCCCACAAAATCTTGAATGTCTCTTTAATTGACAAAGTGAGGAAACCGACATATATAGTACAACCATAATCATAAATGTAAAATCAAACCAGAGTGTCAGAATCCATTGAAATTTTCAGCACCGTTTTTTATGTCCTCTGTAGATAACTTGGGGTAGACCATAACCGAAAATTATTATCACCATCCGATCTCTGTATGTCCCTTGCGATTTGACCTTTGAGCGACTAGTATTATAATAAATCATGTTTAAACTTTCAGTGTATACTCATTCAATTTCTGCATGCATGAAGAAAAACATTCCAATGCACTTTTTTTTTTCAAAAAAGGACCTCAATTGACTACCAGAGCCTTCTTTGGGACCTCCAAATTTGACCCTGAAATTGAAAAGCCTAGTTCTATGAAAAAAAAAGTTTTAAACAACGACCATCAATGACCTATAGATGCTGACCTCTTACCCTGAACATTTCATACCGCCCACTCCTCAAAAACAATCATGATCTTGTGGGGAATAGACTCATTCATTTTTGGCAACAAACCCATTTAAGTCTTGTTACTCACCAATGACCTCCTCAACGACCTCCAGATTCACCCTTGAACTCAAATTTTAAACATAGTTTATGTTCCCACGGGATCATTAAAAGTGGCGTTAAACTAATTGAAGACGCAAAACCAGAGGTCTGTAGTTTTTTTTAAGTTTGACCTATGGGACTTTGACACCCATAACTATATAATCACAGGAAGAGATGTCACCATGATTTAAAAAAAAAAAACAAAATCGGTTTTGATAGAAAACATTGCTGACTATATATTCTGTGTTTGAGCATACGATGTCACGACCATTTTGACCTTGGATTCAACACAAACTTTGGTCACCAGAAAGCGGTCACATTGAATTTAATCACGACGATGGGCTAATCTAATTCAATTATAGCAACTCATCAAAAGGTAGTCAAATTAGCATACAGCAATTAATATAGATTGCAAAATATTATAAATCCGGTTTGGGGGCTTGATGTTGGGCGGTCGCGGAGTTCCTTTGGCACATATATAATCTCGTCCCTCTGTCGTTCTTCATTTATATTTAAAAATCCGGCTTACAGTGGAGTTGTATCTTCAGCTCCAACGTTTTGGAATTCCTTGACAACATATAAAAATTCAGAAGTTTTTCGTAATATTGGCTTTTTACGGGTGTTTAGTCTCGTGGACGTCAAAGTCAGAATACCCTTTAAACACAAACAAAGAGCCTCGTGTACAAATGATCTAACTTTTATATATACACTGTTTTAGCATTGTTTAGTGATTTTAGTCAGTTGGTTCAAGACTTTAGTTGTCCCAAGCACAATTAACCAACTTTATTAATGATACACTCATTTTACAACGTTAATATCGACACAAGAGTCCTTTCAATGTGACGACTTATTTCCACCATTACTAGCGTTCAGTTCAACGATGATATTCCTCACAGTGAAGACTCAAAATGACAGTATCCAATATAGATCCACGTAATATTCCATGGGAATCTCTCAGTCCTGAAGATAACGTTGTCCAGCAGTTCAAGACCACAATTTTCAATAGTTCCTCTAATTGGAGATAACATAGAAAACTGATTTAGAGAGCCTGCTGGTAATCCAAGCTCAAAGGAAGAGGTCAGACATGTACCATTAATACTGACACAGGATGATCGCCAGAGGTAAGATTGAACCACTTCAACACATAATCCACCAATGCCAAAGTCCTTAGCAAGTCGCTCCAGGATATCCTATCCTTGATCGTATCAAAAGGCTGCGCTAAGTCCAAAAGGACCAAAAATACACCCTTTTTTTTTTGGTTTTGGGGTTTTTTTCTTTTGCCGATTGACAATATGTTTGCCTGATGTCACGCTTCACTTTCAATAGTGCTGTATCTGTACTGTGTACATGTCTATATCCGCTTTAATGGATACAGAGGTTGTTTCTTTCCATATGATGCAAAAATTGTTTTTGATGGATTTTGTCTCATTACCTTGGATAATAGGGAATGTTCGAAAGGGGTCTATAATTCTTCAACATTTCTGGGTTGAGATGATGCTCTTTAAGGAGGGGATCACGATCCCTTGTTTCACAAGCAGGTGGGGTTATTTTATTATCATTGGAACAAATATATCTGAATGCTGATTAATAAACCAGTGGGCACCGGATTAAGACAACACGATTTAGCAGGACCCTTGAATGTACTCAAGAATATCCTTCTCACTCAGTACATCGAAATTCGTGAGAGAACAAGATATACTACTTTCCGTGTCCACATGAAGGTCTCATTGGTGAAGGTCTCGTTACTGGCTGGCAATGTTGTTTTACTCAAATCTCTCCTTATATAAGGATTTCACAACTAGTATTTCCCAATTCCTAAAATAGATGTTAACACATCATCATGCATAAACATAACCTTGCACTGTCCAATTGGATTTCACATAAATGACATCATCTGCATTGCATCACCTTACATTAATAACATCATGGGAAACTACCTAATTTGTGCAATCTCAGTTGTTTTGCAACATGGAAAAACCCTCAGGCGATTTATAGTACTTGCTCAATCTAGTAAATAACACCTGCATGATCAGGATTGTACAAACAACTTGACTCATTTTCTAAATTTAGCATGTTGGGGAATTCCACTTTCCTGACAAACAAAGTACTTTTCCCATAAGAAATCTTTTCCCAATTAAAATTGAGAAAATAAAATAATGTTTTGATCAAAAAACTGAGGCTAATATAACACGTGTAAAACCAATGGTGATGTCTAAATTTGAGATCTTGGCTTAGCTTCAAAACTTAACCAACCGTTACTCTCCGGTTCTGTCCGGGTCTTTACAGTCGTTGGATTCGGTTTCTAAACACGGTGCAACCTTATGAACCTCCGGTCAACCGACGGTTGAGTTTTGAAGCCACCCTTTACCTTTATTGGAGATAAATAAGATTTTATAAGCAATAGAGTATGTTGAAATTGACCTTATTTTAACCTTTAACCTCATAACCGTAGGTAATAGAAAGAGATCACCATTGACCTTCGTTCATTCTTTCGTTGAGGTCATCATGATTGCATAGTTACATTTGTCATTTGAGTATCTTTGAATTTTGACCTCACTTTAACCCAAATGATTCCTAAATGACCAGTGATTGATGTACAGTCTGAAGACACTGATAAGCATTATGTTCAAGATCCTTTACAAAGAACTCCTTGGGTGCTTTGTAGAAAAAATATATAGGTTCTTTAACACGACAACGGTTCTTTGTAGAATCTCAAACTTAGTTTAATGAAGATCCCCACAGGATAACCCTTCAAAGGTTCTCGATCGGTCGATAGTTAAGCTTAGGTATCCTATAAATATGACATGATTCGATATTAACATGTTTCTCTTTGACTCATTTCTAACTTTGGATCCCAAGTCCCTTAAAGTAGATATATATATATATATATATATAATAGATCTATATATATATAATCAATTTGACCAAAGTCGGGTTGTAGGTCGCATGCCGTAAAAAGGCCAAAGGCCAAATTTTTTTATCGGCATGCACTACACCCGACTTTGGTCAACTTCGATTATGTAACTTTCACAATACATGCCGACTAGCCCGTCTAACTTTGTACTGAACATATATAATATATATATATTATCTATATAATATAATATATATATATATATCATATATCAATATAGTATATATATATATATATATCTCTCTATATAGATATAGTTTGGCATCCGACGAGTACCCTCGTGTCACCAACCACTTTAACTTCCTTTTTCCCTAAAACCATGTGGAGGTTCAGAAATCCGCCACTTGGGACTAACCAGATGGCGTCCAAAATGGCCACAAAACGTAAATTATAGAAAATAATTGTCCAGTCAAATCAACAATAACATGGAAAAGACAACATGAAATACTGTTCTGGAGCCACTAAAAACTCTTATAAAGCATAGGTTTTGTTTGCTTCAAAAGTTTAGTACGTAACATCTCAGTTACAACGTTATTGCACTAAACGACAAATACTCTTTATAACCATTCAAACATTGTATTGTTACCATGCTTCAGGTTATCCACGATGGCCTTCAAAAGGCCTTGAGAATTGTTCAAAATCGTAGGAAAACAAGCTAATTACACTAAGTTCATGTACAGCTAGCGTGAAATAGTCCTGAAAATAATGCTATAGGTGAGGGTTAGTTAATTAAGGATTTTAGTGGTAGGGATCTATCGGCACATATATAATGAAATATCCCTAAATATGACATACCAGATAGTTTGCATGGTCATTTGGAGTATTCCTTGCGAGAAAACATCATTTCACGCTTACTTTCGAATCAGTAGACGATTTAAGGAGCCGCCACGTTTTTATTTACGCTATGGTTTTGCCGCAAGCCATGTTTTGGTCTTTCACACCACATTAAAAGATGATTGGTGTTTAGTCAAGTTCTGGTCTGTATTAAAGACTATAGCGTTTACTTTTAACATTAATTAAAAACACAGCTTTAATTTAACGTTTTCCTTTAAAATAGATAAATGTATGTTAAAAACGGGCACGACTTTGTGCCTAATTTTTATAAAATGCGCCTGGGATTCTTGACAAATATAGTTTTAAAATAAAATTAGAACCTCTACATTCTACAAAGAAGCGCTACTCTGTACATTGAAATACGTAGATTGCTGAACCGCGCATTAGAGGGATTCTACTCTGATCTCTATTACTGGAATTTAGAACCTGGGCTTCGTAATTGAAGCACGTGGCCATTTGGTCATCCAAAAAGACCCAGCAGGTGGTTAAGAGCCGGTCATTGATACAAAATGTTCCCATTGAAATGTGTATCAGCGACATAACACGACAGAAGTCAAGCCATTCTTTCAAATACACTCTAACACCAGCAATCGCTGTTTCGGAAACATTATAGTCCAGTGACCCACGGCCTCAAATTTGAGGCATGGCTCGGAAAGATTACGAGTTTTAGTTCAGATTCCTTTAATACATGTTGGGATATATGAAAACTGCTGTTGTAAATCTGAATTCGATGTCCCGCTCGTACTGGCCTGTCCTTAGATAAAGGGTCAGGCACCTTGAATATTTTCATTTTTAAGGATTGGGGTAACAAATTCAGGATTATTGCTATGTCATCTTATGAAAAGCGGACAAGTGGTTATAAAGTTGCCCTTAAATCACCTACAACACATATGTTGTAACTTTTTTGTTCTGTTATTCACCTACATTTCTTAAACAAGGTTCAAGCAAACACGTTCTTTCCGTACTGAATTTTAAAACATTACAAAGATCGTACACAAACATGTTCGACATTTCACTTTCCTACCGTCTGAATGTGATTTTCGTTTTGTTATTAGTTTTATACAATTCTATAGTTGAGTTTTAGTCCCACTGTTGTATATTTTTGTAGGGACCGGTCATTATTTGCTCGGGGTTGGGGGGTGGAGATTTTGCTACACTGATTTTATTAGATTTTTTCCATTAAGAGTTCCACGCCCCCCCCCCTCCCACTTGATTACAATTTTCTTTCGTATTCCCCTATCTCAAATCCTCCATTTCCCCCTTGCTAATATAAAAAAAAAAATGCCCCTCCTAAAGATTCCCGCCGCACTTGACAGGGAGTCTTTTGGAGTTTTTCAATTTTAAGGTGATGCATTGCAGGGTTTACGCACGATGTTCGGCCCTACGAACACCTGGAAAATATTTTGGTTGCATTTAGGCTCAATATGTGTAGAGGTTCCTTGTCTGGGCAACTATAGCAGTCAGGAGGTGGGCGAGAAGCGTCCCCCGACATAACAGGCAAAAATTACCCAAAATGATTACAACTGACTCCTGACCCTGAAAGGGTGCGAAAAAATCTGCACCCTAAAAAAGTCATCTCCAATCTGCAAAATCACCCATAAAAATCCTTGCTACGATCCTGGTGAGACTTGCTTGACCCATATTTACCATGTTCCATCTGGTGGATGCCGAAGTGCCCAACCTTCCAACACTAACCTATCCAACCTAACTGGACAATTCCTACACAACACTATTAACACCCCCCAAACCCTCTCTATTTTTAACGAAGGGGGGGGGGGTCCTCCGGCTTGCTAAAACCCCCTTTTTTGTGCCAATTATTTAATGTCTTGTCAATTGACAATTGACATGTTCCGCTCCTTTTCAGCCAAAAACACCATCGCACCGGGATATGTTAAGATACAGGGTACTCACAAGTGGAGTTGATAGGGAGAACCCCCCCCCTTGGGAAGAAATACCAACTTAGCATTCCTAACACAACACAGGAAGGAACATCACAGACACTTGATTTTGGTACCATAGATAGCTAATGTTCCTCCTCTTCTCCATTGATACCAAATTAGTACCAACATGCCTAGCATTATTCACACTGACGTCATAATTAAGTTCGCATTCAGCAAAACTGCCATTTGCATGTAGACACACACAGTGAAAAATTCAATTTTTTCGCCAAAAATTTTAGGAACATCAATTTTATGCGTTTTTTTTGACTCTACTGATGGAAATGACTAGTTTTATATAATGAAAGCATTTTAGAGCTTAATAAGTTGTTGATTCGCTAAAATTCGAAACTCTCATTTTCTACCCTATATTCAGTATTTCGGACTTTCCTCACATATGACGTCATGGTGATAATGGGGATGTTTGGTACCTATTTCGGTACCAACTGGAAAGAAGAAAACTCTAAGCTATCCCTTTGGACCAATAATTTAGCAGATCGGTGTTCAGTAACGAAAAATCACAGGGGGGGCTGGTACCACCCCCCCCCCTGTTCGAGTTTTGTACCAAAAGGCTCAGTAGACGAGGTTAGAATAGCAAAGAAGACCATTGCACGTGAATGTCGTCGCACATATACCCCATACTGGATATTAATGTGATGTTCTTTAACATGAATTCTTGAACTTCTTAACCGGGAGAGCGCCTCGAAGGCTTCAGATCTGACAACTGCTTTGGATAGGAAACTAGCAGGAAGGCCCGAAAGACCATTGGAATGTCTGTGCCCGCCAACTCAATTGCTGAACAACCCTCCATATGTCGTTTTCAAGTCTATTGAATAAGGATCACACTCGCTGCTGTTAAAAAGAAACCAACAACTTCGTCGACCCCCTGGCGTGGACGGGTTCGCTTTCAACACCCTTACTCACTAGAGTATATTATCTTCCTCTGCTATCAAAGCCAACTAAAGATTTGAAAGGCCCAGGTGCCTGATAACATACAGAAAACAAAAAAAACAGCCGGAGTTCCTGGCACACTGCGGCCCACGATGTCTTAAATGGCTCCGGGATTTCTACACAGATTGCCTTACCAACCAGTCCTTACCCACGATCTGGAGGAGGGCTACCATCATCGCACTCCTCAAACCAAACAAGCCTGTTCAACCCCAAGAATTGAGGAGAGCTTTGAAAGCATCGTAAGGCAGGCGTCATCTTGGTGGACCTTACTGCAGCATATGACACCGAGTAGCACCAGGGCTTGACACTCAAATTTCGCAGGACCATCCCGGATCGTCACCGTGTACAATTCATATGTAACATGCTTTCAAACCTTAGGTTTGTTCTTAAGACCAGTGATGGGCAGAGCAGTCGACTGCCTCGTCTGAGGAACGGGGTCCCACAAGAATCAGTATTGGCTCCCATGCTGTTTAACTTGTATATCAGCGACTTACCTCAAACAACATCTAGACAATATGGCTACGCCGACGATCTTGCCCTTCTTCACTCGGACAGAAGCTGGACTGAAGTAGAAAGTATACTTACTGCAGATATGGCCATACTTGCAGCATATCTCAAGACCTGGAGACTCAAGCTGAGTGAAGCTAAGACCACCGCTACTGCCTTTCATCTGAACACCAAAGAGGCTCATCGCCAGCTCCAAATCAACCTCAACGGAGCGCCTCTGACACACAATCCTACACCAACCTATCCGGGAGTGAAGCTTGATCGGCAGTATACTCATCGGCAGCGTCTCGTTTCAGTATTGTACAAAGGTATCTTCGAGGAATAACCTCCTGTACTGCCTTGCTAGATCTTCATGGGGTGCTAGTCCATCCACTCTACGCACCTCCGCCATGGCTCTAGTCTACAGCGCTCCTGAATATGCCGCCCCAGCATGGTGCAATAGCTCTTATACAAAAAAGCTTGACATATTTTTCAACGAGACCATGAGAACCATTGCTGTCTGCCTTCGTCCCACTCCATCTGAGTTTCTACCAGTGCTTTCAGGCATTGCACCTGCAGTGCTTTAGAGAGAACATCACACACATAAACTGGTGAACAAGGCTCTGTTGGACAACAAAACCCTGCTGCATAATACTGTCAAAGAATCACACCAGCTCGGCAGACAGAGACTGCGCTCTCGTCGACTTTTCTGTCGACACGCCGCTAACATCTTACAGACATGGAACACTGCCTGGCTAGATACCCCAAGACCTGACCAATTTTTACTACGCCTATGACAGAACTTCTTCCTGGTAGCAATCTTCCACGCAAGGAATGGGTCACCTTGAACAGAATTCGCACAGGAGTCGGCCGTTTCAACAGCAATATGTACCGATGGGGGCTGCGACCATCTCCAGTCTGCCAATGTGGCTCTTCATCATCACAGACTGCATATCACATTCTCAATGAGTGCCATAGCAACCTTTTGTCCACCGGTGGATATCGACCTCTCAACAGTGAGCTGGTTCCACTAAATCAACATATTTAGCTGCTGCCATCCCTAGTTACAAGTTATATGGGGTCCATCCATAATGCCCTAGGGGAGCATTACCCCACTTTAATCTGTCTAGCATCAGATAGAAATCATATAGTCGGCTCTTTGAACAATTACTTTTAGAGGTTTGAAATAGTGTTCCGTACTTACCGTGATTTTAAAATGCGCATTTTGATAGCCTTGAAATATTTATGGGGGTATTTCATTAAAAGGGATACTACGCGATCCTCAGCCTCGATCCCGCCACTCACACCATCCAGCCTGAGATTTTTGTATCATTAGAAAGTTTGTACTTTTTCTTATTTCACCTGCAAAAAATGGCTGAACTTTTCCCATTTGGATACCACAGCTGTAAATGGGTTGTTTTCGTTTTCCGGAAAATATTAGTGAAGTAATCTATAGGCTCTTGTAGCGAAAAAAGTTCTGCTCAAGTTTAATTGTTATATATCGGATTCAAATAACAATTTGAGTATGTTGGTCATGCCTTTCCTGTGAAACAATGAAAATTATTTATTTTGATCCGGTGGAAATACCTTTAAGGATTCAAAACACTAATCGCTGTAGCTATATGGGGTACCAGACGAGTACCATGCAATAAAAATGTATTGTAATCAATGTTCCTCTCTCTTCCACTCTGCAACATTGGTACACACTTGAAGATATGTTCAAACTTGATGACACATACTTTTTTAGACCCCTACACCATGATATATTAGCTGCAGTAAAATTTATTTTGCTATATTGATCAAAACTACAGGAAACCAACAGATTTGAGGCAATGTCTGGTTAATGAGGTCAATCTAAACCAATGGTTTTTCCCACTTCAGGTTTGTTAACTTGAAAGTCCCCTGGACCCCATCATTGGCAAATGTTCATAATTATCGGGTCAGTGGAATATTTTATGGTCTGGTAGAACAGCCTTCCAAATGTTTTGTATTAACTACTAATCAGGATTTAATCAGTTTTTCCAAATACATTGTGCGTAAGATTTCCTGATTTTCTATTGTCCTTTGGTGAAACTTTTGAGGTATCACATGTCCTATTTTTTAATGTTCACAAGTTGGTTTTCTGTCAGACACTAAAATACTACCGTATAGCATTGCAATATTGTGAATTTGGTTTTTTTCCAAAAAAGCCCTATATTGAATGCTGCCTTTTAGGCAGTTTTTGTTTATAAATTTTTGCTTTTTGAGGTTTGGAAAGATATATTTTTTTGACTTTTCAGAGGCTTAGAATTAATGAGGTCCAATGGACACCTCATTTGTTTACTCTAAGTCTGAAATTTATTCGTTCTCCAGCTGAAAAAAGTGCTTTCTGGGCATTTGACATACCAAAATCCTACAAGCTGGAACCCTGATTGCAAACTCATCTATAGGCACAATTTCCAAATGTTATGATTTGTTTTGAAGATTTGGGTTAACCGTTGCTTGGGGCAACGAAGCACGAACTGTAGGCAAGCTTACATCATTATCTTATACGGCTACTACATGTTGTTATGCAAAACTCAAATGTGTGTTACAAACAAATAAATATGCCAGACTGATTTGGATCCTGTAGTGGCGCCTTACATGGTCTTATATTAGACCATTTGCATGCGCTATCTATTTCGCGCATGTTTTGCTTTATTTCTCTTGGGGAGGGCGGTGAGGGCAATTCCTGACCTGTGGTTAAGTGTTCTCCCTATCCCCCATCCCGTCTGCTATTCTGATCGCAAAAGATTACGAATCACGCAAGTGAAGTAATCCGGCATAAATCACCTGTATGTTCCGCAAGGAAAGGAAACAATAGACCAATCGTAAATACCGTTATAATATTCATTAGATGCTCAACTTAGACCCCCCCCCCCAGTGTGTAACATGTAAAATATCCATTAAAACTTCTATTATTTGGGACTTTGCTTATGGGTAAATAAACAACACATTACAAGACCAATATTAAAAGAAAAAATCCATTCGCCAAACGTAAAGCAGATAAATCTCGAATATACAAAATTTTGCTGAAATAAGCACCCGCCTTTGTAGAGATCCATTTCGATATTTGTCCTAATTTAGCTATTTCGCGTATGTTGCTATTTTCTTGGAGGTGGTGGGTGGGGGACAAATTCCTTGAACCGTAGTTAATTTTCTCCATACACCCATCCCGCTGCCACTGCATCTCAAAATTATTACGAATCATTGCAATCTGAAGTAATCAGGTGTAAAGAAACTGAGTGTCCCCCATGCGAGAGTGTCCTAGCTACCATAGCAACATGTACGGAATAAACCGTGACCTTGTAGACGATGTCATTTGGGTACAGTGCTGAAACAAATGATGCATACAGCGCTTAATGGAGAACACAATAGACAGATGGATGCTAGGACATTCAGTCACACGGACACTGTATCATATGACACAGGTGTAGAAGTAACCATTGTCCAGCGTACTCATAGTCCGGGAACAATGGTGAACAATAGGGCAATCGATTCAGTTGACTCTTTACGCAACATTAGTTTCACGCTTTATTCCGTTATCGTCTATGGAGCCCCGGACTGTGGCTCCCGCCGGACTATATCCGCTTTCACACCGGCATAGACAAAACGTTTGTATCACAACCTTTTGTTACAGCAAGTAAAAGGAAGCAATATGAAAATCTTGAAAGCGTTAAAATATTAATTAGGATTTCAATTACGCCCCCCTCCCACCGTATGTAAAATGGTCTATTAAAACGTAATTATTGAGACTATTTGCTATGGATAAATAAACAACACACTACAAGACACAATATTAAAAGAAAAAAAAAACATTTACCAGACGTAAAGCAGATAAATCTCGAATAAGTAAAAATTTTGTGAAGAATAAGCACCCTATTTTGTAGAGATCATTTCGATATTTGTCCTAATTTCTTCCACCTAATTTTTTTTTAAAATTTTATTTTGCATTTTTTTCGCCAAGATAGACTCTAATCATCTTTACTCTTACATGGCAAACGTCTTAATCGCTTATGATATACATATAACTCCGAATATCTGTTATATGATACCCCTACCCCTAATGCCGTTTTCTTACCTACTTTTTCATTAAGCATTTTTATACCCTTCATGTTATAGCACCACCACCACATCACCGGACAAGAAAAGATAATTTTACAACAGCACTTTTGGGGTATCCAAAGATATATACTAACCGTATCTGAGGTCAAAATTCGTATATCTTTCTGAGCCAGGTCCAACCTTTTTAAGCGACTTTTGGCCAGTGGGTCATGTCATGTCGGACATTCGAAGAGGTGCTTCCAGTAACCAACATTGATCCCGTGTAGAATTAATTATTGTCCGTGTATCATATTCGGGAACAATGGTGAACTAGGGCAATCGATTGAGTTGACTCTCCACGCAACATTAGTTTCACGCGTTTATTCCGTTATCGTCTGCGGAGCCACACCCGGACTGTGTCTCCCCCCGCCGACTATATCTGATTTCACACCGGCTTTAACAACCCAGAAAGGCGGGGTTTTTGGGGGGGGGGTGTTTGTCAAAGGAAAGCGTTCGGCAACAATTTTGCCGTAGATTGTAAGCTTACCCCTGGAGATTCTTACCTTTAGTAGGCACCGCTTTTAGTTGGATCTTCAGCATGCTACCCTTGCTTTACAATACATGTGAAGGCCCCACTCTCCTTGCAATATATATAGCCCAACCTTCTTCTGATTGCAGTTAAGGTATTTTTTTTCATTTCGCCGTCCTTAATTGTTTATTGTCCTTCGGAGGGCAATTTGCTGTATACTCCGTGTTCCGATTAAAATGTTCACGTAGGTAGCCTCCAATTAAACTGCCATCGACAACGCTTCTTCATCAAGACAACGCTGTAGCGATGAGCCACAAAATGGCATTTCTTCGTCTACCTGTGATCCCTGGGTTCATTATGTGCAAGGCACTCTTACGCCTAAATCTGTTCTGCCAACTTAGTCATGGAGAACATTCCAGGTGACCGTAGAGTTGAGTATGGAACGCAATTTTTTTGCTGACCGATGATAGATTAGGGCAATGGGGTGAAACGCATTCAAAACCAGTCGTCCTCTGGGCGTCTGACATTTTGAATTTGCACTGAATATTACAGTTTTTGGGTCTTGTATACATACACCCCTAATTCCAATTCGATACAAACAATCCGCCAAAATCTCAGTTGTTGGATTTTGGGGTGCTATTGGGGTGTTTAATTTTTGTCCTACCCATTGCCACCAACGATGAAATGACACATCAGTTTCCGTCCTTGTTGAAATAAAACCGCCTCAATGAATACATCTTTTCACCTAGCGCGCATTGCATTATGAGAAAAAAAGGGGAGTATCTGAGCACAATGATCCGGGAACACTATTTTTACACCTGGCCACCCTCTAACACATACTGAATTCGTAATACCGATTAGTGTTTATGCAAGCGGCACCCACAGTATGTTTAAGAAGCGGAGGCAGCCATATTGCTTTCTATTGTTTGTACTCCTAAGTTTTCTTGGTGGGTCGGCAAACAACTGTCGAGACGGTGAATTCTAAGATTACGTACGTTTTTTGCCTCTCTAATCTATATAGAACCTCTTTGGATTAGGTGTGTAGAATAAGCATCTTCCAGGTTCCACCTGGGCATCCTTAAGCATTTTGAGAAAAATCCAGATGGCTTCGCCATAAATGATAATTATCTATTCAACCCATAATTATCAAACTATGGAGTGTACTAGATATCTATAGGATCCCATGAAACCAGTGTGGCGCTTGTCACCTTTTCATATAGTCTGCATACTTCAAATTCAAAATGGAAGCCAAACCCAATGATTTTACATTATCCCTATAACAGCAATACCCTGCGATAAAAATAGAACATGAAGTACTTAACGGTTATGTTGTTTAGAACATCAAAAATGTATTCTGATACTTTTTAAAATTGTAACATGAGTAATCACTATGCAGCCAAAACGTGGATATCTTTCAAAAAAATACTAGACTATTATCAGCTATGTCTCTTACTTTGGACGGCAATCTTGAATGTCCCTCCATAAGTCCCGGCCCAGAGATGGCAAAGTATTGTTTTACGATGCGGAAGAAGACCCTTTCAGCCCATGTTTGTGAGCCCGGGGGGGGTACTCGCCCCAAAATGCGTACGGTGTGCGTCCACCGGTTAACAAAATCGACCCATGTTATAGTGACCAATTTGTAAAAAATATGACCCATTTATATCGTTGGTTCCGAAATTTCGACCCATTAATATATTTGGCTTTGAAATTTCGCACCATTTTCATAGTATCTTAGCAAAATCGGCCCATTTCCATAGTAACTTTTCCAAAAATCAGAAAATCAACCATTTTCATTGTGATTAAAGCGAAAAATCGTGAAAAATTGACCCATTTTTCATAGTAAAATGCGACCAAAAATTTAAAAATTTGACCCATTTATAATAGTAAGCATGAAACACAAAAATCAACAAAAGTGACCCATGTTTTTTAAAGTAAGCCTGGTGGGAAAACGACCCATTGTTACTAGTAGGCGTGCAAATGTGACCCATATCGGCGGCACATATTGTACCTACCCTTTTCCGACTGATTACCCCCCCCCCGGTTTGTGAAGCATCAGCAGTTAGCGACTGGTCTCTTTGCATTGACCATGGATATAACTGCAACATTACTGAATTGCACTCCTGATTTTGGCATAGTTTGAAAAGCCCGGGCTCTAAATCCTGATGTCCTGCCGCAATTCTAATTGGTGCTTGTTCAAAGTGATGTCACACGTCGCCATTGTTTTAACCTAGTTACCTTTGTCCAGAAAACCACCCTACTGATATATCATCAAAAGTCGATTTGACTCGATTTTGGTCTAACAAGTTTTGGGAGTCAACCTAAGTAAAGCTTATGAGAAATGGTATTGACAGAAAAGGTTGGGAAACCTGGTTTAGTATTTTTAGTTTTAAAACATTTTTTTCAGGCCTTGGCCTAATGCAGATGGATAAATGCCCTATGTATGCCATGGTCAATGCTTAACTGCTAGAGTCTGATGATAAAAGACCGACTGATATCAATCCCAAGCATTCGGAAAAGTTTCAGAATATCAAAAGCATATGAATTAAGAACACACACAAAAACGTAAACACAAACACACATAGTTAAACACAAGGTGTAGTTTTGGATTGCATTCCATGTTTAATACACCTTTCCACAATAATTTACCAAAAATGTATGTGACACGAACTATGTACGGTTTCGTCTGAGTATTATGGTAATTACCCCACACCACCGCCTTTTGAAAGCATAACCATCTATGAATCCTAACAACTGTACCAACCATGTTCACATGAAAAACCTTTGAAAATAATCTAAAAAAATATACATGACGGTAGCCAGTATAAAACAAAGATAAAGGCAACAATACCTGTTTTTTTAAATGTTTCCCATGGAAACCCATGATTATATTCAAGTATGTATATCGAAGGTTGGTTGATGTATCAGACATTACTCCATAAGTGGTTATACACAGAAAGTCCACACAATACACTGAAAGGGTAAATGTATAGTTTGGAATTGGATCAATTGTTGTTTTGGGTTGAACAACAGGTTTACCAAATGAATATTGAAAAATAAACAACATTTCCATACAAAGACAATCAATTCATTCTCCTTATCCTTAATTGGTTTTGTTTTTCCATCATGCAAAATTCGTTGAATGGTCATCTGAGAATACACAAAAAAGAGGAATGGATCATGATTCTGGGCATATGTTCTCTTGGATCAAATCATAATTGTAGCAAATTGGACAGACATCACTACATTACCTTTCCCTTTTCTGATGAAATGCACTATTGTAATTATTATCAATGGACTATCCATGAATCATCTTTATAACAACAGTAGAAGGAGAATGACTAATGTCGCTAATGTAACCACCAGTTTTCCATAGATTACATAGACATATTTTTGGTGGATTCCAAATTTCAATTTCATATATTTATCCTTGTTTTTTATCATTTCAAAATTCTTCACCATAATAGTAACAGATAAAAATCCTTCTAGCTGTGTGACTTTTTTTCAAATACATCTAATATTTCTGAAAAAGATCAACTAAAAAACCGTCCTACTTCCATATTAGCTATCATCTACCTAACAAGAACATTTTTCAGGGTTAGCTTCTTTGTTTATCAAATTGTCCAATTTTCAATTAAACCATTCCCCAAAGGTTTTATTACCTGAATTTTCCCATATCAATAAATTACTAAATTTACTTCCTGTTGTTACTACAAACTTTCGTCTATTTCTCATTTGTTTTTTGTATTCTTACAACACATTGGATTGATTCAGGTTTTCTTTATAGTACCAAAATTACCACACTACAGCTGCAATTCGATCACATGATTGCAACAATGATATCACACATGTTATCGTAAACGTATGCCCCTAAAAAGAACATCACAACACATGGGTCAAATGTTCTCACAAATCAATAGATAGAAACGTGCTTACAAAACAGACAAGACTATATACAACACTATGTCAAGAAAACTTACCAAGTGTGGTAACCTATTTTGGCAATTCACCACGGTGTTTTCATTGATTAAATACTACTTATATGGCATAGAAATGCTTAAAACAATCACTTTGCAAAATACAGATGTTGCTAAAATATTTTTTATAACTAATCTCTCCTAGCATTTACTTGATAGAGCAAGTTTGTGAGCTTAAAGGAAATATGTCATGATTCTGAATATTTGGAAAATTTGGTTATGGACTGGAAAAGCTGAAGTAAACGTAGATTACATTATAAATCAAAAGAATAATTGACATTGAAATTTTCCACATTTGTTGAGTATTTTGCCTTTTAATTCCCGCCCAATAGCTTACTCGAAAACGATTCCGACAAATCCACATCGCAGGCAAATGGTGACGTCAAAGTGATGACCATCCTAATTTACACGTCGTTGTAACCATCATATCGCAGTGTTGCCACTTCAATAATAATTAAACACAACGAAATGACACATAATAGGTCATTCTGTAACTTTTTCTAATTTTATTATTACTTTCATTAATCCATCATATTACAAAGTGTCAAAATAACATTCTGAGTCAACACTATGTTTGGGTCATCACTTTGACGTCACGAGGAGAGCAAAATTGGCGCTTTTTGGATCATGACGCCAGTGCGAAAAATCCCGCCCCGTTTTTTTTCTTCTTATGTCCAAAAAGCAAAAATTAAAATGCCTCCTATTTTGTTATTTTACATCAAATTGTATTATTTTTTTTAAAAAAAAAAAAAAAAAAAAATGTACATATATTTATGAATGTAAGTCAAACTGAGCTTTAAAACCAAAAATCTTGACATATTTCCTTTAAATTAGGCTATTGCAATAAAATTCCATACACCCTTATATGGAAGACAAAATGAAATGTCTTGCATTGGGGTATTGATTTGGAATTGTCAGGCCATGATCAGTGTGTGTGGTTGTCATATGCAGTCCATGTGACACCATGCCTGGATCATGTGACATCCATGCCTGGATCATGACCTGAGCATGGTTCAATACCCCATATGGGAGGCATAACACCACTAACATTTTTGTGCTTCATGCCCAATGGGGTCAAGCAAAAGAAATTGATTACCCCAGTACATCACTGCTACAAATTCCTTCTTTTAAGTTTCACATACTTTTAAATAAGTTTAATTAGATGATTTTTAGTTAATTTTGACTGTAGTTTTGGGTTTTAACAGTTAGTTGTACACTATGAGTTGGACATTGAAGCCTTTTACCTGTTCCTTACACTTTGGTTGTGATTCACAGAAAACTCGTTTTCTAAAACACATTCTTGATCAGCATCATACTGGGAGTTATCACAAGGGGAATTACATAATCATGTAGACCAATACAGCTAAGCCCATGCTATCTATTTCCCTGAAAGGGGGATACTTTCATCATAAAAACCTGCACTGTTTAACTCATGGTGCATGCATTTTCTGATTTTAGGGAGCTTCTTTTATGTGTATGGTTCAACATTAGACAAAACAAAAATAATTACAAAAAATTATGAAAATAATAGTGTTTGTGATATCTGATCATCAATTCTAATATTGACACAAGACAATTGTGTTGATGTTTGCTATTTTAGTAACTATACCAAACAAAGCTATCTCAAGTATCAATTACGACTTGAAAAAAAATTACATCTATAAAAGCCTGTTTTACTGCCCTACACTCCTGGCTCTGTCTTTGGGATCAGAGCAGAGTAGGTTCACTTAAATGTCTGTATGTGTCAAGAAAGCCAATGAGATATCCAACTTAAAGCCAGCAAGTCATGCAGTATTAAAATGTCAACTATTTGAGGTCAGTAAGATTTTACACGTTTGATTCTTAATAAATTAACACCAAAAACTGTAGTGACACAACCAAAGGATGAATGGAACACTCTACCATTCTAAGAGGTAGACATAATAATAACTATCTCTTATTGTAACATTTCTTATTAAAAATACTTCTTTCAAGAAATTACCTTTGAAAACCAGAAGTGTTTTTGGATGCTCTGTTTTCCCAATAAAATATGTACCACTTCAGAGCGACAGCAGTATTAATTTCCAGGTTACAATACACTTATTAGAAAAACAACATCAAATAGCGGTCACAAAATACACATTGTGTCACTCATCAGGTGTCTGGCCTATTTATATGCCATTGTGGGGGCGACTAATGGAAAATGTAAGATGTGGCTTGTAAGTCTGATATCTGTGATGTGACAAGTTATACTACTTGATATTCTCTACTTGTTGCTTTTTTGTCGTTCCTTTACCACGCAAATTGTGCCATTTACCCCCAAAAACTATTCGACTTTCAAAGAGCATTTCTGATTGGCCCATCACACCATATATTGATTTCAATAACCAATTGAAATGCAGCTTCTAAATATTTAAGCTCTACCCCTCTTCCACCATTCTTACCATGGTGCTGATCGTCTCAAAATTCCATTCAAGTTCCACTGTAGCCTAATGGCAGTTAGTACTTATAGGGTTAACATCAAAGGTAATACATGCCACTTGACAATTGAATGATCTACCTGTTTACTTCCACTAAATCCTATGTAAATTATAGAATATTCATGGCAAGTTTTATAAGCTCTGGATCTTTTTTTCTAAAAAAAGTAGTTTGGATGCGAGTTTAAGGTGTGGTTTATAAACTTTCCAGGTTTGCAATTCCTAAACATCACTGCAGAATTATCTGATTTCTTGCATTGGGTATTTGCTATGACATCAATATTTGTACTTAATTCCCCTCTCCAAAAAACATTGAGAACAAAATATAACTAGTGTACAGCTGATCATTTCATTGCATTTTCAGGATGGCAGCCATGTTTGTCTGAACTCACAAATCAAGACAATGTGCCCCTTGGAACATATCTCATCTGCTGTCAAAGAGGTGGTGTTCCTTTTTGAAGACATGCAATAAAAGAGAAAGAAACCTCTGTTTAACCCATTCTTTACTTCCTCAAAGCATATTCTGTACCCCCCCAAAAATGGTTCTATATTAGAGAAAAGTTATCAAAGCCACAGCAAAAATGAACCAATACCATGTGATCCCTTTGACGTGATGACCATTACTTCACAGACAACTTGTCTACCATAACACTATACTTTGTTCACTACCAAATAAGCAAGAACATTAAGACTGCAAATTGATTGAGTGAAGGCGTAACTGCAAACAACACTACCGAAACAGACGCAATGTGTGATGTATGCCCAGAGCACTCTTGTGGCAAGAGACGCATAGGTAAAATGAAGTTACTTTCATACATGGACAAACAAAAGTTGAATGTTTCTTTGCTTATTAGGTGACGAATAAAGTATAGCAGTTTATCCACCAGCTTCCACTTATGCAGTAGATATTCATTTGAAGTCAAGATGTGTAAATATTTTGAACTTTTTAAAAGGCTCATGTTAGTTTAATAAACCTTCTTATTCCCTCTATTAGCCTTGCTATAATTGAACTGTTGAAAGCAATCAATGTGGTTAATCCATAACACGGAAGCCGAAGAATTTGCATCTGGTGTCATTTACAAATCTGGACTTCCGAGGGTATAGGGTTACAATAATTGCTATCTAATATCGACTCTTGGTTTGAGAACTAGAATGGCAACATACAGGGTGCCCCATTCATTGCTAATGTGGTGTTGCAATACAACTATAAGGCGAATGATCTTTTACTTCACATACACACTCCCCCAGATTAGGTTCACAACATCACTGGGATAACACAACTTTGCTAGAATGTTATTCATGCCAGAAAAACATAATATAGAGGTCTTTCACCTCACTCATGCATAACCTATAACAAAAGGTGTTAGTTCCCGTAGTATTCGTCATTCAGATCAATTAATACCCGACCTCAAAGTACTTGTGCTATTCAAAGTGTGACCCATACTTTTATGCATACATATCAAACATGCATGTCGTTCTTTAGATTTAGAAAGTCTACAGAAATTTGGAATGGACTTTGCCATTCCCGGCAAAGATGGCAGCTAATCCGAAAGGTGGAAGAGTTAAGACCTCTATTGTAAACCATTCTAGTTTGTAACACTTGCAATTTGAAAGAATGAACTTTACACAATGTAACACAGGTTTGAAGGTTAATGCCAATATCACTATGAGGTAAAGTATGCTAATCTACCAAGGGCTCAGTTCAGTAGCCTTGGATGGGCACATGTTAACAACAGCTGACCATGCACATTCTGGTTATCATGAATCATACTAAAAAACAGTGGGTGCATTTGGTCATTATAATGGTGAATGAAAGCTATTGAACTGCGTCATGGGAATTGAGATTTTATTAACTCGGAGAGTATGGACTGAGCTTGGAAATTCCACCAGGTATCACTAGATAAACATCCCTGTGAAAGGGGAAACCCAAGTTCATATCACAAAAGTCTGACTTTTTCTCAAGGACATCTAATGAACCATAAACAGAAATTAAGGTGCTGGAATCACAAAATGCACCTTTAAATACTTTCACTTCACTGCCAGCACACCTGATGATAGTTACTTCTTGAAATGTCCCTTGCTCTCCCATTGCTGACAGCATATCAGCTGACGTTTACATAATTAACATCATCTCGGTCACACATCAGTAGATTTAGGCCAGACTGCACAGAATTAGAGCAGACATTTCAAAATAAGTAGTACTGACATATCTTAAAGGGACAGACAGCTATTTTCTTATAAAAGGTATTTTTCCATTTAACATTCTTTGGGAAATTCTGTAACCAAATGGAAAGTTGTCAAAACTTCCAACATAAAAATGCCCACATTGAAAAGTAGCAAAGCCAGCTGAGATTGGTCATTTTCAATGCCCGGTTTCAAAGCTTGTTTGCAGCCAAGTGATAGCATGGATAGAATCAAATAGTCACAAAATTACACTTTTGTAGCCACACCACACTTGCATGTACTAAAGTACAAAGCATTCAGGTTTCACAGAGCAATTTCACATGCCAGCTTGAATAAAACAACCATAGTTATTATTATTGACCTCCAGAAATCTCTATATGACCTTTGACCTCAACTTCACAATTACCAAGATGCAGTCTATAAACATAAAGTATGAGTGATTGACCATTCCAATGAGGCACATTTTAACTCAAAAGTGTATTTCAACAACAAAGGACCATTCACCTGTTGCAACTGCATCATGACCTTTGACCTCAAACTGTATGCACCTTCAGGACAGCTTCAATAGTCTATCAATTTCATCAAGTATGAAGGTACTGACAGAATTCAATAAAAAGGTACTGTATAAGTGGAAATTTTCGCGAGGTTTTTATTTTTGCGAATTTCGCGAGTGAACATAAAAACGCAAAAATAACTTTTTCCAATAGATTTGTATTGCATTGATGTCAATACCGTGAAATTAAATTCTTGCGCATTTGGCAAAACTGTTAAAATCGTGAAAATATCTGTATGCGAAAATTTCCACTTATACAGTACCCAGGCCCGAAGGACCTTGGGGTGCAGGGGACATCTGAAAGTAAAAATAAGCTGATTTTGTATCATTTTTAACAACCCCCGGGTGCTCCCGCTGCCTCCGCACTTCAGTGGGTATGAATATGCTGGTACACCCAAAATACATTTCTTTTTGCCAGAAATATTTTAGGGTCACACCTCTCTATTTTATTTGATTACATTGTAATCCTAGGAAAATGAGGTAACTATTTTAAAGTGAAAGTTCCTTTGGAATCATTAGAATGCACACTCAAACGCCAATTCCAAAAATAACTACAAAACGAAGTGGTTTGCAAAACGTGAAAAATGTTGTGAACTTGATTTGACTTCGCTTTGTTGGTCACTACATTCGGAGAATTCTAAGTAGTACTTTTGATCAAAGTACATTAAATCTGCACATTTCACAGCCCACTTCATGATGAGTTTTCTCCAGGGAGCTCACTGCACTGTATATACGACTTCAATCACATTAATGACTGCACTCAACGCACTTGAACATTTTTATCCAGCCAGTATTATAAGCACAACCGTCCTTGTTTATTTCCAATCATGTACAAACAGGTTTTGTAATTCTTTGTATTAGGTAGTACATGGAAAAATAATCCCACCCACACTTTAGGGAGAAAACACACTAGAGGCTGAGAATTATAAAAATGGAACTTCCTGTTTTGCTTTGTTTGTCTCACTTTTTTATATAAGAAAGAAAATCTACCTATTCTAGCCAAAACGAGTTCTCACATTTTTAACTATCATTTTGAATGCCAACATTGAAAAAGCTGATGTTTGAGACAGAAGAAATAACCATTGGCATGAAAATCCACAACAATGCAAGAGAAACATGGGAGAAGGATTTGCACTCTACTCAAATGGAAAATGTTGGTAGGGGTAGACAACCAAAAAAACAAAACTTTTGCTATCACAGTACAAAGTTAAAGGTGCACGGCGTGATCCCAGCACCACCTCTTTTATTATGTTTCCCTAGATAACCTTGAGAAAAAAATTATTCACAAATTTTTAGTTGATTTCAATATTGCGGTTTTATGTTATGAGCAATTCCTTGTTTCCCACGGTCCCATAGGCCACTGTGCTGTCATTTCTGTGAAATACAAAATTGCAAATTTCTTGCAGATACGACCGAATTTGCACGTAGATTAAGTACACATCTATTACTAAAGCTAGTAGTTCAGATGATATAAAAATCTCAACTTTTTTTTAGGTATGTTGGGGAGATGAGTTTGTGGATCACAACATGCCCCCCTTTAAGTTTCAGTTCCAACCACAAAACTCACACACCAAACGCCATAAACAAGCTGTTTTCTCCTCCACAAGGGGGCATGGCTTATTATCTGGGAAAATATAGGAACACTGAATGCATTTTGAGTTTGTTCATGAGTAGTGTGCTGCAACACCGTATGCACTCTGTATGGCAAATATTGTGAAGGATCTGGTCATGTATATGCATACTTTGATACAGACAGGCAAACAAGTGACAGGACAGAAAAGTTGTTTTTCACACCGAAACACCTAATGTGGTGAACCTGGTTATATATGTATAGATGAGGTGACATCAGTGTTTACAAACACAAGTTAGTAGTACCTGGTCTACTGACATGTTAGAGGTACGAAGAATATGCTCATACAGTTACAGCATTCAATAGCCTTATCACACCTGATTGAGCGCGAATTTTAAAAGCACAAGCCCTGCAGGTGCTCACGCATACTGCCGCACAGTGCTTTGTTTGTTGCCCGGCGTTGACGTCACATGTCACCTCATCTATATAGACATACTTTAATACAAAACAAACGGATACTAGGACTGGAAGGTTTGGCTTTTTCACACCACAACAGTAAGGTATTTTTAATATTACTGTTCAAATAGATAAATATTTCACACTACACAAGTTTTTAAAAAATCCTTTCCCTACAACCCTGTTCACGCTAGCAGGAAACCAACATCAATTTGACAAGAAGTGGATAGAGCAGAAAATGTTTCAAATATGATTAAAATATACTGTAAACAAAGACAATCTCATAACAAAATATGTTTCTATGGAGTACATTCCAACAAGTCAATTCTGAATACATCTTCCAATGTCCGAGTGCAAACATCCCTTACCTTTTGCCATTGTGATTACCCTCAAATAACTTCAATTCACAAGCAATTAACATTTCCTGCAGTAAATATGTGTTTTTGCTCATTTGAAAACTTCTTGCCATAAAGTAGCAGCTTTACAGTATTTAACCATAGTTAGTTAATCAAGGTTAATTAACCATAGTTGAAACATGCCCACCTTCTCGATTGAACAGGGTTTACCAAGATTCTCTAATACTAATATTGTACTGTTGTAAACACTAATTGTTTGTAGGTTGGACCTATGTGCAATCAAGTCATCTGAATTATGCTCTTCACCACAGAATCAACATTTTTCCCCTATCGTCCTAAAGTGGAACTGTGAAACTCTGACAACCATGAAACACCAAGGGGAAAACACTGTGGACTCATGATTGAACCAAAGTGTTGACCCCAGATTTCTAATCTGTGTTTGAACATGACCTGAGCTGTGGTCATGTTCAGATTAGAAATCTGGGGCAACCCTTTTTGAACTCATGATTGAACCAAAGTATTGACCCCAGATTTCTAAGCTGTGTTTGAACATGACCTGAGCTGTGGTCATGTTCAGATTAGAAATCTAGGGCAACCCTTTTTGAACTCATGATTGAACCAAAGTGTTGACCCCAGATTTCTAATCTGTGTTTGAAGGTGACCACAGCTCAGGTCATGTTCAGATTAGAAATCGGGGGCAACCCTTTTTGAACTCATGATTGAACCAAAGTATTGACCCCAGATTTCTAAGCTGTGTTTGAACATGACCTGAGCTGTGGTCATGTTCAGATTAGAAATCTGGGGCAACCCTTTTTGAACTCATGATTGAACCAAAGTATTGACCCCAGATTTCTAATCTGTGTTTGAACATGACCTGAGCTGTGGTCATGTTCAGATTAGAAATCTGGGGCAACCCTTTTTGAACTCATGATTGAACCAAAGTATTGACCCCAGATTTCTAATCTGTGTTTGAAGGTGACCACAGCTCAGGTCATTGATGTGTCCTTTAACAGCACAACTGGACCTGGAAGGGTTGTTGAAAGGCAATGCCTGTTTGGGTAAGAGAGGGAAAAATGTATTGTTCTAATGTAATCTAGGGTGACCCATCATAGACAGCCTGGTCCAAGTGTGTGTAACAATTGGGGGGAATAGTCACTCTCTGCATAATTTGTATTACAAGTAATCTTAAATGCACCAGTGCACACATAAGTTGTACAAAATTACATACACGCAATGAAACTTGCATGCACCATTTCTGAAATTATTTTCCGCTAATAATCTTGTCTTTTTCAGTTGCCTCTTCTGGAAAATGACAACAACACTGAACTGCAAAACCGAACACCTGAAATCAAGATTGGTCACACTTTCATGAAAAGCTACTTCATGAAACACATGATTCTAGGTTTTATGGTACTGACCACACTGACAATGAATCTGCCTGCATATGTCAAGCTTCAAGCAAGAGGTCGACTGGTGATGGTAGCCAGAGCTCCCTGAAGGTCAGGAACTTTTTCTCCCTTCATATTTTTAAGTTTCTGGCTTTTACAGTTTCATCTCAGAAGGGTTTCACAAGTGGTCTATTAGAACAAATGGTCCATTTAAAATGTTTTACCTTATCCAGAAATATCAACCAGAGGAATGGCATTAACTTTTTCAAAAAATATATTCTATTTTTGTTTCCCTCATCAATTTGAAAATGGTCCCTCCTATTTGTAATTCATACACACACAATCCGTACACACATTATGACACTCTGTCTCGATGTCTTTGTTCATCTGTCACACTAAAACTTCAATAGCAGGCTTTTAAAAAAACGGGCAAAGTCTTTATTCAGACCATTCTGCATGAATAAATTTGGCATCATTATCAGCAGCAGCAGCAGCAAAACCAACTACATATCACAGACTTGATAGTGAAATAAAATTTGTTTTTGAATCATAATACCATGTTCACAGTGGGTTACAGATCCTAGGAAATATTAATACTATATATACACACATATAATGATCAACATCACCAATTACTTGGACCATAACTTTGTACATCTAGAAAAAAAATGGTAATAATTACAACAAAATACAGCATACACACATTACATATTACACTTTCATGTCATTTCAAGTAGTTAAATTAATTTTATGCCTTTGGGAATATATTCCCCTCTATGATAAAAGTTTGGGTCTGTGCTGTTAAGAAATACGCATCAAGCCACAATAGCTTCTGCTTGAGTTTTGCACAAATCTTTGGCATTTTCCACCAAAATAACGATGAGTGATTTTCCCCCCGTTTTGGTAAGGAGACACCTTCCTTTAATATGAACAATTCTGTGTAAAGTAGTTAACAGCACAAAATAAACTCTCTTAATCACACGTTTTCTATATGTGATTTTTCTGATCAGTCACACATTTCTGCAATGCGGGCCTGTCTAAATTTCAAAGGGTTAGGTCTCTATCCATCATATGCGAGAATTTCTCAATCAAGCCCAAGTTGATCAGAACATGTCAAATATAGAAAATGTCTGCACTGTTGAATTACTTTCATTCAAAGGAGTGTTTGTTTGATATATTTTTGTATAAACTCACTTATAATAACTTCTGGAAAAAAGTTGTTTCAACAGCTCAGAACTGTAGTTACACATAAATGGTTACCATGGTAACAATGTATACAATTGAGAAATGGCACTAGGATATACAAAATACAAAAGACAGTATTTTTAAAACATCTCATGGTTCAAAAAGTTCTCAAATATGGTACTAGTTGACCAAGAGAAAAATATATATTTGAAGTCTCTGGAGCTGTTACAACATGAGTTACTATACATGTAGATTGAATACATTGCACACGAGCAGTTGATTCAACACACCGAATTCTGTTTTTATGAAAAAGCTACAACTTTGATCCATCACGTCATAAGAAACCTCCTGTCAACACAGTCAATTTTAAGTTATGTGCTCCCAGAATTGGTCAAATTGATTTGGTGGTAAATTCTCACATTTTGCGGTTCAAAATCTTCTTCCAACTCTAATTTGTCATGTAATTCACTTCTCAACAGAAACTAACAATAACTCAAAATTGATTGGCCCAACAGGAAGTTACCTTTTAATGCAACTCTCACCAATTTGGAATGCTGTCAGAACTTTTTAAGGTTTACCCCTACCGCTATTCCCATGAACCCAAACAATTTACTATCATACTGATTTGCTATTAACTGGCTCACACACCTATTGTTACACAGAACTGTGTTATGATCACTTTCATCAGGGTTCTCGACACTGCTGCTAGTATGAACAACTGAGGAATTTGACGTCAGCAAATTAGGGATGGGATATCGGACAAATCCTTCCATTTCATACGGCTCTCAGTGGATAGGTCCTGACTGGATTTATTTCCACAAAATACGAATGCTGTGTACTCATCATTATCAATCACGAATTGTCTTTCATTTCATAGGTGCCATTTCTTCCCGTTCTCATCTTAAGATTACAATCTTTGTCTTTTTCCTCACAAATCTACCAAAACTTTTTTTTTTTAAATCTAGCGGCTATTCCATGATTGACATACACACAACCACCAGGGTATGTGTGGTTATATAAATCTTGATTTTGGCATCTTACAATTGGTTTTGCAAAAATTGAGCATCAACTTAATTTTGATTGGTGTCAAAATGCCCAGCAATTCAGCCACTCAGCTCGAAATAATTATCTTGCAACATTTTGTTTTCTGGTAATAATGTGCACTGGCCTATCCCACTTGAAATCTGCACCCCTCTGTGGAAGATTAAGGTAAAGCCTTTTAATGGAATATCCCATTGGGTAACTACACTTGAAATCCACACCCCCTCTGTGAAAGCCTCTGATTAAGTCTTTCCTTGAGGGAGTACAGATTCCAGATGGAACAGCCCATTGGATGACTTCATTTGAAATAACACACCCTTTCTGTGGAAAATCGAGGTTAGGTCTTCTACAGGGGAGTAAAATCTTCCACGGAGAGCAAAGACTTCTGGGAAGGGAGGGGGAGTAGTCTTCCACTCTTCCACAGTGGGAGTAAAGCCTTCTACAGGAATTAAAGTCTTCCACAGGAAGTAAAGTCTTCCACGGGGGAGTAGTCTTCCACAGGAGGAGCAAGGTCTTCCACGGGGGAGTAACGTCTTCCACAGGGGGAATGGAGTCTTCCACAGGGGGAGTGGAGTCTTCCACAGAAGGAATAGAGTCTTCCACGGGGGAGTAAAGTCTTTCACATGAGGAGCAAAGTCTTCTACTGGGGAGTAAAGTATTCCACATGGGGAGTAGAGTCTTCCACAGGGGGAGTAGAGTCTTCCACAGGGGAGTAAAATCTTCCACAGGGGAGTAAAATCTTCCACAAAGGAGCAAAGTCTTTCATAGGGGAGTAGTCTCATCCACAGTGGGAGTAGTGTCTTTCACAGGGGAGTAGAGCCTTCCACGGGGGAGTAAAATCTTCCACAGGGGAGTAAAATTTTCACAGAGGAGTAAAGTCTTCCTCAGGGGAGTAAAATATTCCATAGAGGGAGTAAAGTCTTCCATGAGTGAGTAAAGTCTTCCACATGGGGAGTAAAGTCTTCCACACGGGGAGTAAAATATTCCATAGAGGGAGTAAAGTATTCCACAGGGGCAGTAAAGTCTCCCACGGGGAGTAAAGTCTTCCATGGGGAGTAAAGTCTTCCACAGGTGAAGTAAAGTCTTCCACAAGTGAAGTAAAGTCTTCCACAGGGCAAGCAGCGTCTTCTACAGGGTGAGCAGAGTCTTCCATGGGGGTGTCGAGTCTTCTACAGGGAAAGCAGTCTTTCACAGTAGAGCAAAGTCTTCCACAGGGAGAGCAGAATCTTCCAGGGGGGTGCAAAGTCTTCCACAGTAATGCAAAGTCTTCCACAGGAGGAGCAAAGTCTTAACGGGGGGAATAGAGTTTTCCACGGGGGAGTGTGGATTTCAAATGGAACAGCCCTTTATTACCAAACAGTGCCAACTATTTCAGGAAATTTTGATCACAACTACAGCTATGCTTTCAGGTAAATTGGTGCAAAGCCATTCCCTATCACATTGTTATAGACTCACAACACATTTGCAGTATATAGCCACAAATTCCACACAATTTGGACCAAATTCACATATAGTGCTTTATACATAAAGTTATAATGCGACACTGAGTTGATATGCGGTGGAGAGAGAAATATTTATAATATTGAAAACACAGAACACTCATAGCTGCATATACACGCTGCATTCCACAATGTACTGTCATTACATTACACCAAATGCCTCCTCATTGTTAATGTACCTTTCACACTTATTCCATACAAAAAACTCAAAACCAAACAAACCATAAATGCACATTTCTTTAAAAAAATAACAAAACAAACAAAAAAGACAAGTCTTAGCATTTATATACATGAGCCAACAATAAATTAACACAAAGACCTGAGATATTGTTTGAAGATCAAAGGATCAGCTCTTTTTAAGGTTTCATAGTCTCATTCCTAGAGGGTTGCATTCATTGACACATACATGTACACATGTAATATCATAACTACAATACACAGACAGGATGAGGCTGCTTGTTGATGATGACAACCAGCGTTTGGTAAGAAGCATATGACATTTTACTTACTGATCACTTTCACAAATTTAAGGTCTATCTTTTTCACTGATTTAAATCTCTGACAGTGGTCAACATTTAATTTAATTTGTGTGCCTTGCTGCACTGCATTAAGCACTGGGAATGAAGTCAGACTCCACATCTTAACACACAGCAGGGCCTGCTTTTTACCTTCATGACAATGATGTCCAAGCTAAATGTTAAAACTCATTGGCCTCATATACCCAATCATCCACACAAGTCATGGTGTATTCATCTGTACCGTTGTACTATGCATCAGTGAAAGTGTAGAACTATGGAGCATGTGTCGTCTGCCTTCGTGGGGTACAAAGGTACCAAGGTCAATGAGGTCAACACGGTCACAGGAGGTCCACCAACCTGTGGGACACTACCCAAGGCCACGGATCCGAAGTGTCATGAAACTGTGCAAATGTATGTGGAAATAGTGGGGAATTATGTTTAGTGAACATTTAGGTTAACATTGGGTCATATTTTTACCGCAAACAGATACACAATATCACGGCTCCATTATGCGCACTTGCTTGCAGAGGACCACAACAAAAGGAAAAATGTCAGGGCTGTTTCGAACAGGATGTTGGAGTTTTTTCCCATGACAGATATATTCTCCAAATAACATAATGGACCAGTCTCACACAAAGTGAACCTAACATAAATAAGAATATAAAATTTTTTTTTTTTTTTAAGTTTTGTAAACATGTAATAAAATGATCAAAAGATGGAACATCTGATCAAACCCATCAAGCCACTAATGGGTGAAAGACTGCCATTGATTCAGAGCAGGAAGCATTATTTTCTGGGGATTAAGAAACCACACTTAGGATCCAGCAACCATTTAGAACGACAGCGACGAGAAAAAGGTCAATCTGTTAATATAAACTCTGGAAAAAAATATTGTTACTACAACATTAATAATTAAGATACAGAGAGGGTAATATTTTGTTTTCCAATATATCTGAATCTTAGGCCATCACATTAAATGTTTCAGGGGGTAATTGAATTGAAATATTTCCTATGAAAACCCACCATTTACCTGAGAGAAAGTGACAATATTAAACATTCAGATACATTGATACCTACCAATCTTGTTTGTGTGAGTGCCAAGCCAAAATTGACCAAGTAACATTGTTGTGAAGACTAATATTTTAAATAAGTTCAAATTGTCATGATTTTGCTTGTGAAGGCCACTTACAATTTGTGTTGCCATATTTTTATCTTCTCACACAAGTGACAGCAAAAAGATACACTTTTCTTTTTTTTTGTGGGGTGGGGGCAGGAATCTATAATTAGGCCAAGGAGATGGAGGAATTAACTCTCATTTGCACATGCTCAAAAATGGTGTCCCTACCTGATTTTGCAGGTTTTCATTTGAAATTGTATTACATTTCTGGAAATATAAATTGTGTTTGCATGATTTCATATCCCTGCATAGAATATCTGGTGCCCAAATTGCTCAGGATAAATGGTCCTTTGGCGCCATAAAAAATCTGGAGGAAAGTTAAAATTGAGCACATGCTCCAGGCGCATAGGAAATATTCCTGGAGCAATATTGACCTTAAATATTTCCCAGATTATTTAGTTCCAAGAACATATGCCCCAGGACCCTATGGCATGAACCCTATGCTCCTGGCGCATAATTTTGGGGTCAAAATCTCATAGAAGCCATGCAGCTCTTTAGGAGAGGAGAGTACAACAATCCATCATGGCAGGACTGTTTCATCACCATAAAATAAAAAAATGGCAACCCTGAGAATGACCCTAGGACTGCCAGAAAAGTGGGTACTACAAAAACACCCTGGTTTAAGGTTACTTCTTGCAACCAAGGCTTAGCTCCATGATCATTGTTGACAGGACAATTCCACACCGTATGCATCTCATACACTTGTCAGAGGTTATTCACTGGATAATGTTAAAGGGTTATGTAACAGCATCCGTCTAAAATTCCATGCAAAGATGTTCAAATTGTGTGGGAACATACTATCCATCCTTATTTGATAGTGACTATTCGCTGATGTAGTGCACATTATTATTCACTGGTTACTGGTTCAAGCCTCGGCTCAAGCAACTGTTCCAAATTATGATTTGCCATGGGATTTGTGTTGATCAATGTGATCAGTGGCTCCTACCAAAGTTACCGTGAGCCAGTTGACCTGTCAACGGTCTTATTCAAACATGCTCAACATCAGCGAATTTGACAGCTCCCTGGGCATTAATTTACAACAATACAACATACCATACATCAATGCACATAATTTGCCAGCATTTAAGTGGTAACAGCACCTTTCTTCTGATATATCGTCACAAAACAATGCTCAGAGAGAGGAATGACATAGCTGTGCAATTCAAAACAGCAAATAACTTGATTTCTTTTCATCACACAGCAAGTCAAGGAAATCCTGTTTTTATGTGCACATCTGTTTACACATGCACACTTGAAGTAATTAATGTTTTTTGGAAACAATATTTAGACATAATAACACACATCACCCAGTCATGTTCTAATAATTGAAAAGAGTGTCCGTTTTGTGCATTTTGTAGATAAAACCAGTTAAACTAAATCTACTTCAGTTCTCGATCAGTATGATGACATGGCAAACTTAAGCCACTGTCCATCTGGCATGCTTTGGACACAGATTTTGAAAGCACACTGCTAGTGCATTGGCTTTGAATTTGCACATCATTGCTATTGATTGGAACGAACATGCTTTTTCAGATGGACGGTAAACTAAAACTGTAGTGTCATTCTCCCAAACTAGTACTAAATTAGATTTCGCACTGGTTTTGCCTAAACATTGCAGAAACCTGACACGTCAGAACTGCTTTCAAACAGTAAAAATCAAGTGGATGAGATGTGTATATGTCTAAACGTTGTTTTACACCTTTAACATATGATACAATAACCTAAGTCTCAAAATGAATGTATCATACTGATAAAATATTGCATGGTTTGAAGTTGATAACATATTGCCCGAGCCTAGATCAATTATCAGGCGAGTTAGAGATGATCCTGATATTTTCTTGGCGAGGGCGATATTTTCTATTTTCAACTGAAAAAAGCCATCCAATATTATTATTATTATGCAAGAAGCCGACTTGACAGTATAAGCTTGATGAGTTGTGTGACCGTGTGACCATGTTGTTTTTTGCATTTTGGCAGTGGTTTGGGCAATTACGTGAATATCATAAGTTGCACAGGCGTTATCACATGAAGCTTCTGATGCTTAATAATATGCCGACTATAAATTTATACAAGGTTGCTTAAGTCTGAACAAATATGCCTATTTTCTGTAGCTTTTGTTGCTATTTTTCAAGTACTACAATGTTTATCACCAAAGTAGAAAATGACTTGTAAGGAATTTATCAAGAGGGTTCTGAAGATTTGCATTTTGTCATCTTGGTACATGTTAATTTTGTGCATGTTGAGCCACAGTCCAAACTTGGCAAAATATGAATACCTCCTTATTTGAACAGAAACTGAACATTCACAAGACTTGACCAAATAGTACTGCAAATTGTTTTGATTTCCTTCGCTTGTGAATTTCCTCCAAGATTTGTGAACTATTTTTTAAGACCTCTGCGGCCACGGTTAGGCCAATAAAAATTGACTGTTTGCTTTATCCATAACCATGACGAGGTGGCCGGTTCAAATCCGGCCAAGCCTGCCTGGAGAACTGGTGGTTAAAATTTCAAAAAACAAATATAATCGTTTAATGTAGAATACAATTCTGATGCTATCTGCTAGAAAGTGAAGGACACCTTTTGGACCTGGCGCCTATAGATAATATCTACTACCGCTCCTCTTCCTCCTGTCAGTGACGTTAGCGCGATATTTGATGGTCGCACCCAGTAACCGCAGCGGTTTGGCCTAAAGTGATGGCGTTTTTACTCGCGTGCACAGACGCATATCTAAACGTTCTTAAAAGCTGCAGTCAGGGTTATGACATCACTGCACGAGGTAGACAAATGGACTATATCACTCCTCTACCAACCGGCTTGGATGCCTTAGTTGTTGGTCAAGGAACGCCATGCTAGTATACTAAGGTCGCCGGTTCACAAATCCGGCCAGCGCACAAGGGTGTTTTTTCAACACATCCTGGGCTTGGCCATCTCCAGAGAAAGATTATTAATATACATGTAGTTACATTGTTCTAGATCACTTAATACACACCCGCAATATGCAACCAACATAATCATAATGATGGGGGGGAGAAGTCCCAAATTTCAAAAATTAAAGTAGATTATTCCTTTGTAATAATGGAAAAACTACTTCGCAATTAAAAAACCAAAATGGGTGGGTTTGGATTTGGACAAGCAAACAATCGCTTTTTTGAGGCCGCCTTATTGAAATATGAGCACCCATCGCAGATGACTTGGTGCATCAGTGTTAACAGTAGGCACAGTAATTGCATATTGCAGCTATTGTAGATATCACTTTCTTGCATTTGCCTCCAGCCATACAATTGCATCTCAAAGGTCTTCAAGTTGCCCATTTAAGGATACCATTTTTTTCCTTTTCCAACAAGGGCTGCTAATGTACACACTAAAGTAGGTGTTACATCCCCCCAAATAGGCAGGGCATGACTGTTTCCATATGCTCCTATTGTCTATTAGCACCTAAAAAGCTGCCTGCATGCAGAGGCCGTTCACGTTACGCATGCGTGTATGTGTGGCTACGTCTTAACAAACCGCCGTTGGGCATATCCATGCTGCTTAGCAGGTCTAAGATTCCCCGGACTGTGGTGGCGTTTTCGTGGATCTAGGTTCCAGCAGTTCAGCATGATTTTATAATATCCGCGGCGGACATTCGCGACTTTGCATCCGACTTCCTTCTTCAATAAAGAGTATAACCTCATCGTCATGTCTGTTGAAAAAAAAAATTTAATAACGTTTTCCACGTTAGTGCAGTGGTATGTGTGTGAGTGTGTAACATTACACGATATGTATGCATCAAAATCAAAAGATATATCTTGTTGTTTAGCAAACTCTTTTAATTGGACCATCCAAAAATTATAATCCAATCCTTATTACATTGTTTAACATCGCTCAAAAGAAATCCTCTTCGCAACTGATTGCTTTTTGAACTTTTTTCACTAAAGCCTTTGATTCCTACTTGGGACCAGGCGGGTGAAAAGGTGTAATCAATGCCCATAGACGATTTTGAAGATAAGCTACCCAGGGAGCGATTTCCCGAGGAGGCACAAATTTTCATGCAGTATTATGTAGACGACCAGTGATGACATATAGCTAACCTGTCGTCTAGCTAAGTTCATAGATATTACGCGCAGTTTGCAACAGATTTCAGCCGGCGTCTTTCATATTTAAGCTAAGTACGACTGCCAACATGGGGAGATGAACTCCATGGCGGATTAATCTGAATGTTTAATAGCGAGCGCCTTGGCGCGAAGGTTGAATGGGTGGGGTCCAGGGAGCCCGCTTAGGGCCCCGTGGGTCATGGCAACGCCCCGGCCAGGGGTCCAGGGGGCAGCACGCCCTGAGCCTCCTGATTTTTTGCTCTATTTTGGGGCCTTTTGGAAAGCTCTCCTGACAACTATTCCTCAAGAATAACTTGCAAGAGTTTTAACTAAATTTATCCAGCAAAAAAGATAGAAGATAAACTCACTAAATTTCATTTATAACAGTTTCTTTGAATCCTGAAAGGGAGAAATGATATTCACAAATTTGAACAATGGACATACATGAGTGACTGCTGTGCCATGACTGCAGAATTCTGCATTTTTGCCCTTTGAAAATGTCAATCTTACACCTTACATGTTGTCATTGCCAAATCGTTTGCAAACATTTGATTTTGGTTATATACTGGCTATTCCACAGAGTAGTCTTTTTTTAACTTTGTGAGACCATTTCTTCGTCTGTTTTTCCCGAGCTTTTTTCCCCACTGACTTTTGCTTCCGAGCCGACTTGTTTTGGTTTTTAACTGGATCACTTCAACATACTAGGTTAAGTCACTACCGTAAGCACAAAACATTACGTCCAACCAAAGAGTGCCCGCGCGTACGTCATATTGTAGTATTTGGCGCTAGGTACTCAGGCTGTATTTTTGATGACCTTATGACCCAATAGAATCAGTACTTTAACATACACATTTGTACGCCTTGAATATCTTAATTAAACATGGAAAGACTAGAGGACAGGAACGTGGCTATTTTAATTCTTTATTATAACACTCAGATGGTAACAGAGACGGCATGTAAACGCTGGTAACTGGCTCATTTATTTTTAAAAATCGTATTTATTCAATTATCGGGAGGATAGGGAATATGGCCGTAAGGGCGTGAGTTAGCCACCTTTCGGGAGGCTCCCGGCGAAATCGGGAGGGTTGGCACGTCGGTATTACTTCAATCGTACTGTGTAATGTGTACATATTATTGTAATATTTGGACATCATTATACTATCAAAAATGGGGCAAGAGTATATTTCCCTCTCCTTTGTATCAGTCTAAAATCCTCAACAGTGCCACATATAACCCACCCATCTGCAAGGCATGCCTCCACTTGACTTGAAAATGGCATTCCCAATTCATTTTGGGATCCCTGTCCAAACTCACCTTTGCCCAACCAATTCCTAATTAAATGTGTATTCCCAGTTCGTCAGGACAGAATAAGGCAACCAATTGACTGTCTGATGTCATGAATATTAATCTTTGAACATTCAAAGCTTATTTAAACAGAAAGTTACTTGCATGAATTACTGTATCTGTGTGTTGAAACCCACTCAATAGGCATTTGTTTTTGACATTTCAATCATATTTTGTTCGAGACATCCCGCCCATACTAAACATTCAACCAATCACAGTCTTAAGCCTTACGATTGACAAACCTTGACATACCCAATTGGTTGTCTAATTCTGTCCCTGAACCATAGCCCAATTCCCCGCCCAAGGTTTGATTTTGGCACATGCCCAGGTTTGGATCTACAATTGGGGGTTATGAAGCAATGTGTAGCCTTAACAATCAAACATTTCCTAATTTTGGGCAGTGTTCTACTAACATAGTCCAGAATAGCTTAACCAACCACCCTCTGACATAGCTTCTATTCATTTTGAACACATCTGGTCATTAACACACACCACACACAACATCAGACTCGCTCTATTTAATTCTATTGACTGTCAATAAATCGTACACAAGTACACAATGATATTTAGACAATGGGCATACAAAGGAAAAGCCTCTGTTTTTCACTTTCGTAGTCCCCGTCTAGGCCACTACTTTAACCATCCTTTGAAAAAGATTCAAATGTATTTCTAATCCCATTTTTAAATTGTTCTCCGCTGTTTCTAACTGCAACGGTAATATAATTTTAATCCAGTTAAGTCTCAAAACCCCGATGTGTAATGTATAGGCAATTCCGATCTTTATACCAAGAGAGGGCGCTATTTCCTGTGTACCTATAGCAATGTCTTAAAGCTTCTTAAAGGTGAAATGAATACAAAAATATTTAAAATATGCAAAGCTTAAGTCTTAACCTTAAAACTCTACAAGAATCATAATAGGGCCGGAAAATTTGTGTGGGACACTCCCACTTATATGAGAGGTTTAACTGTCTCCTCAGGCTACAGAAATGCACACTTTTGGCACTCTGGTCACCGAAATATCCATCTTTTTTTTGAGAAATTGTTGCTCTGGCAACCAAAACCCCTCATATTTCAGGATTTTTCCCCAGTAAGACCACGAGGAGCACCATACCCAATTTTTAATGTGCCTTTAAGCCTGGATTTCAAGACCAAGGGTATTTCATTACAGCGCTGAGTTACACCATGTGGGGTTTTGGGTTGAGAGCAGGCCAAAGTTCCACCAAAACTTGGGTTTTTAGATTTAACAGTGTTAAGATTTACACAATTGTGGGTCTTGGGTAAGCATTTTGGCAATGTAGCCAAATGTGTTATATCGAAAACTTGCGGTAATAAAATAACTATTACCAGGATTTTTCTGAGCCAAATGCGATATTGTTTGAATCCATTAAAGACACCTTATTAACATTTGAGATGCCCAAATTCAAAAGGTCGGTGTTGGACCTGAGGACCCTACCTGGGGCAGGGGTGGGTAAATTCTATTAGGGGGAGGTATGCAGTCTTATGCTCACTAGCCCATATTCCAAGATGGCTATTGCCCCCAAAGCTCCATTATTTTTAACAAAAATAACAAACCCCATGTATTTACATTGTATTTACAAAAATTGTCCAACCAAAGGGACCTCCCAAATGTTGAGAAATCTTGACACTTTTATCAATGACCCCCATCTTTGATGGATTCTTGCTAGCGCCCATCCTCGACCTCTATTTTCGAAAATCTTAACCTTTTTTTTCCTGGTCTCACAAAAAGACCCGCACATTTTAACTGGGCACATACAGAATGTCCCTTAATCCAAAGGTGTGGTCAAGGTTATGTGGAGTGAGGCCTCCCAGGAAACTGCTTATTTTTTGTTGAAACCTGAGGGTACTTGGTGAAAGAACAACATTTCTCAAAAAGATGGGGTCTTTGGGTGATGCGGGACAGGGATGTGGCAATTGTGGATCTCTGGGCCTGGGGCCTCCAGGCCTGGGTACTCCAACCCTTAATGGAAGTCGCCCCCCCCCCCCCCCGGTTTCCCCGGCCCTATATGATTCTTTATAATCTTTATGATGATTTGGTTAATATAGATGAAAATAAAGCTTTTGCAACATTTGAAACACTAATTCTGTGTGATTTAACCTTTAAAAAACAACAATGTATTGCATGAGCTGGCAATGAGAAATAGGAAATACCGCCCTTCTTTGTTGGCGTTCAGATATTGGCTTATACAATAAAATGGGATGTTTTAGACCAATTCAAATAAAAGTGATTGTTAATGTTGCAGTCTGGAGCAGGCGAAAAATATTGTTATGGAAATATGGAATACCATTTGCTTTCTTTTAGAAGTGGTTCAGTAGTGCCTAGACGGGGGATACGAAAAACGGCATTTAATTGGGTAGCTCGCCCTACCATCTATTACTAAATGATAATTGGGTGTCTCAGCCATGGTGGCGATTTACCCGGTTGGAATTAGACAATCTTTTGATTATCATGGGGCTACAAACATCATCACTAACCACAGACACAAGCAAGTGCCAAAAATCAAACCCTTGCCCCAGAAATAGTAGGCAAAATGATGAGCAATTATTGCCAAGTCCAAGTTCCTAAGTGGATAGATATTTCTGAATATTTACAATATATAGGGGTACAATCTTTAACCCACTTGGGTATGAACCCTGCAGAAAGAATACAATTCCCACAATAGTACTCCAAAACTCCAAACATTCTGATTTGTCGAAACGTTGTAATTGGCTAGAGAAAAACATGGTATTTTTTGTGGGTGAAACCTTAGAAAATTCTTGTCATTTACAGCTTAAGCACTCATACAAAGCTGGTTCAATTATAAACCTCTCAACTTTGTATCAAAGGTCTGACATATGAAAAATAACTCAAAAAAAATCTCTAAATATCAATGTAGGGACTATAAACGTAGACATTTTTTGAAAGTTAAATGACACAAGGATTCCAAAACGAAAAGGTAAATTTAATGACAACTAAAAAAAAATATAAAAGAGGGCAAGATTTGTCCTTTGTTATTCATATTTATTCATTTATTCATAACCACAAAAAGTGAATTTGTGATATTTTATATCCTGAGACAAATCCCCAGAATCTACATGATTAGGTCTCCATTGATGATATACTTTTATTGGGCTTACATTGATGATAGTATTTTATTGGGACTACAGTGATGATATACTTTTATTGGACTGACATTGATGATGACTTTATACGGTCTACATTGATATATACCTATTGGGCCTACATCGATGTATCTATTATTGGGACTACATTGATGATATTATACTTTTATTGGGCATACCTTGTTTAAGAGAAGATAGAAACAAAAAAATTCCCAGCCATGTGAATTGTCAAGCTATTAATGAGTTAAATTTGCATTATGTGTTCTGATTGGCAGCCTACAGATATCATTTGAAATATAATGAGCGCAAAAGCCGAGAACCGCCAAATCTAGGTGGATCTACAATGCTGATTATACTTGTATGGGCCTAAATGATGATATACTTTTATTGGGCCTATATTGATATTAGGAAGTAGTCACACAAACATTACTGACTCCCTTAAGGGTACATATAGTTTCATCTAGTTACCCCAATACTCCAATCTTAAACTGAATTAAAACTTTGTATGTAGTCGTTAAATACTAACAGCATTTTTAATGAGTTCTGTTTAATTAGAAGCAATCATCGAACAAGCGGCACACGAAAACCCTGCTCTTCTCACTGTGAACAAATCCTGGTTTATGGTTCAAAATATTAAATACCAATACATATATGTAATAAAAATCTAGAATCTTTTCGTAGCATAATATTCATTGAGTATTACATAGAGGCTCTGAGAACTGGGGAAGCATAGAAGGAAATATTAAAGACCAAAAAAAATACACGGTTCAGAAGCCGGTCTCTCGCTATCTAGGCGGATGGATATTTGACCAATAGACACTGGACTGTGGCTTAATGGATACCAGTGTGAAACAAGGTGCGCTGATGTATTTCAGTCTTTATTTCAGAGTTCAACGCGGCCGTAATTATTTGAGTTGTTGAGTTTCGATCATCAGAGATTCTGCTAGAATCACGAATGTAGGGACACCCCTTTATATAGCCATGTCTCCACCTATTATGCAGTGATGTCATAAGATTTACGCCCACGTCAAGAAATGCCTCTCTTGTGCACGCGAGTTAAAAGTAAAAGCGCCGTCGTGTTTTAAGTCAGTGTGAGCGATTAACAAAATCTGCGCTGACATCACTGAGCGGAGGTAGTGACATGACTACACTAGATAATTTGAATGGTAGTAATAGAAACAATTCGAATGGCTGGCACCCTCAGCAAGCCAACATGTTGAAATATAAGTTGGAAGGAATTATAGTCAATTTCAGCATAGTTTCAAACTTTTTACTGATAAGTGATTGATAACTTAGCCTTTGTTTTTTAACTTCAGGGTCTGTCCACAAGATGTTTGAAACTATTTTCATTGTGATTAGTTTCCTGAAGCCACATATGAGGCTACCCAACCCTCTCTGTGTACCTTTAATTTGACTGCACATCTTGAGCTTTACATCAAAACTCTACCTTCAAGTAACTGAAACCTTATCTTGTCTCACTACTTCTTGAGCTCTCAATTACCCAGCTACGTCTCAAGGCTACTTTTGCTATGAGTCACACACCTAACAGAACCTCAACTTACAGATGTATGGTGGCTAGAAGCACAACAAACACATTTGATTATACTCTAAATTCATCCTAGTTTTAAACTAAGGTAAATCAAAACTGAAAACCAGCCGAGACCAAAAATTACACGTGTAGAGAAATTAACCAGTAATTAACACATCCAAAATGTCTCACTTCGTGTATGTCTTACAGAACCTGGCAATTGTGCAGCAAACTTCTTGGTATGGTTATGTACAGATGACTCACAAATTTCTCATAACAATTGGTCACACCTAATCAAAATATGCACTCCTTGCGTATTAATGGTTTGAACCAGCCCCATCACCACAATCCTATTAAACATTTTTGCCTATCCAAGATGGCTGCCGATCATATGCAAAATTTCACAAAGAACATCACAAAATTTAATGAGGACATTTGAATTATAAATTGAGAATGCAATCTGGTCCCCAAAGTGGAAAAAAAATTATTCAAACCAGCAATCATTTTGGTAACACATTGGCATTCTGAATAATGAATCCCTATTATGTTCAAAAGTCTGATTACAAAACCTGCACAGAGGGCACATGGACATTAACAAGCCCCAGGAGGCACAAATGCTACCATGAGTGAAAGGATTAGATTGTAAAATTCAAAATAGTGGAACTCACAAACTTAATTGGTATTAAGCTCAAAACATCAAAAACAATTCAAACAGGGTCAAAAAATCACATATTTCACGTAAGCGAGTATTATTTGTTGATACAATGGTGCGACGTGAAGGACGCCACATTTGTTTCAAGGTTTCACATCCTAAAACAGAAGAAAACTAAATTCCAACACCAAAACAGAAAAACACCCTAACAAAACCGCTTACCACCACCACACCGGTGCCTTCCTGATGGCAATCCACAGTTTCGGCGGTGGGCCGAGCCTTTGGGCAACCCATGCAAGGCGCAAAGTAATGGATGGCCGCCATAAAGCTATCCAGAGCTGACACGCCTCCTAGTAGGTAGATCTCTTTTTCATTCTACCAGAGTAACCAGCTACCCTCTTCATCAAGATTTCCTTAGAAAAACCCGATGGGGGTGTCGGTTTTTTAAACCGCCGGACTCGGCCTGGAGACAGGTAGTACTGGGTTTACGAGGATACAGTAGCAGGCCGTCCAAAGGAAAACCTATCTGACAAACCCACAAAATTACAAAAAAACAAAAACCACGTTTTCTATTGACGTTCTGGTTGCCGTCCATTTTTTGGATGGTATTTTGGAGCTGCGTCTCCAGACCAGTGGTCATCTTGTGCTAGGACCAAAATTTCAGAACCTTGGCAATATCTCTCTCTGAGATGGAGGATAGTTCTTGCTGCCAAAGATTCTCTGTGGCAACAAAACTCTTTGACTCCAAGTACTTCATTCATACATACATTTCTGAAAAAATAACAAATTTCATAGAATATGAAACAACACAGTTAAAAGGGCACTGTGTGATCTAGTGTATCATGTTCCCCTCTTCAAAACTTTGATTTGGTAACCCACTATAAAAAACCTTTTGTTTAATATTAAATAACATCCACATATTTAGTTGGTTGAATTTATTTTCTCAAGTTCTCCAAAGCAATCCACAAAAAAAAACGTTTGGCTTACTATTACCACAGTAATTCCCTGGGACGGGGTTAATACACAAAAACGTTTATAATCATAATAATGAGACTTATATTCGCTTTAATGTAGCAATGTGCTGACAGAAAGAGGAACCCAACGTAAAGTCCAACTCAAGCAAAATTTGAACATATGGGGAATTCAGCATTGCGACAATATTGTCAATTTAAAACATAAAAGATGGTTTAATATGTACACTCACTTCAGCGCTTTGAAGTTGACACTATTTTGTTGTTATTGGGGAGAGGAGACACTAACATGCATACAACTATAAAGCAATTCACTCAAAACTTTGGGAATCATTTTTCATATTTTCAGTTGCATTACAACTTGCTGCCCAAAACTGTCGTGAAATTTTTATGCCATTTGCTTTGGCACCTCTTTCTTAAAATTGGTGGCGGAAGAAGTAGTAGTATCAAATAAGTGGTGACATGAGAGCTATGCGATATAAAATGCAAGTGTAAAAATCAATGGGAAAAAACATTGTGGAGACCATGTGGTATAAACCTATGAATTTCAAACGCTCATCCACCAAGGACACAGTTCAGTGGGATTTACTTGGAAATACACTTGACATGAACTGGACCTTGTGTGATCTGGGGTGGTGGTAACATATATCATATCCAAAAACCAGGGGGTGTATTTCTAAATTACATTGGTGAAATGAAGCTACTGAAAACTGTGCCAAGGGAATTGGATTTTTACTAGCTCATTGTGAAAGAATAGCAGGAAAAAAAAACAAAACAATGGCTACCTTTAATGTGCCAACAGGGTTTCATGTCCTCCATATTTTCTGTGATATATAGTGCTTCATATAGATTAAGACACCCAATAGATCCCGTACCTTTCATATGGCTACAGAACTAACTTAACATGAAAACAAAAAGTTGATGTTTATAGTATATTCAATAGAAGTTAATAGGATATTAGAAAATTTCACATTTTTTTGTACCAAAGAATAGTTCTTATCTTAATCCTTTCAGATGGGGATTTTTGATAGAAAGCTTTACCCCCTTGCATAAATCAGAATTTTAAACATTTTTGGACACTGTTATTTTTTGAAATCTCTCCTTGCCACCGTTAAGGAGCACTGATGTCTGATATGGTAGTCATTAGAATAGGAGGTGGGAATGAGCTTAATGTTCCCTTTTTTAGGGTGTCTGAAAGTCATGTTTGTTTCCCGTACCCGCCCGCGTTACGCTTTTCTGCCCGGTTTGGAGATGCTGACATCTCTAAAACATATCAAGTTTCTTCTTGTGATCACCATCTGTGAATGTTGATTTTAGTAGAGTTAAATCAAAGAACATTTCAAAATCATTTTTAAATGTAGGGTGTGGTTTGACACAATATTACATACAATACGCTATTAGAGCTGCCCAAATGTTGTTGAAATTGCTGTTCTTCAAATAAAATGAAATGTTGCCGGCCTCATTATGATTGCAAAAACGTTAGGGAAACATAACATGACTTTCATTGGCCTACTTACATCAGAACGGGGTGCAGAAATTTTAATACGCCAATTCAAATTTTTAACTTACTTTGGCAAAACCAAGTTTGTTTTCTGTGAGGATTGACTCCTCTCGTCCTAGTTAGTCTAGTAATTACCTGCAACAAATATTTTAAACAATTATTTCACCCTTTTCATTAAAAGTAAATAGAATCACATACAATCGGTTTGACAGGTAAGATCATTTGAAGTCAAATCACGATCATCTTTACCTATTTTTAACAAATGAAGTCAAGACAAAAAGTCAATATCGGAGAGGGTGCAGCCCACGCAAGTGAAGTCGCCTTAAAGTTTTGGAGAAAAAAAAATTACTGCTCTGATTTTGACCTGTCACATTTATTCGAAAAAAAAAAGCCCTATTAAAATAGAAGCTGCACAAAGTAAGCAGCACAGTGCATTATGCAACACAATGTTTGTGTGATCCAAGACATCTTAGAAAACTTAACATATTATGCAGTATGCATAAAGAAAAATACATAGGTCCTCGGGACCGCTGTGTCGCCTGCCGTCGCAGGTTGTAATGTTTTTTTTAGGGGGGTTCACTTTGACCTTTGACTTGGCATGTGACCTTGACTCATTAACAAATGAGGGACCCAATGCTGCACCTAATGATTCAAGTTTGTTTTATAATGAACTTAAACTTTTCAATTTAGGTTTAATTTTACATTTTTAAACTTATTTAAAACTTATCTCACATGACCTTTGACCTTAGGCAAGGATGTGACCTGTTGACCTCATTAACATAGAGGGATCCATGGTGCACCTATGGTTCCAGTTTGGTTCCAATTGAAACTCAACTTTTCAATTTAGGTCAATTTTACTTTTCAGCCTTATCTTACAATTTGACCTAACAGACCTTGGACATTGGTATGTGACCTTTGCCTCATAAGCAAATGCAGGTCCCATGTGACATCTATGAATGAAGGTTTGGTTTAAATCCATCAAAGTATGTGGATATTACAAGAAATGTTAACCTTTTCACAACAACACAACAGACATCAAAGACTACAGGGAACAAAAGTGATCCCTATGGTCTTCCTGCCTCAGGCAGGGCACACAAAAAATGGAACTCAGGACCATGCAGGACATCCACAGCCACACCTGTGTTGATTATTCAAATAGCCCCACATGGTTGCAGCCAAAATGGGTGAATGTTATTTATAGAAGTCCCAATTACACAAATGAGATATTACAATTGATTCTGTCATGCTCTGTGTGATGCCGTGCAGTAGTGCTTGACAGATTCAATAGTTATACCTCATTTGCATGCTTGGGACTTCTATATGAAACGTCTATCCACAAATGCTGTTATCAATAGATGATGTGACCGATGACGCCGAAAGTTGAGTTTCAGGGCGCCCTCTGTTGTTTTCTGGCTGGCAAAATATTACAGTAGGGTAGGTTCAATCACAGACCACATAAAATCTGGTCATAAATTACTTGCAGAAACTTTCCTGATCTCAAATCAGTCACAATTCTCAATGATTGCCCTGCCTTTTGTCCACCGATGGATATAGACTTCTCAAACCCCATGCAACCAGCCAACAGTGAGCTGGCTCCACCAACTTCAATACATTTAGATGCTGCCTCATATGCAAGAAGTCACAATATGCAGCTGGTAGCATTAGCAAGCATACTTAATAAGAATGTTGGTATTATTTAATTTTAAACAAAAGTTACAGCAAAAAAAAAAAAAATCCCCATTTTTTGCCCATCATTTTTCAGACTTTCTCTCTTACACCAACAGGGGGCGCTACAAACATAAACAAATGTCACACCATCTCATGCCTGTTCATCCACCAGTGATGAAGATGACTATGGCAAGATAAATAGTTCAAAGGATAAAAATCCTCAGAAAGAATTGCGATGTCATGACTTGTGCATATCATTTATATTTCTACTACTTAGCTAATTTCTTGGAAAAGATATTGAGAAAGACGTTGCTTACCACATTTTTCAACAACGATATAGTGTATACTTTGTTCGGTCGAGTTTGAGGGCGACATCATGACGCGACTCTGCATTCACCCTCGCGTTTCGATTGTGCTGCCTTTATTTGCGTGCGTAAATGCTGCAATTCCAAGGTCAGGTTGTGTGTTTCAGTTACTGTTTCTAGGGTGTGAAACCTAACATGCGCAGCGATGTCACCCTCAAACTTGAAATCGAACAGAGTATAGTCTTGTCCTTAAACTACAAGTATTCACTTACCTTTGACATAAATTCAAGTACTATATAGATGGGGTTACCTATAGCTACTCCGATAAGTTCTACCAGATTAGGATGCCTCAATTGTCTGCAAAATATAATAAGGACAACATCTTCATTGCAGATATTTTAAAAGAGGAAGCAAAACAAACCTGCTGTATAATATGAGATTTCCATACTCTCTACAATACCATGTAAGAGGTTCTTAGCAATGCGCCTCATAGGTTGGGGTTGTCACTTTACAAATATCACCATGTTGCATGAAGCAGTTCAAACTACTGCTCCTAAGGTGCTGGCTGATTGGGACTTCGCCTGATTCACAAAATTAATTCTGGAACTGAAAGACTAGCTAGGTCTCAGGATTGTGGATTACTAGCACTTCTGGTCTATGATAGGCCTATAGCCCTACCTGGCTTAGGCTCATGGTAAACCAAGGGGGGGCACCCTCTTTATCCTCCTGTGGAAATAGTGCTTTTCTGCACAGCCCCAATATAATAGTGAAGGCAACACAGACCCGCACTGCCCTTATAATATCCACTGTAATATTATGCTTTTCCCCCCAAAACTATGCTTGTCCCCCATGAAAATGTAATGTTGCCGCCTTTTCCCCCCCCTCAAAAAGCCTGGTTTATGGTTACACCACTGCTATGGCTTTAGGCTTACCCAACTTCATGTAATTAAGTTCAAGAGTGCTATATTGGTATCATAAAAATAAAACTATCTGCAGGGAACTTCGTGCTCTGCATACAGTTTGCATTTGATCCAGTTCTGCACATTCAGAAACAACTGTCACATATTTTCATCACCAGACCAGCATCAAAGCGCACCATCATATTTTCAGCCTGTTGTAATCATGATCTAAGGTAAAAAAAAAAACGGCAAACCTTGAACACAAAGGAACTACAATAACTGGATAGTAAAGTTCTGGTTGAACCAAAGGTCACATGTTATCATTTGAGCTTTCAAAAGTTTTAGACCTCTAGTGATCTTTACCCCCAAAGCTTTTGGTCACAGAAAGAGTACCATTGCGTTTTCAATCTTTTCACTGAGACCACTGATGACATATCTATGTTTGGTGCATTGGTGCTTTTGTTTATTTTGTCCTTTACTCTAAACCATAGGTACACAAAGAGGCAAGGCAAACACAAATTCTTGGTTCCTCGCCAATATGTGAGCATCCCCTGAAATCTTCATTAAGATAGCGATACGCATATTTTTGCTCATGAAGACAAAGAGGTTGCCTTCCCCTCCGTGGTGCCCTTCTTTCCTGAATGATCAAACATATAAAGATGGGCAAAATGGACATAAAGTGGCGGATTGCAAATTTGAGGGCTCTGTAGATTCCACACCACTAAAATCGATCTGGTCTGGTGCCCTCGGGTGGCCCAAAGAGTATTAGAACGAGAGCATCAAGGATGCCGTGGCTTACTCCAGAGGTGTGGCATTAAGTTGTGCAATGAGGTGAAACAAAACTAATTAAGTGACAACCATATCCTTAAGGGCGTCCTTACTGCATTTTTTCCACTTTTCAAAATCACGGTATCGGACCCGTTTTGTTTGGGGGAAATTGCCCCTAGATCTAAGAAGAAAAATAACGCT